>OY731405.1:30058585-30658585 GCA_963425845.1 Sphenostylis stenocarpa
AAAACATCAATCTTCAATCTTCAATACTCTAAGTCTTTAAGCTCTTGGATCATCATCAAAATCAACATTCTTCATGATCATTATTTGCAACATCAAGTCCTTGAATGTTCAACAAAGACAATTGGGTCCTTCAAATGATTGATGTTGCCAGAGAGAATTGTACATCATCTCTTGCATTGACATAAATTGGTCTTGTTCAGTCATGTGTACATCAATACATGAATCGCTAACACAATTATCATCAACATTATTTTCAACTTCAGGCACACGTTCTCCGTGATCTGTCCAAATCCAATAATTTGGTTTGAACCCTTGCTTGTAAAGGTGAACTTTGACCATTTCATCCTTTAAAATTCTTGTACAATCGCATTTGGTGCATGGACATCGAATTCCCCCA
Source organism: Sphenostylis stenocarpa (assembly GCA_963425845.1). Taxonomy (NCBI): domain Eukaryota; kingdom Viridiplantae; phylum Streptophyta; class Magnoliopsida; order Fabales; family Fabaceae; genus Sphenostylis; species Sphenostylis stenocarpa. The sequence continues at coordinate 30,058,983 of OY731405.1, forward strand.
TCACGTTCGTAATACTCATATTGTCGAGCAAATCTGACAAACTCTTCAACCCCTATAACAAAAGACTCTTTCAAACCTCTTCTACCACTATAACATCTATCATACATCCAACCACGACGGAAAGAAATACCATCCATGTTCTGTAGTATTGAAAAGAATAAGATCAATTGAATGAATTGTGCAAAAGAAATTGACCATTGGATTTTGATTAAACTATAGTCCAAGTAAATCGAACATTGATTAAACATTAGATTCAACATACTAAGCTACTTTTATATTGTCAAATCGAATTTAACATTGGACTTTCAAGCAATTAAGCTTGAATAAAAAAGGAATCAGTGTACTAAAACATATTTGCAAATATATAACAGGAAGAATCAACCAGGTTAAATCAAGAAATGTCAATATTCATGAACTCAACTCACCTCAGCACAAATAAATCCCCTTTCAAAATCAGTATGGATAGTCCCTGCAGCTTGAGGAGCCTTTGTTTGGCGTTTGATTTTCCAACACTTAACCTGCAAGAAGTATCGTGTACCAAAAACAATTATTAATATTGAAAGACAACACATGACCCTTGTTTACATAACTATGTTAATTGGTATGAGGTATGTGCTACCAGTTTTATTGTTGATTAATCTTCATAACAAAATACAGAACTAAACACCATCACTGAACCCTTCTCTCTCTCTCTCACTCGCATATACTTTTCCACATTGTGCAATCTTGACATTTATTTGAAGGAAACAAGTTTTCTATAATGAGTAAAACAACATCTTCATTTGTTTTAGAGTATTTTTTTCCATGATTTAAAAGCATTTTACACTCTGTATTAGAAATTGCCATTACTCTTCTTCGAATGGCAGATGAGAAGCAAACCCCTACAATGCTAAATCAGAATAAGGTACAAACATAAAGCAAAAATAAACCCAGAATACGGATCCTGACCTCGACTTTAACCTCGACAGGGGAGCTAGGTCATGCCCTCACCTTCGACAAGTGATTGGCTGCTGCTTCAATCCGTGGTGAGTGGATGGGTAGGGAGGCGATTCACGGTTAGTGGTGGAGGCGACCCAAGCTAGGGAGGCGACCCAGAATACAGTGATTTTCAGTGAAGGTGGGGCGAGAGTAAGTGAGGTTGGTGAAGGAGAAGAATTGAAGGAGATTATGAGAGGTGGGAGGTGGGAGGTGATGCCGCGAGCCAGGGGTAGTAAGTGTAACTTTTAAGAGCGGTTACCAATTGAACCGCTCTTATAAATGAACATATAATAGCGGTTCCAGGTCAACCGCTATCTAAAAACTAGATAATTTGAAAATATAATCGATTATTTGAAAGTATGATCGATCATAACAGGGTATTTAAAATAGCGGTTAAAGTTTAACCGCTATTATATGTAAATTTTAAGAGTGGTTAAACTTTAACCGCTATTACATCTTTCCTTTTAAGAGCGGTTCAAATGATAACCGCTCTTAAAAGTGACACATATATATTCAATTAATATTAAAAAAATCATTTATCAATTATATATTATAAAAATTATATATATATATATATATATATATATATATATATATATATTTAAAAAAGCATATTTATAATTATAACTTTACAAAAATTATAACCATCAAATTAATGTTAAATAAATTATATATATTATATTACTTAAATTAAAATCTTTAAATTAATTATATATATATATATATATATATATATTTTGCATAAATTAGAAGAATAATTATGAATTTGAAAATAATTTATATTTAAAATATATATATATTCTAAATTCTAATTTATTTTAATTTCTATAATATATATATATATATATTATAGAAATTAAAATAAATTAGAATAAGCTATATTTTGGAGGTTGCCTCCAAATTTACCGACGGATATCCGTCGGTAAAACCAAATCTGAAAATATAATTGATTATGTTAAAAATTAATCGATCATAACGAGGTATATACAATAGCGGTTTAAGTGCAACCGCTATTATAGGTCACTTTTAAGAGCGGTTAATTTTTAACCGCTATTACATGTTTCCTTTTAAGAGCGGTTCAAATGTTAACCGCTCTTAAAAGTGACACATATATATTAAATTAAAATAAAAAAAATCATTTATCAATTATATATTATAAAAATTATATATATATATATATATATATTTAAAAAAATCATTTTTATAATTATAACTTTAAAAAAATTATAACCATCAAATTAATGTTAAATAAATTATATATATTATATTACTTAAATTAAAATCTTTAAATTAATTAATTATATATATATATATATTGCATAAATTAGAAGAATAATTATCAATTTGAAAATAATATATATTTAAAAAATATATATATATTCTAAATTCTAATTTATTTTAATTTCTATAATATATATATATATATATATATATATATATATTATAGAAATTAAAATAAATTAGAATAAGCTATATTTTGGAGGTCTGCCTCCAAATTTACCGACGGATATCCGATCGGTAAAACCAATTCTGAAAATATAATCGATTATGTTAAAAATTAATCGATCATAACGAGGTATATACAATAGCGGTTTAAGTGCAACCGCTATTATAGGTCACTTTTAAGAGCGGTTAATCTTTAACCGCTATTACATGTTTCCTTTTAAGAGCGGTTCAATATTAACCGCTCTTAAAAGTGACACATATATATTAAATTAAAATAAAAAAATCATTTATCAATTATATATTATAAATATTATATATATATATATATATTTAAAAAAATCATATTTATAATTATAACTTTAAAAAAAATTATAACTATCAAATTAATGTTAAATAAATTATATATATTATATTACTTAAATTAAAATCTTTAAATTAATTATTTATATATATATATATATATATATATATATATTGCATACATTAGAATAATAATTATGAATTTGAAAATAATTTATATTTAAAATATATATATTCTAAATATAATTTATTTTAATTTCTATAATATATATATATATATAATTATAAGTTATATTTTCGAGGTCTGCTTGGAGGGAACCACTTCCTCATGGGTATTTACCGACGGATATATCCCTCGATAATGAATATTTTATTTACCGACGGATATATCCGTCGGTAAAACCAAATTTCACAACTATCTTAAATCCCTCGGTAATGTCCGTCGGTAATTACTCAATTTCCGACGGCTCTGGATCCCTCGGTAAATATCCCTCGGTAAATCGAAATTTACGGTAGTGTGTATATTTATCTTTATTTTGTTTTTCTTTTTTATATATAAATTATACTAATTTTTTTATATTAAAGTGACACTATGCGCCCTTATTTATTTAAAAATATACGAAAACTTAAATAAAAAATTATAAAAATAAAAATGAAAGTTTTTAAATGTAAAAAATATATAATATATAATAATTAAATGATTTAGTTATGACATAATAAAAATGTCATAACAAATATAGTGTCAGTGAATTATAAGTTTTCTTATAAAAATATAAAATTTATATTTTAGCAAAATATTATTTCAATATAAAACAAATTAATAAACCACCATAAAAACATATGATTGGTAATATTGTGATACTCTGCAACGTTGATCCGTTAATATTTTGCATATGGGATGAGAATTGAGTATATAAACCTATGAACGTGGTTTAAGAATAACTTAGGATTGCTGAAAAAAAAATCAATAATTATCTAATTTTTTTGTTTATAAAAATACTGCTCAGCTTTTATTTTTTGAAATTTTAGCTTTTTTATTTTTCATAATTTGTTATTATAATTTTTATTCAAATTTTAGTGATATATTATTTTGAAATAAAAGAATATAAAATAAATTGGTGTTACTTTAGAGATAAAAGAGACTACTGTCATTTATTAAAAGCATAAAAGATATGAATATATTTTTGAAAATTAAATAAAAGAAATGTGAATGTCATTTTATTAAGAGTAAATATGTTTTCGTCCATGTAAAACGTCATAAAGTTCCTATAACATGTTAATTCAAAACATGATTATTTTGTCAATTGTTTTAACTCCATTAAATTTTTTCCAAAATGACAAACATAAATAGTGACGTGACACAAGTATTTAAATTTGTTTTTCATAAAATAATTTTGTTGCCCTTATAAAATTTGTAATTTTTTTTCAGCCTCATTTTAAAAACAAATCCAAACATGATTTTATTTTCCAATTTTTTAGCATCATTAATAAATTGATTATGCTGTAGACAAAAAATATAATTTAATATTTTAGGGTTTAGGGTTTATTTTTTTATTAATATATAAAAAATTATTCCCAATTTAAAATTTGGAAAAAATCATGAGTATATAACATTATAGAAGGAAAGTGTAATTCGGCTAATAGAAAAAAAAAGTATATGATAAAACCTAGGATATTAATATTATTTATTGTACGTACATTGAATACAAATACGTATATAATAATAAATAGTATTATTTATTAATTAAATTGATACGTGTATTATTTTTTATTGATTACATTTATTTAATGATAGTTTTTAGTAAATAAGTCAATAAAAAATATCGTATTTCATAAGTATTTATTAGCTTTTCAAATAAGTTATATTTCATAAACATTATATTTATTAATATTAATGATTCTAATTAAATGTTATATTTAATAATATTAATGATTCTAATTAAATGTTATATTTAATATATATAAAATAATATTAATTATATTATTTATAAAACACATTAGTAACACTAATAAGATACATACTTATTTAACAAATATTTTCATATTACAAATTAAAGTTATCATTCTTAAACAAATAACACATTATATTTTATTATATTATATATATCATAAAAAAATTACGCCAATAAAATCAATTTCTTAAATAATCCCAAGCAAAAACGATCCATTGTTCTTTGTCCACGATATCAGTTCTCATACACACGATTTCTTTATGTTAGTTTAAAATTCATGCATACCAGCCAAATTCTAATAAGAGATTTTTATTTTCTTTTAAAATGTTTTAGAAAAATATTTCCAAAATATATAAAACTTTATACATTAACAAAATAATCTATTAATAATTTTATTATAATTATTTTTTTATTATTGATAATCATTTTCCAAACTTATCATTGGTAGCAACAATTAAGTTTTTTATTTAGTATATTTATCAATTATTTTCATGTTATCCCTTAATGTAATAAATTAAAATTAATAATTATAAATTATGCAAAAAAATTGAATTATTCATGATTTCATATTTTATTAATTAAATATTTACAAATAAATTAAGAAAAATGATTGATAAATAATAATACAACAATTACAATAATAATTAAAGTGGAAATTTTAAGTACTTTTAAGTTAATTTAATATTATTAATTTTAATTAAAAAAAATAATTTAAAATAAATAAGATACCTAAAATTTCTATTTTACTATTATTACTATTATTATAAATATATATATATATATATGAATTTTTTTATTTTTCTATTTGTACGTATAATATGAATAATTTACATCAATATCTATTTTTTACTTTTGCCAAAATTTATGGTTTTTTTAAGATTTGTTTAAAAGTAGTAATTTATTTTCTCTGATTTAATTGAACAGTTAGTTTTCTTAACTATTTTGCCAAAAATTAAGTTATTTAACTGTAATTAATTTTAATTTTAATTTTAAATATAATGATTTGATATATAAATTATAAATTTAAGAATAAAAATTAGTAATTTATTCCTTATTGTTAAATACTTTTATTAGTTTAATTATTTTAAATAATAATCCATCTTAATTATTAAATTATAATAAATAATAAAAATAAAAATAAATCTCTAATTAATAAAAATAAAAAATAAATCTCTAATTAATAAAAATAAAAAATAAATCTCTAATTTTGACTTCTAGAATAAAAAAATCCTTTCTAAATTATTATAATATATATATATATTAATAAATTAATATTATTTTATTTTATTTAAAAATAATAATAATTTTTAAAAAATGGAATTATTCATAAATCAATAATATCTAAATTTAATCTAGATTACAAATATTTTAATCATATTCGACAAACTCATCTAATTAGGTCTAATAATAATTTATTTTCTTTATTAAACTTTTCTTCAACATTTACGCTATTTTGCATAAAAAAAAATTATACTGTATACACATCTCTACTTTACTAAATACCTTATTTTTATTATTAATTTTACATTTGTTTAAGGTTGTTATTATTCTTCTTCCATATGCAATAGTCACCTCAATCTTTCTATTATGCACAAGCTCTTCTATCTCAATTTTTTTTGTTTTTTTTTTTATTTTATTATTATAATAATAAGTGAATATCTTTTTAAATTATTTTATAATATATATATATATATATTAATAAAATAATATTTTTTTTATTTTAAAAATTATTATTATTTTATAAAATGAGTTAGCCTATAAATTTATAATTAATCTTACCTAAATCCATATAAAAATGATCTAAATTCATATAAACCATAATCTAAATAGGCTAAACAAAAATCTTATTGATAATAATTTTTTTAACCTAACCTAACATATTTCTTACACCACCAACCCGTCATAAAAAAACATATTTTAACATAAAAACCATATCATCAAGATATCTAATTACTCATCATAATTATATTAGTATAATAATAATTATTAAAACATATATAAATAATTATTTAAAAGTCTTATAAACAAAAAAAAAAAGTCATGTCCATTCATATACATTTTTTATATTATTTTGATTCCCTTAATTTTTTTTTATTATTATCTTAAGAATAAGGGTGGTTTTACAAGTAAATTCTTTTTTTCAATATTTCTTAAAATTCGACCTGGTAAATTGTAATACAATCGAGTAAATTTTAATTATTTGTTATGAAATCCGAACTTATTTGATATTATAATTAGAGTAATTTCATTTACAACCCAATTATCTTATTTTATTTTCTAATATATATATATATATATATATATATATATATATATATATATATAATAACATAATATAACTGTAAAAATAATTAAACAACAATAATAATCTGATTTAAGCATATTAAATAAATCATATCAACTTATAAACTTTCTATTATAAAACTGGAGTGCCTGCTATAAACATTTACTTGACTATTTAAGGCAGTATATGATTTATATTATCTCTAACGTAGAATGTCAATTAAAAAGTACTACTAATTGTTACATTTTATTGAAATAATAATTGTATAATCTACTTGTTTGATTGATAAATTTAATTTACTACATCTTTAATGGCAGTTACGGATCTTGACCATTAATCTAGGAGAGTCAAATAATATATTATTAATAAATAATAAATAAATATAAAATAAAGAAAGAAGATGAAAGAATGAAATAATAAAGTTGTACATATATACTTAAATATATTAAATTATCATTAAATTTGAAAGGAACAAAATCATAAATTATATAAGAGTTACAAAACTAAGGAGGGACTCGAGAAGATAAAATTGTAAATATACACGTAAATATATTAAATGTTCATTAAGTTTTGGGATCGAATCATAAATTACATAGAAGTTACAAAACTTTAAGGGTCACGACTCCCTCATCGCCAAAAAGATTCACCACTGTTTCGTCTTTATAAGATATGTATATATACTTTTATATATATATATATATATATATATATATATATATATATATATATATATATATATTCACATCTAAAAATATTAAAGATTACATCATTTTTAACATAAATCTAATAATTTATCAATAATAATAATATTGTCTCTTAACTAAGTGGTTTAATAATTCGAGTCTTAACATTTTAAATATAAAGTAAAAAATATGAAAATTAAATACACATATTTTATTAATTCAAAATTTACTATCATCTTAATTATTACGTCTAACACAACGTCAATTAAAGAAAACATAAATTTTGATATTCTTCTGCTTTATATTTTGTTGATATTCATTTTTTTAAATATTATATATATATATATATATATATATATATATATATATATATATATATATATATTCACATATAAAAATATTAAAGATTACATCGTTGTTAACATAAATCTAATAATTTATTAATAATAATATTGTCGTGGTTTAATAATTCGAGTCTTAATATTTTAAATATAAAGTAAACAATATGAAAATTAAATACACATATTTTATTAATTCAACATTTACTATCATCTTAATTATTACGTCTAACACAACGTCAATTAAAGAAAACATAAATTTTGATATTCTTCTGCTTTATATTTTGTTGATATTCATTTTTCGTTTTTTAAATATTATATATATATATATATATATATATATATATATTGTTAGGATTATTATAATTATAAAATATTTTAATTTTCTAGTAACTAAATACATATTTATATAATTTTTTATTTTATAAATAATTTGTATATATATTCTATTTTTTATCAATTAATGAATATATTTTTAGTTTATTATCTTAATAATTTTAAATCTCCAAATAGAGAAAAAAATTGATATATTGAAAGAGTTTTCAATATATTTTTTTCATAATCATGTTATGACGATAAATAGACGTAAATATCATAATTTAGAAATGAGATTTTCATTTAAAAAAAATAAAAAGGTCACCTAAATAAAATTATTTACACAATATTAAATTTTGATTCATTCTTATTTGTTTTTTTTTTAATTTTTTTTACTTGTTTTCCAAATAACATTTTATTTATTTTTGTGATAATTTGTTTACCTTACCCTTATTTTCTTAAAGACATCAAAACAAAACAATCAATTTGTTATAGTATCAAAATAGAAAATTTCTATTACCAAAATCTATCAAGAAAACATGATGAGTGACAATAAGTTTTAATTATTAATAACTCTAATGAGTAAATTAAAAGATCTCAAATTTAGTCGTTGAGATTTAGTTTTGATCATGTCTCATTTTGGTATTTAAAAAAATATATATTTCCTACTTCACTAAAAAAAATGAGATTTTTAGTTTTAATTATGATATTTGTGAATTAACAAAGAGTCGCATAACTTCATTTCTATTAATTTAAAATAAAAGTCATCAACCTTTTTATAATGTTATATTTTGAAGGGTAAGGTTTATTTAAAATTCAAATTTTAGGTGAATCTCGTTATTAGTTTGTTATTTTTATTGATGATTATAATAATGTCAACTTTGTACTTAATGAAGTAAAACAATTGGAGTAAGTTTATTATTTACAATTTTTCATAAAATGATAAGAAATCAATATAATGTTTAAATTTAGGTTTTAAAGAGTGATAATGGTGGAGATTACAAAAATTGTAAACTCCAATAATATTTAAAAGTTAGTGAAACTATTAATCAAATTATTTATACCAATACACCTCAACAAAAGAAGGTTGTTGATGGAAAAAAAAATATTTGTTAAAAGTTGTTTTTGTTTAATTGATTGAGACACACATGTCATTGTATTATTAAGTAGTGACTCTTAAAGAATATGTTTAATAAATCTTTCTCACACACAGATATATAAATATACCTCACACACGAGATATATAGATATATCTCACACACACACACACAAATATATAGATATATCTCACACACACGAGAGACGGATATATAAATATATCACACACACACACACACACACACACACATATATATATATATATATATATATATATATATATATATATATATATATATATATATATATATATATATATATATATATATATATATATATAACAACTTACATGGTTTTTCATGAAAACATAATGTATTTTCTTTTTGTATAAAATTCAGACTCTTAAGTATGTATGGATCTAAGTGTTACAATTTCATATCATCACTACAATAAGAATCTTGTACCGGAGATGACGTTGAAGTCCTATATGAATATCTTAGTAGAGATAATCTTAAAGCCCCAACCTCTAAATGGATATAATATTGAAGCGTCACATATACATTTTAATGAAGATGTTACCAATAATTTATTATCTAAAAAATAATTATCAAATCATTTCACTATAAATATTCCAAAATTTATTTATGAACTAGAACTGTCTAACAAAGTTAAATATTATATGATTCAATATTTATCTAATCATAGACAATTAGAAATAAATAAAATATTTTTTGAATAAGTTATCTATTGTAGTTATCCCAAACAATTTATAAAAAACTTTTGTTGATCTAAGATGGAAGGTCATTATGTAAAGGCGAAATCAATCTCTAAAGACAAGGGGGGCAACATTAAAATACAATATATCTTTTAAAAAAAATACAAATTATTATTCAATTTTAAAAAAAATTGAAATTTTGAAAGGGGCACAAGGGGGAAGGGAGTCATGACTCCTAGAAGCCCCCTTGTCTCAACCCCTGCCACTATAAATGAGAAAATGAACACACTTCAAAAGAATGATATTTGGAATCTTGTTAATTATCCACTAAGAAAGAAACAAGTAGGATACCACTAGATTTTCATCGTAAAACATAAAACAAATAACCCAATAAAATTATTTAAGGTAAGACTTGTGGCAAAATCATATACTTAACCATATGAAATTGATTACATGGAGAAACATGTTTTTATAGAAAAAATTAACACTATTCGAGTATTATTATTTTCAGCAACAAATTCATATTGGTCATTTAAGTAAGTTGATGTAAAACATGCATTTTTACATGGGGAACTAACTAAAGAACTATACATGGAACTTTCACTAGGTTGCATGGTACTCAAACAACATAATAAAAAAATATGAAAATTGAAAACATATATTTGTATAGGTTGAAACAATCCTCACAAGTATGGTTTGAAAAATTTACAAAATTTATGAAAATATATGGATTTCATCAAAGTATTTATGTAATACTTTATTGCATTTATTTACATGTGATTGATATGATTATTACAAGAAATGATTTGGAGAAAAGTGAAGCATTACAAGAATATTTATCAAAAGAGTATGAAATGAAGGATCTTTGTCCCTTGGAATATTTTTTAGGGATCAAAGTATATAGATCCAAGAAAGATTTTTTTTTTGTCTCAACGAAAATATATTTTAGACTAGTTATAAGAAATATGTATGTTAGTTTGTCAACTAGCAAATACACTAAGGAGGTATGATGTTTTGTACTACATCAAATTAAGTCTCGATTGATAAACTAAGAAATCAAAGACTTGTAGGGAGGGGAATGTACTTAGTGCACATAAGACTATATCTTGCATACACATTAAGTATTGTTTGCCAGAATGCAAATTATACACATTTTGTTAAGAATAAGAGTAACTGCATAAGAATACACAACTAAAATATAAAATGAGAAAAGAGTAACAAAGCCGACAATAGGCAATAATAGAATTTTACTACCAAAAGAAATTACAATATTCTCTTTAAATCTAAGGAAAAAACAATAATAATATTCTCTCTCAGAAATAAGAGAACTCAACTTCTATGCAATGCACTAGTAGAAAGGAGAATAAAGAAATTTGAGATGATTTACAAGGTGGATATTATACTCCTTTATAATAGGAAAAGTAAGCACTAACATATAAATTTCCCTGATGTGAGACTTCTCTTCTCACATTCTCACAATCTCTCACTTGAAGATTTTGATTGAATTAATCAAATCTTCACATTACATTATTATTGTTTTTCATGTTGTTATTGTAATAGACCTTCAGTAGGATCGCTTCTATGTAAACTTGTAACTGCTAACTGACTATCATAACATCTGCTAGGTTCTTCTTGTTTTATCCTAAAATATGAGGTCGGATTCCTTGCAATGTGCAAGATACTCTGACTGTCACAATACACAACAATCTTTTGTTGTTTGTGCCTGAGTTCCTCCATTCTCCTCTTAATCCAAATAGCTTCCTTACATGTATGGGTGACTGTCATGTACTCAACTTCTATTATAAACAAAGCTACAACATCCTATAACTTGGATAACCAGTTATTACCACTCCAACAAAGGTAAACTCATCAAGATCACCTGCAAAACTTGAACAAACATAACATCTAACAACTAGTTTTGATCCTTTGAAACATAATACAACATCCAAGGTTCCTTTGATAATAATTCTCTTGATAATACTCATGTTCTCCACCATAACTTTTCATTGATTTACTAATTGTTCCCACTGTTGGTGCAATGTCTGGTTTTGTACTGATATCTTGTTTGTTGGTCCTTAGTTCTTCATATTAGATTTCCTAGCCAATTGTGCCTTCAAAACCTGGATTCAAAATTTGTTAGAGCCTACCACCAACATGTCATCCACATACAATGAAAAAATCATAAAATCATTCTCATCAAATATATTGTAATAAGTACAATAGTCTGAACTTAGTTTGTTGTAATCTAGACTAATCATGAAAAATTAAATTTCTTGTACTAACACCTGAACATCGGGTTTAAACCGTACAGATATTTAGTCAACTTATAAACCAAGTTCCTTTTTCTTTAAGTTCTCTGGTTGGAGCACACCAATCCTGTCTCTAAGTTCACCTTGAAGAAAAATAATATTTTTATCACTGCTAACAATGACCTTGTGGATAGTGGGATCTATAGGAAATACCCCTTCAGATTGTTAGCATAGTCCAAAAAATTGTATTTCCCGAACTTTGAAAATACAAACGTCCTCTTGATGCGATCCACTCATAACCTCCTAGAGTAATCATTATCATTACTAACACAAAATATACCGGCAATTCCAACACATCGTAATAAACCAAGTCCAATATGTGTTTCCTCATAATACAATTTAACATAGGACTCCTAAATCTCTTTCATTGTACCCTTCTCCACAAATTTGTTATAGCATTGTTGTTAATTTCTTCCCACCATCTGTGATGCCTACAAAAATTGCCTTCATCTTTAATTTTCACAATGAGAAACTATTTACATTAAATTCCTCTATCTCATATTTTGTTGTCATAGTTTTAACCGACTTATGCACCTTTCATTATGAATAGTATTGCCTACTGGAACACAACAACGCAAATCGTAACTAGTAATGCACCTTTTACTATGAATTTTATTGTTTACTAGAATACAACCGCGCAAATTGTAATTAGTACACAGGTAAGCTCCCAAGAAAGAGAGGTTGGTCACTCATGAACACTCTTAAATACCAAGTCTTTCCTTGCCAAAAAATTTTCTAGACATGCATTGCCACACTATCATACTTTATATTCAGTAATTAGAATAATTATTTTATGATGTGAAATATCATATTAACCACAACCACGGAGCATACTAAGAACCATAAATCAATCATATTGATACCTCTGTTAAGATCATATTAACCACAACCACAAAGCATACTAAGAACCATAAACCAACAATCGACTCTGATACCACTATTAAGATCATATTAACCACAATCACAGAGCATACTAAGGACCATAAACCAACCGTTGGCTCTAATATCACTGTTAGGAATCAAAGTAACTCTATAAGAACTTACAACAAAAATAAAATATGAGAAAAGAGAAACATAACCAACTATAGGCAATAATAAAATTTTACTACATGAAGAAATTATAATACCTTCTTTAAATCTAAGGAGAAAACAATAATAATATTCTCTCTCAAAAATAAGAGAATTTAACTATTATGCAATGCACTAGTAGAAAAGAGAAGGAAGAGATTTGGAGTGATTTACAAGGTAGGCATTGTGCTCCTTTTATAACAGGAAAAGTAAGCACTAACATACAAATTTCTTTGATGTGAGACTTCTCTTCTCACACATTTTAAGATATTTAATGTTGAAAATGATTATTGTTTACCAAAAATATAAATTATGAACAAATATATGTATATATTGATATTGATTAGGTTGGATAAGTAGAAGATAAATGATTAATCGAATATTTTTATATTTATTAGTAATAATCTTGTTATACGGAGAAATACAAAAAATAAAATATGGTATTTTACTGAAGTACATAAGTTGAGTGTAAAGTTTGATACTTGAAATTTTTGAAGGTTTATGCCTGAGATTCATTTTGTAAAATCTTTAATATTCATCTGCCTAAACTATTAGACCACATTATAACATTAAAATTGGTTGTGATATTGTCTATAGTACAATACAACATGATGAAACAAAATGTGATATATTTTTTTATCAAAAAAAGTTGGTTTAAAAATCAATTAGTTGATATTAACAAAAATATTGAAATGTTTCATTAGTAGACATAGAATTTATATGCTTCAATTTGATATAAAGTATTAAGATTTACTTTTCTTTATTCTCTCAGTAGAATATTGTTATGCATATTATATAATATTTACTTAGGATTCTTATAATTATAAAATATTTTCAGTTTTCTAATAATCTAATCAAGTACTGTTTACATAGTTTTGCATCTTATAAATAGGTTGTAGATACTCTATTTTGTGTGAAATAATTAATATATTTCAATTTATATTAATAGAATAAAACATTTAGTTTATGCTTTTTTATATTTTGGAGGATATTTTTTTTTTCAATGTAGTTTTAATTTTTGTTTGGATTAAATGATGTTTTTGAGAGATTGAAAAATAACGAATTCGAGGGGAAGGAGAGATGAGTGTGAAATTGTTTAAATTAATGTTATGTTTAATTCACTAAATTTACTGTATTCGAGGACCGATTTGGTATTGATTTATGTGAGCTACCACTGTTTGTTTCTAATGAAATGAATTGATTTTATTGGATATCGTGTAGTTATACCATCCACGCTGAAAGGAGAAGAAAGTCAAATTGTGAATATGGAAAATACTAAATTGAACAAAATTATATATTGGAAAGAAAACATATAAATGGTTTCCGTTGCAGTGAAAGAAAATAATAATAATAACAAATTACAGATAATTTATTTTAATAATATATTTTTTTAACAAATAACTTCCACTTTAATTTAAATTAACTTTAAACAATCATATTTTAATTTAAAATTATTTTATTTTATTTTATTTAAAATAATCACCCACAATTTATTTGAAATAAATTTCTATTAATTCCATATTATTTTACTATAATTTGATCTATTAAAATTTTTCTATTTTAAATAATAACTTATATTTCATTTTAATATAATTTACACTTATTTTAAATTATTTTTTAAATATAAGGATAAAATTATAATCTTATAATTATTTTTTAATTTATTAAATTAATCATATCATTCATAAAATTTTATAAACTTTTTTTTATTTTTATTTTTTCATTTCTTATCATTTTTCAAAATTTTTTAAATACTAATATACCGTACACTATTTTTTTTTTCTTCAGGAATTATTAGATGTAATGTTGTTTGGTACGTATTTATTTATATTTCTGAAGATGGTTATTCATACTTCTCTTTTTACTATTCGCACCTTTCGTCAATTTCTTTAAAAAAATTATGCAGAAACCCCTTGTCAAAATCAAATTTTTAACTTTAAATCAATACCAAAACCAGTTTAGTTATAAAGACATAAACTAGTTTCTGATATGTATTGAAAATTAAAATAGAGAAGTGTTCATTTTACAAGACACAATTGAACACTATTTTTTATTATTTATGTTACTATGGACACTTTTTCATTCCAATCTATGTGTATATATAGAAACTAAATCTCTTGTATTTTTTAAATTGTGAAATGAAAAGGGTAGCAAATAGTAAACTTTGGTCCAGTCTCAATATATAATGATATAAATCAATTAATTCGAGAACAGCCCAACAACTCCATAAGAGGTGAAGGCCCAAAGAAAAAAAACCCAGGTGCCTAGCCTTCAGCCCAATCAAAATAACCAATTAAAGTTATGAAAAACAAACTCGAATCCAATTAATTTATTATTGTACGGATAGATGAATTATAAAATAAAAATATAAACTTAAATTAATGTATCCTTCTTCCTAAAATAATTATGTATATTTTACCTATCCAGATATATTATCACTTGGAGATATATGGATAATCCTTTAATATATAAGAATATTTTTTCAATATAATATAAATAAAATATCTTACTCAGACGTGACTTTATAAAATGTTTAGTTTTCCTTATTTGTTTTTAGATATTTTTTATATTCATTTATATTATTTATTTACATATTTAAATATTGGATACAGATAATTGAAAATCAATCACCTTCATAAACATATATTTTAACAATTATCAATCACCTTCATAAATACAATCAAAACCTTTATATAAAATATTATTCATTAAATAATTGCTTACTATTTTTTATCATATATATTTAAAAAATATAAAACATTACTTAAACCGTTGTTATAATATATATATATATATATATATATATATATATATATATATATTTATATAATTAGTATATTAAACTTGACTTCTTTATATCTCATTCGTAAAGATTTAAAAAAATAATAATAATAAAAAAAAATAGAAAAATACAAAATAAATAAAAATAATAAAATAATAGATACGTTTTCTCTTTTCTCTTTTAGAAGTGATAGTCTCATTTTCATGTTTTCTCCCTTCATAGTCATCCTTCACAATCATCCTATTTCTCAAATTAGGCAATTACTGAATAAAAAGATATTATAATCATCAACTTTATATACTTCAAGAATAAAAATGTCATAAGGAATTAAAAAAAGAAAAAAAAATCTACAACCACTCTATTCATGAAATTAAAAAAAAATAAAAAAAAATAAATCTACAATCATTCTAGAAATTGTGCAACCCATTAAATAAAAAATGTTATAATCATTAACTTTTATCTATAAATTTAAGAATAAAAAATCTCATAAAGATTAAAAAGAAAAAAGAAAAAACAATTGAAGTTCCAAACAAGTCATTTAAAGCTTGTTCAATGGTGTAATGCTTATCTTGTTTACCTTAATATTCATATATTGATGACATGTATTAGAACAAGTAATTTGATTAATAATTCCATTAGTTTCTAAATATTGTCATAGTTCAAAATTTTTATATCCCCTACCATTACCAGTTACTCTAGACTTCAATTTGAACATTATATTGAATTTTTTTCATTTTATGAAATTTTTTAAATAATAAACTTACCTCATTTGTTTATTTAAATAAATATAACTAAGTCATTCTTGTATCGTCGTCAATAATAGTGACAAACCAACGATATTCACCTAAAGTTTAGGTTTTAGATGGACCTTAAAATGAATGGAAACGAGGTTTTATGACTATTTACTGTTAGACAAATGACATCTAGATGGGGGGTGAATAGATGCACAAATTAAAATAGATGTCAAATTAAAGATTTATTTGTGAGTCACTAATTTGTTTGAATACAGATAAAGTGGAAGCGATAATATAGTCAGGAAAAGAGAAAGAGATAAGAAAAAGAGAAGAGCACACAATGATTTATACTGGTTCGGGTATAGCCAACCCTACATCCAGTTCCCAGTAAACTCTTAACACAAGAGTGACTCCCAATTCACTATCTTTCAAATTCAATTTACAAATTACAATCAACACAGCAGAAGAACCAGTAAAAAGTAAACTAATTAAAAAGACAATCACCTCCTTAGAAACCCATTAAGGATGAACACCTCCCTAGAATTCCACTAGAAATGAACACATACTCTGAACAAATCAAAGGATGAAAAACACTTCCTTAGAATCCCACTAAGAATGAACATCTCCCTAGAATCACACTAGGGATGAAAACCTCCTTTGAACAAATCAAATGATGAAAACACCTCCTTAGAATCTCACTAAGGATGAACACCTCCCTAGAATCACACTAGGGATGAAAAGTACCTCCTTTGTCACCAATACACAAAGGATGAAGGTAATAAAAATAAAAACAGTCACACCTGGGTAATGGAGACAACAAATTGTAGAAGCCTGTAGAATGCCACCTCCAAGAACAAGTGTGATTAACAATGAGAGCACAGAAGGCAGTAGAGAAGAGAGTTTTCTCAGAAGGTATAAAATATCTCTGTTGTCTTACTCAGAATTCTTTTCTCAAAACTGATTGAATGTAAATTGTATTTTCGAATTCTGTAATTGTGTGTTTTTTATTTTTCATCAAAACTTAATTAAATAGAAAAATAGCATCAAAAAATGGTCGTTGAACATTAATATTTTTGTGAATAAAAATAAGGATATATTCAAAAATATTTATTCTTCAAAACAGATATATTTTTCAAATTTGAATTGCCATAATTGATTATGTTACCAGTATAATCAATTATGACAGAGAAAATAATTTTTTTCATTTCTAATGCATCATAATTGATTATGACAGTGAAAAATATCACGTTATAAATTTTATCACACTTGTGCTTTGGTGGCTTATGCATAATATTACTTCATCAACTTGTACCTCCATATCCAGTATTCTAAGACTCTATCTAGTCTTCAGAAATCATCATGGTCTTGCTTGAATCATCATCTTTATCAAAAACATATCTTGGGCATATAGGGAAATGTTTCACATTGTCACCAACGTCATAAATTCAGCTTGTCCTTAATTCATCTTGAATGGTGTTGACTTGAATGTAGTTGACTTGAATCATCATCAAAATCATCTCTTGGGAATGTAGGGACATTTCCATCAATCTCCCCCTCATTGCTTTCAATCTCCCCCTTTTTGACGATGATCAAGGAAACACCTGAAATGAAATAAAATGCTTGACTCTATATAACCAGCTCAAGATTAGCACAAATTAGCACAGATTTATATAAAGTGTCAGAGTCTCTTAATCTCCCCCTGGATATATTAATAATAAGACTCCCCCTAACTCATATGAGCAAAGACTTCTCTTAACTCCCCTTGTTTAATTTAGAGATAGGAAAGAATTTCACACAGATTTTAATTCAACAAAAAATCTCCCCCTGTTTCATTGATAATCATAAAAAATATTATAAGAGAAAAAAATCTCCCCGTGTTTCACACAGATTAATATCATCAAAATATCTTTGTTTCATTGATAATTATGAAAAATATTGCAATAGAAATTGAGAACAAATTTGCACATATTAGTACATAAATCAAGGCATAGAAGATAATGCATTACAAAATGTTCATAGAGAAGAACATCATATTAATGAGGCAATATCTAGGATACCCAAGACAAATGAAGAGAGAGAAAATAGGGGAATAGAATGATTATAGAGATAATGGAATGAAATGCAGTAGTTTCCCCCAATTGCAGTCTTCTTATTTAGGCAGCTTTCAAATTCAAATTCACTCATATTACAGATTTCAAATTTTAAATTCAAATTGCAACAAATTTCAAATTTCAAATTCAAATTCGAACAAATTTTAAATTCAAATTTCTAATCCCAAATTTCAAATTCAAATTTCAAATTCCAATTCAAATTTAATTTCAAAAATTTCAAATTTCAAAATCTCAAACTACAAAATTTCAAATTTCAAAAGTCTCAAATTGCAAAATTTCAAATTTCAAAAATCTCATATAGAAAATTTTAAAAAAAATCTCAAACTGCAAAATTTCAAATTTCAAGAATCTCAAACTGTAAAATTTCAAACTTTAATAATTTCAAATTTTCATAAATTCAAATTTTCAAAATTCAAACTTTCAAATTTCAAAGTTGGTCAACAATCAAATTTATGTAACAGATAACTGCAAATATTCAATATAGAGGCTTGAGAGACAATCATAAACTTATCTTTGTAATATTTCCCTGTTCATCTAACTTGTTCCTGTACACCCATTTAGCTTCAATAACCGGCGTTAATTTCTTATCCTTGATAATTACCTGCAACATCAACATACAAATCTAGATACCTTTTAATTATTTTGGGTCCTTAAAAAGGTTAGTAGAATCACAAGTCTCTACCAAAAGACTAAGGATTAAAAAAATATAATCATGATATAATAATCGATTATCACATAACCTTCATAATCAACATAATTGATTATGACAACACGAA
The DNA here is from genome assembly GCA_963425845.1 of Sphenostylis stenocarpa. NCBI lineage: Eukaryota > Viridiplantae > Streptophyta > Magnoliopsida > Fabales > Fabaceae > Sphenostylis > Sphenostylis stenocarpa. Next base: position 30,078,872 of record OY731405.1, read on the forward strand.
AAAAATTTCCGATTCTGATAATCAATTAGATGCTCAAACTATCATCTAGACATGTATAAATGTTTTTTTCCTTTAGGCACCCATTCGTATTTTCCATTAGATATGCCAAAATGTTTTATGTAACATCTATTTGATGTATGACCTATTTTCATGCAATAAAAACATGTTGGTTTTCTTTGAAAAGGTCTAAATGAGTTTCTTAAAGTTTTTGAAACTGGTTTCACATATGTTTTTCTTGACTCTTTCACAAAAATAGTTTTATGAGGTTCTAGACTTTCTTTGGGTTTGTAACCAAGTCCAGCTTTGCTAGAATTTCCTCTTTGATAACCTAATAAAGAATCAAGATTTTCAGAAGATTTTGAAAACTTGCTTATTATTTTCTCTAACTTGAAAATCTCATTTTCCAAATGATTACAATTTTCACAAGGTTTAGCAACTTATTTATTTTTAGACAAAGTTTTAAATTTCTCAACATATTTCTTTAAGCACTCATTTTCTTTTTCAAGAATACCAACAATATTTTCTAATGCATCGAACTTTTGTCTAAGTGCATTGTATTTCTTAGATAACTTGGTAAAACCTCCATACATATATTGATATTCTTTAAACAACTCATCATATTCATTTAAGGATTTTGTACTGCTTACCTGTGATGAGGTTTCTTGTGATGAGGCTTCATCATTACTTTTTGTCATCAAGCAAAGATTTGCTTCTTCTTCTCCATCACTAATTTCGGAAGAACTCTCTTGTGTTGTGGAAGAATCATTATCCTCCCAAGCAATATAAGCTTTGTGTTTGTTCTTATAGATACTGTTCTTCCCTTTCTTTACATCTTTCTTAAGTTCCGAATAGTCTGGTTTGATATGGCCAAGGTTTCTACATTCATAGCAATGGTATTTATTTGTTTTCTCCTTTCTTTGCTGTCTATTTTTCCTGTTCTTCATAAAGCGAGAAAATTGTTTAACAAAAAGAGACATTTCAGAATTCGAAAACTTACCTTCATTTTCACTTTCATCTTGTGAACATTTTTCTGCTTTAGAGCTATTGTCTTGGTTTGATTCTGTTCACCGTTCTTTAACCTTTGTAGCTCCATCTCATGTTCTCGCAGCTTTCCAAATAGAGTAGAAATATTCAGTTTTGTGAGATTCTTTGATTTTGTAATAGCAGTGACCTTTGGTTGCCAATTTCTGTCTAAGAATTTCAAGATCTTTGTGTTTAACTCCTCATTGTCAAAATCCTTTCCTAATGCTTTCAAGTGATTTACTATGTGTGAAGTGTGTCTGGAAATTCGTGATGCTTTCATTTTGCTGCATTTGAAATAATTCATACTCCTGGATGAGTGTGTTCTTACGTGATCGCTTTACTTCATTTGTTCCTTCATGTGTTACTTCAAGAGTGTCCCATATTTCTTTTGTCGTCTTGCATTGTGAGACCCTGAAAAATTTATTACGAGTTAAGGCAGAAACAATAGTGTTTCGGGCTCTTACATCATATTGGACACGCTTGTTTTCATCTGGCGTCCATTGATCAAAAGTCTTTGGAATAGTTCTAGACTCTGTTGTTCTCATCGGAATGTAAGGACCATTGAGTACATCATCCCAAATACCATAATCTAGTGTTTGTAAAAATATTTCCATTCTCACCTTCTAAAACTGATAGTCTTCTCCTTCAAATAATGGTGGTCTGTTTATTGAGGCTCCTTCCTTGTAAACCTGATTCTGCATAGACATCTTGACATATCGTTTAGAAATATTTTATCTAACCAAGCTCTGATACCACTTGTTAGACAAATGACATCTAGAGGGGGGTGAATAGATGCACAAATTAAAATAGATGTCAAATTAAAAATTTATTTGTGAGTCAATAATTTGTTTGAACACAGATAAAACAGAAGCGATAATATAGTCAGGAAAAGAGAAAGAGATAAGGGAAAGAGAATAGCACACAATGATTTATACTGGTTTGGGTATAGTCAACCCTACATCCAGTTCTTAGCCAACTCTTAACACAAGAGTGACTTCCAATTCACTATCTTTCAAATTCAGTTTACAAACTACAATCAACTCAGCAGAAGAAACAGTAAAAAGTAAACTAATTAAAAAGACAATCACCTCCTTAGAAACCCACTAAGGATGAACACCTCCCTAGAATCCCACTAGGAATGAACACCTCCTCTGAACAAATCAAAGGATGAAAAACATCTCCTTAGAATCTCACTAAGGATGAACACCTCCCTAGAATCATACTAGGGATGAAAACCTCCTTTGAACAAATCAAAGGATGAAAACACCTCCTTAGAATCTCACTAAGGATGAAAACCTCCCTAGAATCACACTAGGGATGAAAAGTACCTCCTTTGCCACCAATACACAAAGGATGAAGGTAATAAAAATAAGAACAGTCACACCTGGGTAATGGAGACAACAAATTGTAGAATATCAATCTCCAAGAACAAGTGTGATTAATAATGAGAGCACAGAAGGTAGTAGAAAAGAGAGTTTTCTCAGAAGGTGTAAAATATCTCTACTGTCTTGCTCAGAATTCTTTTCTCAAAACTGATTGAATGTAAATTGTATTTTTGAATTTTGTAATTGTGTGTTTTTTATTTTTCATCAAAACTTAATTAAATAGAAAAATAACATCAGAAAATGGTCGTTGGACATTAATATTTTTGTGAATAAAAATCAGGATATATTCAAAAATATTTATTCTTCAAAACAGATATATTTTTCAAATTTGAATTGCCATAATTGGTTATGTTACCAGTATAATCAATTTTGACAGAGAAAATCATTTTTCCATTTCTAATGCATCATAATTGATTATGATAGTGAAAAATATCACGTTATGAATTTTATCACACTTGTGCTTTGGAGGCTTATGCATAATATTATTTCATCAACTTGTACCTTCATATCCAGTATTCTAAGACTCTATCTAGTCTTCAGGAATCATCTTGGCCTTGCTTGAATCATTATCTTTATCAAAAACATATCTTGGGCATGTAGGAAAATGTTTCACATTGTCACCAACGTCATAAATTTAGCTTGTCCTTAATTCATCTTGAATGGTGTTGACTTGAATGTAGTTGACTTGAATCATCATCAAAATCATCTCTTGGGAATGTAGGAACATTTCCATCAATCTCCCCCTCATTGCTTTCATTTACAAATTTACAAACATAATAGTGAAAAACTAGAAATATCATACTTTTTAAATAAAGTAGAAAAAAAAATTAAAATACATTAATGAGACATAACCAAGGCATCATCAGATTTCAATTTTTTTCTCCCTTAGAGTTATCAACTTTAATGCATGTTGTGACTCATCATATTTTTTTTGAAATATCTAGGTAATATAAATTTTCTCTCCTAATATCATAACTAATTAATTTTTTGTTTTGATATCTTTAAGAACACAACTGATCAGGATTAAAAATTATCACACAATATAAATCAATTGTTATTTGAGAAATAGATAAAAGATTAAAATTTAAAGAATGAACAATCAAGACAAAATCAAGATTTAAATAACTATTAAGATTTAAAGACCATTCCCCAATAATTTAGGTTTTATTTTCATTTGCAATAGAAACATATTTTTGTGTAGATGGTTTAGTTTTTGTGACCTTCCTAGGATCAAATGTTATACGATTTGTAGCTCTAGTATCAATAATTCATATATCATTAGGAAACAATCAACATCAACCTATTTTATATTTGTTGGTGGTTATCTTGTTACATGGAGAAGAAAAAACAAAGTGTGATTCCTCGATCAAGTAGAAGTAGAAGTTGAGTTTAGAGGTTTAACACTTGAAATTTGTGAAGGTTTATGACTAGGATTTCTCTTGCAATATCTTAGATGTTTTTCCACACAATCTATTAAATTATATTGATAATAAAGTTGCTTGTGATATTGTTCATAATCCAGTATAACATATAAAAAAAACATGTTGAAGTGGATAGATTATTTATTAAGAAAAAGTTAAAAGAAAAAAATTGTAGAATTGATTACAATTTGCTCAGAAGATCAATTAACTTATATCCTAATAAATATAATCTCAAATAAAGGATTCTCAAAATGTCTTGTCAAGTTAGACATATGAGATTTATATACATCAACTTGAGGGAGAGTGTTAATATTTAATTTCTTTTTATTCACTTTACAAAATATCATTGTACAAATTATATATTATTTTATTAGGATTTGATTTAATTGTAAAATATTTTAGTTTCCTAGCAACCTACTTAAGTACATATATCTTGTATCTTATAAATAGGATGTACATAGTTTATTTCATATCGAGATAATGAATATATTTCAATTTATATTTTTCAAGTTAGTATTAGAGTCATGATGATCCTTTAGATTTTAAATCCTTTGAAACCCCTCCAAATGGAAGAAAGAAAATTTGATACATCTTGAAAGAAATTAGTTCCTTTTGTTATTCAAACTCAGGAAGTTTCCAATATTTTTTCAAAAGCATGTTATAATGACATAAATGAGACACAAATGTTAGAGTTGAAAAAAGAGATATTCATTGGAAAAAAAATGAAAAGGTATTTGCATTAGAAGTAACTATGAATAATCCTAGTAAAATTGTTAATACTTCTAATGATATATGAATTATTGATAGTGGAAGTACAAATCATATGACACGAGAATCTCTTACTAAAGATAATATTGAAGCATCACAAAAATCTCTTAATAAAGATAACATTGAAGCACCACATGAACCTTTAATGGGGATAACGTTGAAGAACTATGTGAATCTCTATATGGAAATGATATTAAAGTACATGAAACTCTTGATCGAGATGTTATCGATCATTTGTTGGCCAAAAAACAATTGTCAAATCGTCTCACCAGATATATTCTTAAACTTATATTATGAACCTTAAATCTTTAGTAAAACTAAATGTCCTATAAGTAATTATTTATCTAATCATACATTGACAAAAATAAATAAAATATTTATGAACCAGTTATCTATCGCAGTTATTCCTAATAATGTACAGGAAGCTTTAGCTTACCCTATGAATAAGGAGATGAACTCACTTCAAAAGAATAAAATTTTGACCCTTGATGATTGTCCACTAAAAAAATAAACCAGTAGAATATTGATGGGTTTACTCAATCAAATACGAGATGCTCATTGATGGTCCACTAGAAAAGAAACAATAGAATATTGATGAACAGATGGCGGATCTTCTTGGGAGCTGAGGGGCCGTGACCCCCTCCCCCAAAGTTTTGTAACTCCCATGTAATCTATGATTTTGACCCCCAAACTTAATGAATATTTAATATATTTACTTGTATATTTACAATTTTATCCTCTTAGTCTCTCCTCGGTTTTATAACTCATAAAATTTATGATTTTGTCTCCCTCAAACTTAATGATCATTTAATATATTTAAGTATATATCTACAGTTTTATCCTTTTATCTTATTTCTTCTTTTTATATTTATTTATTATTTATTAATAATATATTATTTGACTCTCCCAAAATCAATACTCAAGATCCGCCACTATCGATGAATGATTTTGTTGGGATCAATATCACAAAAAAAAGTTTCAAATAATGCGTCTAAATTTTTTTTTATGTTTAAATTATAAATATAAAAATAAAAATATAATTCAACTTCTTTTCTTAAAAATAATTTAAATTAATGAATCACTAGTAATAAATTTATAATTAAATTTTAATAATTATTATTTTCACTCTTCAAAAATTAAAATATTATTTTATGAAATTATTAACCATGCAATATTATTTTTATTAATTAGAGTTGTAATAAAATATTTCTTAAAAAAATAATCTTTGTATGATTATCATAAAATTATAATAATCATTTCATTGATTATAAAAAAATACTTATTTTAAAATATCTTAAATTTATTATTAATTTAAAATATTTAAATATTAATAATTACTTCAAACGTACCAATTTAATTATTAATTAAATTATAAAAATAATAATCATTTTAAATATATTTTTAATTTGATTATTATATAATTATTTAATTTTAAAATAATTTTAAACATATCTTTAATTTAGTAATATATAGATAAAATAAAATAAATTATTCACAAATACAGCCACCGTCGTCACAGTTCTTACATAAAAACAAGTTATCTTTATACTTGATCAAACTTTTAATTAGGTTATATCCATCTTTAAAAATTAACCTACACATGGTAGAAAAACTAATCTTAAGCTTAGTGACTATAATGTAATTAGTCTGACCTATTTTCACTTCTAGTATTATAATAAAGAAAAATATAAACTAGTAAAGAATATTTTTATGTATAAATATTATTGTTTTGAGTCTTTTGTTTATTATTATTTGTTATTCTGTTTACGTTTAATTAGATTGCGTTGGTGTGTTCTCTTGTACTAAAAATAAGCAATTTAAAAAAAAATTATATATTTAAATTTATATAATTTTATCATAAAATTTTACCTAATCGTCTATAAATTTCTAAATATATTACATATATAATTTTCAATATTATCTATAATATATAAAGATATTCCTTTCATAATTATTATTTTTCATTGTCTAATTTTTAATTTATTCTAATAATTTATCTTCTCTCATATATCTCCAATATAATTAATAAATTAATAAATAAAAAATTGTCATTTTTTAAAAATCATCAATTTGTGTTATTTTTCTCTCTCCTTAAAACATATCAATTACACAATTTTTAATTTTCTCTTTCTCATCTTAAATATACCATCTTAAATTATAAATAAAAACATAATTTTATAAAAATAATGATAAAAAATACACATGTATAGGTGTACATGTTTTCGCTAGTATATAGTATAAAAGAAATGGCATAAGACAGCATGGTGACCATTTTAATCAACACAATTATTATTCATTACAAATGATTACACCAATATTGGGGTGAAAAACAAAGTGTGACTAAAAGCAGCAACACCACTGTTTTTCCAAGCAATAGGGACATAATTTACAAAAACACAAATTGAAGGACTTAGAAGGTTCACACAAAGCAATTGAAACTACATCTTCTTCTATGACATGACTAATTAATCAGCCATATGGCATAATAGCAAATAATGTAATACTAATATTATAATATTATAATCCATTGAGTATGCAAGCAACCATTTTATATGCAAGAGAATGATGTACACCTATGGCCTTGGGGCACCATTGCTGCTATCCTTTGGGGTAGGAGAAGAATGCCCAGCACCAGGACTGTGACCAGGATCCGTTGGTCGGAAATCATCGATCCATTTTGTATCAACACCAACACTCGGAGAAGTCAACGTGGTTGCTCTTGCGGCATTTTCCATGATGCTGCGCCGCCACAGGAGATTAATGTTGTCTTCCACTGCACCCATTTCGTAGGTTCTCATCACATGATCCTTTCTCAGTGCCCTTGCCTTAGCTGAAACAATTGCATTGGAAAAAACCAAACATAGAAGAACAGAACTGATCGTGAACACGAGTTTCAAACTTGCCATTATGGAGTGGAGAGTCGGAGAATTTCAGATTTTGGAGTCCAATGTGGTTGGTTGCAGAACGTTGTGTGTGGAGGGTATTTATAGGCTATTAGGGTTTCCATATTATTGGTGTTATAATTATTAATTAGCGATCTAATTTTTAATGTGAACGTGGGAAGATATATGGTGAATGTAAACATGAAATCATTATGCTCCCTCAAGATTCTCTTTCTCTTTTCCAGTTGCGGATCTTCTAACTACATGGGACCACAACTACCCCATTTTTTTGCGACATACGTATTGAATTGAATCTATTTACATGCTTCAATTCAAGTTTACTTAAAATACCTACAAAGGAAGGAAGTGGTGCTGTCAATAATTTTCTTTTAATAAAAATAAATATTTTATTATCGATTTTATCTTATTTAAAAATAGAAAAAGTTACTTAAAATTAAAAAAAATTATTTATATAAACAATTTTTACTAAATTTTAAATAATTCAAACATAATATTCATAATAATATATTTAATTTTATTTCTAAACATCATAATAATATATTTAATTTTATTTCTAAACAACTCTTATTAAAAAATTTATTTGAAGATTCTATTGTTCAATTGTCAAATTATGAGTCTGAAAGGTTACAAATATCATCATATATCTTTTTTTAGTGTAAAATTTTGAATAATAATAATATTTGGAGTTAAATATAAGGTTGAATGGATTCTTAGTCATTAAAATTATTTTTATAAATTTGTTTATAGATATTATTAAATAATTAAGTAAAATTTTAACTTACTTTTATACTTCATGTTCTTTTGTCATTTTAAACCAATTTATTTATAATTATATATAATTTTTTTTAAATCGTTCTTTTGATGTTATCTAAAAAATTAAAATGTTATAATTTAAAGAAAAAATCATTATTATACTATATGTATTAAAAATTAATAAAAATATGACAAAAAATTAGATATTTTTAAAAAGTGAAAAAAAAATTAATTATAAAAAAATATAAACACACCGGCATTTGAACGTCTAAGTTTTCACTAATTTATTATTATTAAAAATAAAATTTAGTTTGTATGTACAATAATGTTATTAATATGCGGTCGTTTTCCTAAAATAAAAATAAATATAAAAAGTAAAATTTATTTTAAAAAATATAGTTTAATTTATTTAGATTTTTAAATTAAACTAAACTTTCCGTACATTCCCAAATACTGAATTTTGGATTATATCATAATATATCTTTTAAATTATTATTTTCAATTTTTAAAAAAATTAACTAATAAAAATATTTTAAATTCGCGAGTTACTCAACATTCATCAAATATCGAACTTCATCCAAATTTCAAAAATTGCCGTGCAAACTCACATTTTTTAAACTCAAACAAATTACGCTCACATCACTCTTAAGCTCTAATGTTTCGCGTGAAAATTCTACTTTTTACAATAACTTTCTTACTTATATAATGTGTAATGTGTATTTTTTTCTTTTATATATAATATATATAGGAAGGGTTACTATAATATATTTCAAGGGAGGAGTTAGTTTTTCTTTTTTCTTTTTTTAATATAAATATCATGTTTCTAATCTATTTTTAAAATTATTTAATTTGTAACATTTTTAGTGATCATAATTTATAAATAATTAAAAAGAAAACAAGAACTTAAGTATTTTATTCTTATAAGGAAAAAAGATACCAAAGGAGGTACAGAAATTACTCCAATCCTTAAAAGCATATTACGTTTACTGTGGCAACCTAATACATTCAATGGTCTCAGACATGTCTGATTTGGTGGAGTAAAGTTGGAATGAAATAAATTGATGGAGTGAAAATAAACGAAAAAAAGAGTGTTTAATTAAAGAAAAATAAAAAATATAATAAAAATAGAAAAATAAGTATTAATTAGGCTTAATTCTTCAAGTTAAAAAAAAAATCTAATATTTTAAAATGAGTTCTAAATTTTTGTCGACCATAACTTAGACTAATTGACTGGTTTTCATGTAACTGAATTTTTTTTAACGTTATAATATGTATATATAAAAATATTTTATCCAAAAAATTAATCTACAAAATAAAAATTAATTTTAAATAAAAATTTTAAAGACAAATTTAAAGATAAAAATGTTCACAATTAAAAATAAAAGGCCAAACATATAATTTAAACCCACATAACAATTAGAATGTAAAGAGAATATACTTTATTTGACTACAAAGTTCAATAGGGGTACTTTCTGATTTGGGTGAAATTCTCTTTTGATTCAACTATTGAAATTTTCTTTTGCATGGCGTGCTGTATTACCACTACCACTGTGTCTTCTTAGTGGAGTTTGGTTATAATAGAGCATCTTCAATCTTCAAAGAATATTTTTAAGAGTTACAAAAAAAAATTAAATATTTTATTATAGGTTTTACAGTGGTTTAAAATTTAGTTAGAGTTATTTATATAAATAATTTTTTTTTAATTTAAATAATTCTTTTTTACTTTTAAACAATTTAAATATAAAATTCATAATAAAATATTCACTTTTATTGCTAAACAACTCTTGATAATAATTTTATCTGAATTAATTTTTATAATTAAGTTTAAATTAAAAGTTAACTATAATTTTTTATAAAATAATCATTATATTTAAAAAAAATGTGCGATATCGATTTTGAGAATGATTTGTCATAGGACTCTTATTTGATGAGAAAATATTTTTCAATATTTTAACATCAGTTAAAATAACCGATCGTGCCATATAAAAATAATAAGATACTTAATTTAATTTTATAAAATGATTTATTCCAGTAAACATTGTATTCATCAACGTAATTTATTGAATCTAAAATTTTATTACACCTGCTCGCTTTAAAAGCCTCAAATTATTATTTTTTCTCATCATTATAGTTTTAAGTTCTAAGAAAGAATACCAAAATTCATTCACTATGAATAGTGTGACATAACTGCACCCCCCACTATGTTATAGTCTGATGAGACGTTTCTGGTGCGAATCCAACTTGATAGTCCAAATTGTTGGCAGCCATAGCTAGATTGGGGACACTATGGAGAGAGAGAGAGAATGAAGTTGATATTGGAAGTAACTATGCCATTCATCACACTTCACGTGTTATTGCCACCCAAGTGAAGAAGAAGTGTAGAAGTGTCCTACACACTTTGAACTTTGATCAAGATTAGATCAACCCCATTTCCAATTTGGCTGGTTAATTGTTGAGAATGGTAATCTCATGAGTCTCAATTATGGAACCTTACTTTGGTAAATGTTCAGTGGCTTCCTTTGATTCCCCATCTAATTTCGCTTCCTCCACTCACTCCACAAGAAGCAACCAATGCAAAACCAGAGTTGGCACTAATTTCTAGTAAAATGATGATGGAATCGTATTCATAATTCTAGCCATTGTTAGAATAGGAGTTCACGTACGTTTAATGTTAATCGTGTTTTATGTTAGATTTGTCTTATGTACAAGATATTAGATATTATGTGCAAGATATTTAATGGAGACAAAGAATGTGCACAACCCACATTTTTAAAAAGCAAATTGCCCACAGAGATACAAACCAATGTGGGAATTCCTGTGCCAATCTTTTCAACCAAAGTGGTGGATCTCACATGTTTGAGACGCAACAATGAGGTCCACTTTATTTGTATATTTTTAATAATCAAAATATATAAACACCAACCAATAAGGTGTCTGTTCATTAAAAATAATATGATATCAATGGTATTAATTCTATTCAAAAAATTGACTTAGTTTGTTATTCATTTTAACTCTATATTTTTTTTTATCTAAAGGTTTTGGATACGAGTGTGGTGTAATATTTCATGGGTTGTTCTCGTGTCTCACGATATTGGGTTATGAGGTCATTTTAAGGTTTTGGATTGAGAGTAGTGTAATCTTTTACGTGAATTGTTCTCATGTCTCAAGACATTGGGTTATAAGGTCATTTTAACTCAATTTCCTTTTCTATTTTGACTGTTCTAAAACTGATCCAAAGATTTTTTGTTGAGAGTGATGTAATCTCATTGTTCTCATGTCTCAAGATATTGAGTTATGGATTTTTTTTTTTTTAGTGTCTTAAGTTGAGAGTAATGTAATTCCTTATTTGGGTTGTTCTCATGTGTCAAGACATTGGGTTATGAATCTTCTTTTTTACTGTCTTAAGGTTTTTGGTTGAGAGTGGTGTAATAATCTCATACGTGGGTTGTTCTTATGTCTCAAGACATTGGGTTATGGGTCATTTTAACTCAATTTCCTTTTCTGTTTTTATTGTTCTAAGATTTTTAATTAAGAGTGGTATAATCCCTTATATGAGTTATTCTTGTGTCTCAATGCATTGGGTTATGAGTCATTTTAACTCAATTTCCTTTTCTGTTTTTACTGTTCTAAGTATGATCCATTCTCGAACAACTTTCGGTGAAGACTTTCGATAAAAAAACTACTCCGACCTAGAGTCTGACTGACACCAATAAAACATAAGTTCAACTTACATAAGGATTAATATCACTCTTAACCCAAATCCTTTAACCATTGAATTATGAGTCATACTTCTTTATATGTTATTCAATTTTCTAATTTTTACATTATATAAGTCTTACACTCACATTTGGATTACCTAAAGCTAATAAATATTAAAATAAGTTTAATGGGAAGGACAACATCAAAATATCTAAATTTTGTCCAATTATAATTTAAATATACTTAGATTCGTATATTTATAATTTGATCAAATTTAAAAATTAATTATTGTTTTTAAATAAAAATAATATTTTATTATATATATATATATTATAAATTAATTTAATAAATGATTCACTTATTTTAAAAATAAATTTTTAATAGTTCTTTTTTTTAATTCATTATTTTTATAAAATATGTTATTAATTTATTTTTAATTTTTAACTAAATCAAAATTGATCAGCTGATCTAGTATAAAATAAGGTTAATGTAAAATTATAATCTATTTTAAAATATAAATAAGAATAAATCATTATTTTTTTAGTTTAATATATAGAGACAAACGAAACCGAATGGTCCGTTTTTATAACCTTAATATTCATAACAATAAATTGAAACTACATGAATATTTAAACTACATTGATAAAAAAATTTTATAAAGAATAAAGTTTAACTGGTATGTGTTATTTATTTGTATATACTTTCAATAAGCAATTGTTATAAATATAATTTTTGAAATAGTTAGTATAAATAAAGGTTTATTTTTTATATATAATAAAGGACTAATGTTTGGACTTTCTATCTAATTATATAATTGTCAGAGATTGTCACATCACTGAAAGCATAAACTTTTCATATCGATGGTAAAATAGTAGTTATCGACAAAGAAAAAGTAAAGTGTGCTATAAAACATGAAAAATTAAAACGTCTGATGAAGAGGTTGTAACGCGAGACAAGCGAGTGAAATCATGAAATACTTTTAAATTTTTTACCCTATATATAAAGTTTTATATCCGTTGAAATTTTAATATCCCACATATAATTATATCGATTAAAATTTAAACTGATTTAGTGATTAGAATTATGTATTCAATATTTATTAAATATTATGTTCTACTTGAATCTATTATTAATTAATTATAAATTATGAAGATATATGAATTTAAGATATTTATTATACTATCGTATATGTTTTGTTTAAAATAATTAATGTTTCATTTAAATAAATAACGAGTATGTGATGAATTTCAGATTTATTATCCGTTTTAGAATTTTATTTTGATATGGTTTTATTCTTAAAAAGATAGTTTATATATAAATTATTCTTTATTTTTACTTTTAAACGATTTAAAATATTTAACTAATTTTACTTAATTAAAATAAAAAAGAATATAGAGGACATGCACATCCTACATTCCTTTAGAATTTGGGGAGAATGAATGTGCATTTACTTAATTTGACTTCGGCTCCATTAGTTTCATTATATGTACTTGTTGGTGCTGGTGGGATTTGCAATCATAATTCATGTCCATAATTATTGAAATTATGGTTATTAATTAATAATTAATTATGATGAAATAAACATGCTTCTCTAGTTGACTGTACTTAATTACGTCATTACGTTATTATGAGAAGGATCTAAAAGTAAAGATTTGTGGGGAACCCATTTGACCAAAGTATGTTGTTTGAATGTAGAGGAAGTTATTAATTGGTAAAATTCGTCACCTTGATTTCGTTGACCACTAATAATAGTTAATGCCCTAACTCAACTCCAACATTAAATACAAAGCTCAATTTTCCTTTTCTTCTTTGGGCCAATCATGAAATCTGAGTGTACAATTTAAAGAGTTTGATGCTCTTAAATTCATAATAAAAGTCTTCTTGTATTTATTATTTATTCCGTACATTATTATTCCCTCCATTTTAAAATACATCGTTTATTTAAAAAAAAACATTTCTAAATATATATATGATTTTTGTAAATTTTAATTAGTTTTTTTTATCAATTATATCATTGTCTTTAAATCATGTTTGTTACACATAAAGAATAAATAACTAGTTGCTTAGAACATCTCTAATAAAATTTCCTCGAGTAAGATATGATAAGTTTCATAATGAAATAATTATAAAAAATAAATAAAAATAATGTAATAGAAGAGAATGAGATTTTTAAAATTATTTTTTTCATTAAAATAAAATTAAACAAATCTATTTTTACATTTTTAAAAATAAGAAATATCTCAAATAAGTTACTCTCATTAGGTTGAAGATAATATTAAGATTATTAGACTATTAGTAGAAAAAAGATTAATAAATTTATTGAAAATAATAAAAAATAATTTTAAATTTAAAAGTCTTACTCTACATGTATAGATTTGAATTAGGTTACTTAAATAAAGAGACAGGCTATTACAGTCCCTAGAATATTCTTTCCCTGGTCCCCCCAAGTGTGAAGATATGTTATTAAAAGTGTAAGCGATCTTCACCAAATTGCGCACCAAAAGCTAAAACCAAAACCAAATGGTAGGAAAAGGAAGGTATACACAATTCTGAACCCCACTAGAATCCCTGTGGAGCCTTATACTTTAGTGTAAAAGAAATAATTTTCTCCAAGAATCAAAATCATTACACATAGTCAAATGAATATGATGGTTTGAGTTTACTTGGAAGGTGCTTTTCTCTGTCCATTGAAGGACACATGAGACGTCCAGGGTGACTTGGGGTTGGTTCCTGAAGCTGGGGAAGTTTGCACCACCACATAGAGAGAGTGGTCGTGACTGCCAACAAAGAGCACTATTTCATGTTTGTGGTGTCAAATCATCCTACAAAAATATAAATGAATTTTACTATGTGTTATATGTTTTCGAGGGGTGGTAGGGTTAAGAGGAAGGAAACATTGGTTGGACTCTCACGTATACGTGTCAATTTAAATTAGACAATTTTATTTTATCTCATTTAGTTTCACTACTAAAGAAATCACTTTTAACATTGGTCTTTCCACATCGATTCTTTAAGAACCAATGTAAAAAGTGAATTCAAGACTTTCAACATCGGTTTAGTTAGAAACCGATGTAGAAAACACTTTCTACATCGGTTCCCAGATGAACCGATGTAGAAAAAACTTTCTACATCGGTTCTCAAATGAACCGATGTAGAAAGTGTTTTTATAAAATTAAAAGAATTGTTACTAGCAGGATTCGAACCAAATACCTTAAAATTAAATACTAATACTCTAACCACTAAACTACTAGGATTTTCTAATAATAACTTATAAATAAATTATATTTATATACAAATAAAAATGTATATCCATGTAAATATATAAATATAAAATATATAAATACAAATACAAATATATTTATATGTTGGATGTGAGAGTGCGCTCGAGAGTGAAAGTGTGTGTCAAGTGGGTTTTCAAAATTTGATGTCAAATTTGTGAGCAAGTCTCTTTATATGAATTTGTAATTTAATGATAGAATATAATCTTTATAATTTATTTATAATAATATAGAATATAATCTTTATAATTAATTTATATAATGATATAAAATAAAGAAAAAAATTATTTTATATCATTATATAAATAAATTATAAATATTATATTTTGTCATTAAATTATAATCCATATAAAGAGACCCGCTCACAAATTTGACATCAAATTTTGAAAATTCACTCGACACACACTTTCATTCTCGAGCGCGTCCTCACATCCAACATATAAATATATAAATATATTTGTATTTGTATTTATATATTTTATATTTATATATTTACATGGATATACATTTTTATTTGTATATAAATATAATTTATGTATAAGTTATTATCGAAAAATCCTGGTAGCTTAGTGGTTGGAGTATCGACCTTCGATTCTAAGGTATTGGGTTCAAATCATGCTAGTGACAATTCTCTTAATCTGATAATAATTCAAATTCCTAAAAAATATAAATAATAAAAATATAATATAAAAGGGAGAGGATGGGAGAGGTAATAGGGTAATTAGAAAGGGGTTATGAATATATAAATAAATAAAAATATTAGACTTTCTACATTGGTTCCTTACAACCGATGTGGAAAGTCACACTTTCTACATCGGTTCTAGAACCGATGTTAAAAGCCTATTTTGTACTAGTGTTTAGATAAAAAAATGTATAGTTAAAAAAAACAGTTTTGATTATTTATCAAGTCTTGTTTTATTAACTTTTAATTAGACTCGAAATTTTGATAATAGGTTTGGATAATAAAATTATTTATTTTGACAATTGGATCATTAATTGAAGATATTAACATTATTACTTTAATATATTAATTATTTGAACATTTATTTGTGTATTTTCATTAAATTTGTTTATATTCGTATTATTGATTTTAGTGAAATTAGATTGATTAGCTTGTATCGTAAATTTTTATTTCTTTGAGAAGGTTTTTTTTTGTTAAAAATACTAATATGTTAATTTTGTTATTAAGTGTTATTATTTCTTTTAGGAGTTTCCTGCAAGGAAAATTATATCAATGAAATAATTTGATATTTTAAATTGTGTTATGTAATATTTAGGATTATTGATTTTCTACGTGAAAGAAAAAGAGAGATGATAGATCTGATGAAAGGGTAACACTTGCTTTTAGAGTAAAAAAAGAAAAAATCCCTTTTCATTGTTTATATATATTAAAAATATTTTTATATAAATTTATCTAACCTCAAATAATTGTTTTTTAAATAAATATTTAACATTTAACAAAATAGAATAATTGTCTTCGCACACGCACCAAAAACAACATTTCCTCCTTCGTTAACACCGAAAAACCTTTTTGCACCAGCTGTCCTACGCTCAACAGATTGTATTTCATCCCTAGCACATATAACACATGTTAGAATTTAATTCTAGCTTTAGGTTTAATTGTCAGGCTTTAGTTTGTAACCAACTATTAATGGTGTATTCTCCTTTATAAGAGTAACCATAACTCAGAAATTACAATACAACTATACTTTTCAGTTTATCACATATATACACAAATTAAACACATTATCCTGCAAATGATTGTGTGTGTCTATACACGTGTGAAGTATATAGAGAGGAGGAGATTATCTGGTGAAGCTAGTGGAGCTGCGACGGTGGACGGTGGAACCCTAGAGTGAGCTGGAGTTTTCGTGGTCACTGTGTTAACTTTCTCCCTCTTTCTCGTGTTGTTTTTGGTGCGTGTGTGAAGACGTGGGTATTATTACCCTTTAGTAGAAGAGAGAAGTGGGTCTGAGTATTGGGCCAGTTTGAACAGTGGTATCAAGAGCAGGTTACGAACCAGGGACATTTGCAGTATGGTAGGAAATGGAAATGGCAGTGGGAATTTCTTTTCTAATTTGTCATCTCTTGATGGAAAGAATTATGATCATTGGGTCATAAGGATGGAGGCTATTCTTAGTTATCAAGAACTATGGGAAGTAGTAACAGAAGGTGCAAAGGAGAAGGACGAAGCCGCAAACAAGAAGAGAGATTGCTAGGCTCGGTGTCTCTTGCATCAGTGTGTGGATTCTGTGAATTTTTAGAAAATAGCCAAGGCCAAGACAACAAAAGAATGCTGGGAAATACTGCGGAGGGCTCATGGTGGTGCAGAAAAAATCAAGAAGGTCAGGTTGCAGTCTTTAAGAAGACAATATGAGTTACTTTCAATGCAGGAAACCGAAAGTGTAGCAGACTATTTCAATAGGTTGCAGTTGCTCGTCAATCAGATTAAAAGTTGTGGAGAAACCGTGACTGAATTGAGTACAGTAGAAAAGGTTCTGCGTACACTGACAGAAAATTTTGATAATGTAGTAGTGGCAATAGAAGAGTCTGGTAGGAATATGAAGGTCCTGTCACTGGAGGAATTACAAAGTACGTTACAAGCACACGAGTTAAAGCGCACAACGCGAAAATCTGAGAAGGCAGAGGATGAGCAGGCCTTGAAAGCCCAGATCAGCAAGAAAAGTTGTGGCTCTGACAGAGGAAACTGGAAGAAGAATAGAGGAGGAGGCAGATTTAACAAAGAAAGAAATTCTTTGTCTCAAGATTCCGGTTACTGAGAGAAAACATATCGGAAGGCTCAAGGAGGACGTGGGTCTTGGAGAGACGAGAGGAGGAAAGAAGAGTGTTGATATGCGGAAAATTCAGTGCTACAATTGTGAGAAATGGGGTCATTATGCAGCAGACTGCTGGCATGGAAAAGGAAGACAGAAAAGGGGCCCAGTTGATGCAGAGGCAAAAGTAGCACAAGATGATTCAGAGGAGGAGCCTGTGGTGCTTATGGTAACGACCAATGAAGAAGAATTTGGTGTTGAAACTTGGTTTCTTGACACTAGATGTTCCAACCATATGACTAGGCACAAAGAATGGATATCCAGCATAGATACCAGTAGATCCAGCAAGATAAAGCTAGCAGATGACAATGTCATAAAGGCTGAAGGAGTTGGGAATGTGGTAATTAAGAAAGATGGCAAAGAAGTCATAGTGATAGAGGATGTGTTATATGTGCCAGGGATGAAATGCAATCTGTTGAGTGTAGGACAGTTGGTGCAGAAAGGTTTTTCAGTGTCAATGAAGGAGGAAATGTTGAGAGTTTATGATGCTAAGAAAAGGCTTGCACTGAAATCTCCTTTGGCAAAGAACAGGACATTTCAGACAAGGCTTTTCTTGACAGAAAATCAATGTTTAACAGCAACTACGGCAGAGGGAGTGAGTTGGTTGTGGCATAGTAGGTATGGGCACTTAAATTTTACCAGTTTGAAGAAGTTGGCTGATAAAGGGATGGTGACTGGACTGCCTGAGACATTAGCTGTACCAGGAAAGGTGTGTGAAGGGTGTTTGGTGGGAAAACAACCCAGAAATGCCTTCAAAACACATATGCACATGAGGGCAAAGGAGGTATTGCAGGTAGTTTATTCTGATGTATGCAGACCATTTGAGGAGTTATCACTTGGACAAAATAAATATTTTGTCACATTTGTTGATGAGTACAACCGAATGATTTGGTTGTATTTGATCAAAGTCAGATCAGAGGTGTTCTCTGTTTTCAAGAAATTTAAAATGATGACAGAAAAACAAAGTGGGAAGATGATTCAGATCTTGAGAACATATGGAGGAAAGAAATATTTGTCAAATGACTTTGAAGATTATTGCAGAGAGAATGGTGTGCAACATGAAGTCATAGCACCATATACTCCACAACATAATGGGTTGGCAGAAAGAAGGAATAGAATGATACTTAACATGGCCAGGAGTATGATAAAACAAAAACAGTTGCCTCATTCACTATGGAGGGAAGCTGTCTCAACAACTGTCTATTTGCTAAACAAGTGTCCTACACAAAAGCTGGAAGATAAAGTTCCAGAGGATGTTTGGTGTGGTAATAGGCCAGGGGTTAAGCATTTGAAGATATTTGGCTCAAAATGCTACAAACATGTGCCAGATGTTAAAAGGACAAAACTGGCAGATAAAAGTGAGGCTATGATTTTTGTGGGTTATCAGTCCACAGGAGCTTATAGGCTATACAATCCTGTTTCCAAATAGATTTGTATCAGCAGGGATGTTATGGTAAGTGAAGAAGAATCCTGGGATTGGAATGAAAGACAAAGGGAAGGCAAGCAAGCTAGAGGGTTCTTTGAAGAAGAGGAAGAAGTTGATACAACAGGAGAAAATACGATAGAACCCCAGTCTCAAAGAGTTGTGAGGCAGAGAAGACCACCACGAACTCTGGTGGATTTTGAAGTATATCTAGATGATGCTGTGACAAGTGAGGGAGACTTGGTGCATTTTGCACTAATGGCAGAAGCTGAACCATTAGATCATGATGAAGCCATGAAACAAGAATTATGGAAGAAAGCCATGTTAGAAGAATTAAACTCCATTGAGAGGACAAACACCTGGAACCGATCGACTTACCCAAGTAACAAAAAACCCATTGATCCGAAATGGGTTTTCAAACTAAAGGTGAATCCAAATGGCAGTATTAACGTGAAGGAAGGCAAGGCTAGTTGTGAGAGGATTTTTACAAAAGAAAGGGCTGGACTACACAGAAGTATTTGCTCCTGTGGCCAGAATTGAGACAATAAGGATGGTAGTAGCCTTGGCAAATAGGAGAAAGTGACCTTTATTTCAGATGGATGTCAAATCTGCATTCCTAAATGGCCCGCTTGAAGAAGAGGTTTATGTTACACAACCTCCTGGATTTGTGAAGAAAGGTGTTGAGCATAAAGTGTATCGGCTGAGGAAGGCTCTCTATGGCCTTAAACAGGTACCCAGGGCCTGGAACAGAAGAATAGATGCTTTTATGTTAAGCCAAGAGTTTAAGAAATGTTCAGTGGAACATGGAGTATATGTGAAGTATGGCAGAGGGACTGATCTAGTCTTAATGTGTATATATGTGGATGACTTGCTCATTACAGGAAGCAATATTGACGAGATAGAAGAATTTAAGAAGTTGTTAATGACGGAATTTGAAATGACTAATTTAGGAAGACTAAAATACTTCCTAGGCATGGAGTTTGTGGAGACTGAGAGAGGATTGATTCTACATCAGAGGAAGTATGCTGCGGAGATCCTAGAAAAGTATGAAATGATGGACTGCAACATAGCAGTAACACCAGCTGAGGGAAAAGTTATAGTAACTGAAGATGGAGAAAGTGAGGTAGATGGTACTCTGTACAAACAGGTGGTTGGGTCTCTTAGGTACCTCTGCAACAGTAGGCCAGATATCTGCTTTGCAGTAGGCATCCTAAGTAGATTCATGCAGCAACCTAAGCAGAAACACATGCTAGCAGCCAAAAGGGTCATGAGATATGTAAAGGGAACATTAGATTTTGGAGTATTATTTCCAAAATCTAAAGAAATACAGACAAAGTTGGTTGGTTATTCTGATGCAGACTGGTGTGGAGATAGTGTGGATAGAAGAAGTACCACAGGTTGTGTGTTTATGTTTATGGGAGCACCAATTTCTTGGTGGAGCAAGAAGCACGCTCTATCTACATGTGAAGCTGAATATATAGCAGGATCAAGTGCAGCTTGTCAAGCTATATGGTTAAACTCAATGATGACAGAGATAGGAGTTGAATTGGAACAACCTATTGAGCTGCTTGTTGATAACAAGTCAGCTATAAATCTTGTAAATAATCCGGTTTCACATGGCAGAAGCAAGCACATTGAGACTCGCTTCCATTACATACAAGATCAAGTTAACAATGGGAAGTTGAAACTGGTTTACTGTCCTACACAACTCCAGCTAGCTTATATCCTAACCAAACCTTTGAAGAAGGAGAAGTTCAAGATAATCAGAGAAAAACTAGGGATTTTGAGTATTGATACTGGAATTAAGGGGGGATGTTAGAATTTAATTCCAGCTTTAGGTTAAACTGTCAGGTTTTAGTTTGTAACCAACTATTAATGGTGTATTCTCCTATATAAGAGTACCCATAACTCAGAAATTACAATACAACCATACTTTTCAGTTTATCACATATATACACAAATTAAACACATTATCCTGCAAATTATTGTGTGTGTCTATACACGTGTGAAGTATATAGAGAGGAGGAAGTGAGAGGAGGAGCTTATCTGGTGAAGCTGGTGGAGCTGCGACAGTGGACGGTAGAACCCTAGAGTGAGCTGGAGTTTTCGTGGTCACTGTGTTCTTACGAGAACTTTCTCCCTCTTTCTCGTGTTGTTTTTGGTGCATGTGCGAAGACGTGTGTATTATTATCCTTTAGCAGAAGAGAGAAGTGGGTTTGAGTATTAGACCAATTTGAACAGATTAGCTTGTATCGTAAGTTTTTATTTCTTTGAGAAGGTTTTTTTGTGTTAAAAATACTAATATGTTAATTTTGTTATTAAGTATTATTTCTCTTAGGAGTTTCCTGCAAGGAAAATTATATCAATGAAATAATTTGATATTTTAAATTGTGTTATGTAATATTTAGGATTATTGATTTTCTACATGAAAGAAAAAGAGAGATGATAGATCTGATGAAAGGATAACACTTGCTTTTAGAGTAAAAAAAGAAAAAATCCCTTTTCATTGTTTATATATATATATTAAAAATATTTTTATATAAATTTATCTAACCTCAAATAATTGTTTTTTAAATAAAAATTTAACATTTAACAAAATAGAATAATTATTTATATTATTAAAACCTCATTATTACCGTCAAGGGAAAAAGTCAAACTTATACATTTAAATATATATATATATATATATATATATATATATATATATATATATATATATATATATATATATTATACAAAATCCTAAAATAATTAATTGATGAAAAATCAAAGTTTTTAAATATAATATTATTAGAGTTAATGGTAATATATATCATCTTAAAAATATAAAATATTTAATTTAATCTTATAAAATTTATAAGTAAAATAAATATTATTATTATTATTTATATATTATAATATTATTATATATAACTGTTGTGATTTTTTTATATATAATATTTTCAATAAATTACTAAATTTTAAGAAAATAATTTATCATAAACTTTGAAGAACATTTTTTTTATTTCTATTTCTGGAAACTTTGATGGAATGATTTAAGAGAATATAATAACTTAAAAATTAAACTTAATTATATATATATATATATATATATATATATATATATAACTTGAAAATTAGAAATTGAAGCAAAATAACTGGATAAAAGACAGAGAAGATCAACAAAAAGTAAGATAAATAAAAGTGGTAATTGAGTTTTTCTTTTACACCCAAAATTCTTTGATTTCTGTATATAGAGACTACTTTGACGATTATTACAAGTG
Source organism: Sphenostylis stenocarpa (assembly GCA_963425845.1). Taxonomy (NCBI): domain Eukaryota; kingdom Viridiplantae; phylum Streptophyta; class Magnoliopsida; order Fabales; family Fabaceae; genus Sphenostylis; species Sphenostylis stenocarpa. Next base: position 30,101,622 of record OY731405.1, read on the forward strand.
ACATCGTGGAACACCACATAGTCCCTATTCTAAATAAACCCACTAACACTATGTATATGTAACATGTTAATAACCCTGAAACCCATTCCGTGGGTTTATTTTGAAGCTTTCAACTTTCTTTTCAAATATTTATAACTATATATATTACAATTATATATAAAAAGATAATATTTTTATAATACTTCTTAGATTGAAGAATAATAAAAGTTTTATAATTTAAATAAAAATAATTATTATAATTTATATATTTAAAAAATAGTGAAATATATGAGAAAGATTTAAAAAAAAGATAAAAAAATTAAAATAATATTTTAAAAAATAATTATAAAAAATATGAACATAATACCTATATTTCCACTATATTGATTAAATTACTCTCTTTTCATTTTTTTTATATAATTTCTTTGAAGAATTTTTTTATAGATAATTAATTTTTTTAATATATATAAAAGTTTTATTCTTTATTTTTATAATTTAATTAGTGATCAAATTAATTACCTTCCAATATGTCATCTATTCAGTTATTTATTTCAATTTTTTTTATTCATATATTAAATTAAAATATAATTAGATAATTATATTACTAAATTTTTTTAATATGTCATTAAAATCTTCTAAAATATTTAATATGTTACTAAATAGATTTAAATTTAATATATTACTAAAATATTTCTAAAATTAGTTATATAACGAATAGATGATATATTCAGATACATATTTCAAACAAATTTATTCACATATCAAATTAAAAATATAATTAAATAATTATATTATAAACTTTTTAATATGTCATTAAAATTTGCTAAATTATTTTTCAAAATATTTAATATGTTATTAAAAAGATTATCAGTTATTACAATTTATTAAATAGATTAAATTTAATATATTACTAAAATATTTTAAAAAACTATTTATATAGATGAAAAATAATTATTGATTTAGTTATTATCTGTTTTGTGACTGAAAATTCATAGAAAACAAATTAATAACTTATTCCATTACTGTTAGGTGACTGAATTTTTCTGTACGATCACTGTTGATAATTATTTTAATAATAATAAATTATTATTTTTATTTATTGGATAAAATTATATATATATATATATATATATATATATTATTTAGTTAATATTTTCTAAAATAATTCATATTTCATATTCTTTAATTTATTCTTCATTTTAAGATTCTATCACTTATAAAATTAAAATAAACTAAGCTTCCGTTTGTACTTAATATTATTCAATGATTATAGTATTATTCAATAATGATTTAAATCAACTTTATTTACTTTATATTTTTCACCACCAAAGTACATAATATAACTTTAATATAATTGAAAACTCAATTTATTTATCTCATATTTTTATTTTAGGAAGTTTACCTAAACATTCTCTAGTGTTGTTTGGTGAATATTGTTCATCGTTGTACAACGTTTATATACGCATGCTTTACCTACTTCTATTTGATAACTCAACTATTTGGTTTAGAGTTGAATGTAATTAAAAGTGTTAAATATGATTAAAATTTGTTGACCTTATTAGTGCATGTCTTACTAAACTCTAGCAATTATTATTGACTACATTAATGAATGTCCCCAAATTCCTTATGTTTGACTATTTAATATTGTCATGCTTGTTTTATTATTTTATTTTATTTTAACAGCTATAGAAAGATGAAAAAAAATATATATCATAAGAGCATGTTTTAAGTTATTTATTGTTTTATTTAAATTTTTTAAGTTACAGGGTTGGAGTTTTGCTTTTATTTCATTTTAACTTGAATTCAACTTTTTCAGGCAAAACAAGAGTGAAAAATACTAATACAATAAGATAAATAAAAACTAAATATTTCTCTTATTCAATAAGAATTATCACTTTTTATGTATATATTTACTTTTTGAGTAATACCAACTAAAAATAATGACAAATTAAAGAAATATTATTTTACAAAATTATCATAAAACAAATTATTATTATTTTTTATATTTATAGTAATATATATATATAATTATTTTAATAAAAATATATAAAAGTAATTATAAAAATTAAATGAATAAATTAATATATTCTTAATATAATATTAACTTATTAATTTAAATTTAAATATTTTTAGAAAAAAATATATTTTTATAATAAAATATTTTATAATTATATATCAAAAAATATATTTTTATAATAAAATATTTTATAATTATATATCAAAAATTATATTATTAAATTCTAAATATATTAATTTTAAAATTTATTTTGTTAATTAAAAATTAATTAATAATTATATAAATATTTTATAATTGTAAATATTTAATTTAAATTTGATTATTTATTATTTTTTAAAATTAACTTCTTTATGTAATAAATAAATTTGTCGGAGAAATTTTATGGTACAATTTAAAGTGGTCAAACGTTATTAACTTCTTTATTTATAATCACGTGTTGTAATTTTCCTAAAAATTCATTTAAAATATTTTATCTATTATAATGAATAGTTTTTATGAAGAAAATACGGTTTTTTTATGTTATATATTTCAAAAAAACAATTGGTAATAATTTTTATTAACTTTTAAATAACATTATACTGATCTGGGCTTGACCGTTAGCAGAAAAGCCCATGAAGGCCAGGACGAGATCAAAATAATAATAATAAAAATAAAACACAGGCTTTTTGTTTGGTTAACTATTAATTCTCTTTACCTGGGTTAGTAATTATTATTTTTTTAAGAAAGCTTAGTAGTAAAAGTAATTCCAGGATAATTAATTTGAAAGAAAAATAATTAACTTTTACATAAGAGTTAGAATATATGTATTAGTTGAAAAAAAAAAGTTGTTGAAAATTAATTATCAGATACAAACTTTTATGAAATTTTTTTCTACAAATAAACAGTTTATTATCTTTCTAAAATTAATAATTCATTTATTTATTTTCAATAAAACTCTTTCAAAATATGAATTGCTGTCCAAAGAAAAAAGCTATTAAAATTGCAAGAATTTTTTTTTCAATCATACAAATAGCGAAAAACATGAAAAATAATTTCTGAAACATGAATTAAATGATTAATTAAAGTTTTTATTTTTTTACATCTTCACTTTTCTATTTCTATTTTATAAATTATATTTAATATGTCCAAAATAAATTGTTCTAATTACAAAAAAATAATTGTTAAAAAAAATAAATTTATTTTCTGAAACACAACTTTTTTTTACATTAATATTTTCTATTATAATTTTAGAATTATTTTTACATCAATACCTCATTTTATATATGGTCATAAAAATATATGAACTGTAATTCATACATGCACATAAAAATATCATAAGTTCTATTTCTCATATTATAATTATTTTTTTAATTTTTAGTACTTAAATATATTATTATTTTTTTAAACTATGTCTTGTTAACAAATTTTAAAGTTGACAATATATAATATAATAGATGTAATATATAAGTAAAAATTGCAATCTATATATAAGTTATTTCTATTATTGACTATAATCATATGTTTAATTTAATAAGTACGTATTATTTTATTATATTAAGGTGTTAAGATAGGTTTAATTTGATGGGTCAACTCGAAAAATAAGTTAGATTAGGCAAAAAAAATTATGGTATAAATAAAATTAGACAAATTTTGGTCCGACCTATTTAGGTCAGACCTAAATGGGGTTAGGTAGGCTAGCCAGTAAGCTTATGTATGGGGCTGACCCGTTTTATAAAATAATAATTATTTTATCAATAAAATAAAAGTAATATTATTTTATTAAAAAATATAAGTATAATAAATTAATTTGATAATATATATATATATATATATAATTTAGAAAGAATAATAAACTCTACGTATAATATTCATCTGCTTTGATCATCTTCTTCCTCTTTATTATTGTTGTCACATTTGTTTGTAAAGACCAATAATTTAAGATGATATGTTCTTAATATACTATATTTTTAAAGTATCATGATGCAAAATATGTAAGATAATAAGGCTAGCTTCTTGAAATAATGAAAAATTGAGTCTAAAATTTACTGAAATGCATGCATTATTAAACATAATCATCAATTTAACTATGTTGAATACGAGCTGAGTTTGAGAAATAAATAAAATTTTAAATCTTGATTTTAAACTAATTACTTGAAACGCTTCAATTATAACATGTTATCTAATATTTACGGTAGGATATTTTAAATCAATAGCTCGAGAATACTTCGAGTGGTTTATAATGTGTATTTAATTAGAAAGAGAAAAAAGTTAAAAGATATGTTATTTAATATTTTTTGTAGGATATGTTTGACTTTTGATATATGAACAACTATATCTCCTTAAGGCTTATATCTATAACATCTCATATTTATGACTTTAAATATTTGATTTTATTTTGTCTGAATTGATTGTGAATTAATTTAAAATAAACAAATGAATGAGATATATTTTTTTCAAACAAAATTAAAAAATTATATAATTATTTTTAATTAGGTAAAAAATGACCCATTAGTCCGTTGGCCTAACATAAGACCAGACTAGACTAAAAATTTTGACCAATTTTAAAATATAAGTAATTGATCCATTAGATTTTTTGCGTAGGTAGTTCATTTTGACCGCCCTAAATATAATACACAATATAATAGTTATGAGAGTAATTATTATATTATGTATTAAATATAATTTGAACATTAGATACTCTTGAAATTAAATTAAATAATATTTATGTTTATTTTAATAATTTTCGTATATTAAATTACGCTAATATTAGTTCATTTGAAATATAATCTTTTAGGAGAAAAACCGTTGTTTATTTGAAATTAGGAATAGGGGAGTAAAAAGTTTTTAAAGTTAGAAATAAATAAATTTTATATCAACTTTGTAAACTTATAATTATTTTTTAATAATTAATATTTATTTGTGAGTTATTGAATATTTTGTTATTATTTGAGATTATTTTAGAACTGTATTTTATAATTATTTGTTTGGGATTATTTATTTGTTTCCATGTGAGAATTATTATTAATATAAACAGGATATTTAAAAAAATCACTTTTTCTATATTAATCATTATCTTAATTAATGTATTTTTTTACAATTGTTATGATATTAACCCACGTTCAATGTACAATGATTTTCACAACTAAAATAATTAATTATTAATTACAATTTTTTTGAAAAAATTATTTGAAAAAGGTAGTTGTAAAGTATTTTATTAAATAATTTTTGTAGATTTAGAAAATTTTCTGCATAATATTTTTCACATGTAAATACTTACAAAATTTTCTGCAAGAATATATTTCCTGCAAATAAAAATTCCAGCAAATTTTTTAAAATATCTTTTAGATATAAATTTACATATAGTAATATTTTAATAAATAACAAGAAAAAAATATTTTTTATAAATTATTTTTGAAGAAAAATAAAATATTATTTTAATTTATTATATTTTAAATAAATTAGGAGAACAATCCAAACTACACAAAATATTTAATGATTTTTTTCAAAATTATTTTTGTTGAAAAATAAAATACTATTTTAGTTTATTATATTTAAAATATATTCTAAATTTTTATTTTCTTTTTTTCTCTTCTATGAAAACAATTTGTCTCATACTTACCTTTGTTCCCTCGTCCTATTCTACATGATTTTGGGTCCACTTCTATATGATTCTGGAACCTTCACGAGTTTTCCTCTTCCTCATGGACCACCACCACCCTTACTATGATTAAGTTATGTACTTGAACATGCAAAAACTGTCTCATAGATAATATAAACACGAAATATGTCACTTAGTCAATCTTAATGACAGTCGTTAAAGCTCGACGAAAGAAGATATTCGCCGTGGTTACCCTAAGCCTGAGGTACCGATGATAGAATAACGTGATCACCACTGTCGATAAAATTGTGAATAATAACGTTGATGTCATTCACAAAATTAGAAATAGAAATTTGAAAAACCAACTAGAAGAGAAAGAGAGTAATAATGAGATTTCAATTAGGATCTTTGAAGAGAAAGACATGAATCAAGACGATAGTTGTGCTCGCAATGTAAACTAGGTTCTGGGAGTTGAGGACAATGACAACATTGCTCTTCCTCCATAAAAGTTAATATATATTTTTTTTGTAGTTAGAGTTCTAAAAAAATGCACAAGCATAACTTTATTTGTTCAACCTTCTCCCTAGAAGATTATATGAAATCTCATCGTCAATGGAATGCAACAAGGATCCTAAACAACATTCTCCTCCACCTTTGCCGCTCTTTTGGAGTGAAAAAAGGATTTGGATTTGGATGAAAATAAGTTGCTATAGGATATGGATGCAAAATGGTATTTGGAGTGGTCATGAAATGCTATTTATTATTTTGTTGAGCATTTCTTTATATGCACTCCGCATTTTGGTTCAACCTTTGTAATTTGTGTACTTTGGCATCATCCTTTGTATTAGTTGCTTAATTGCATAGAGGTTTGTTGATTTATTTTTGTTTATTTTTATAATTTGGCGATGATTGGAAGGTGATATTAATGAATAGGTGAGGTTTCTACTAAAAAACATTAGTGGATGAACAAGGGCCTAGATGACTATTAGCCATAATGGAACTTCAATTTCATTTGAGTTGTGTTTTGGAGTTCAATGGAAAGCTTGAATCAAAGAACAGTTACAAGTATGTTTTGTATGTTTGTACTTACAAATATACAAGATATATCCTAGAATTCGGTAACTCTCCCCGTACTCTTGATTTTGACTTTAAGTCAATTTTACGAGTTTTCATGAATGATAAATCTTAATTTATTCGAGTATTGTTTGTGATTTCTCTTTATATATTTTATGAATTATAAAATGAACGTAAAATTCATCTTTTTGTACTATTTAGTTTGTCTACATGTGAGTGATTGTTGACCACCATGCTTCCATATGAATTTGTTCATCATTTTCATGTGCAAGCACATGGTTCAGATGCGATGTTTGATAAAGGAAATTGTGTTTTCTTTCTTCCACATCATTAGAGGAGTCAAATTACTTAATCTCCATTTTTCCTTTTCATGAAAGGAACAAGTACTAGAGAAAAAAAAATATTTAAGTAAATACAACCAAGTTTGTTTAAGCTTTCAACAATAGTTAATTTTCATGCATGTATATTTTTTCTTTAATTTCCAATCATTTTCATTTTGGATAAAGGTTGTTCATCCAGCAAAATGAGATATTTTATAAAATGTGAAAATTTCTAAGAAAATTTCCACATACAAGTTGGTGCGGTGTTGGAACTAACCCTATTATGATCCCTTGATTGTTCATCCTTCCATATTTGTTTCCTAAGAGAAGGTTGTTGTGGTACTCTGAGTTTTTCTGGCTTGCAATTTTGTGGAGTAGAGATTGAGTAGAATTAGAATTTCTTCAACCTATTTATGGGCCACTATTAAAGTATTTAGCTTGCATGGTGGTTTTCATGTCATGTCCAAAGGAGGATTTTATTGGGTAAAACATTTATTGTGTTACTTACATTTAGAATCAATCATCTTTGACTCTCTTGACTTTGGAAAAACAGGAATGTCATTGCCTACGTATTAAGTAACCTTAGTTTATTGTATTAGTTTCACCGATTTTTGTTTTGTTGGTCCTGTTATTGACTTAAAAAGAGGGTTATATAGTCTAAATAGTTGTGTATTATTCAAAGTGGAAGAGTTGAGTTGTATTAGTCGATTTCATCACATTAATGAAGTTACTTTTTCTAGACTTCTATATATGTTATTTTATGGTGTGATTCACAACATGACAAGTTTATCCATATTTCTCTACCTCTTTTCACTAATAAGCTTCCTAAAAGGTAAACCAAATAACTACGAGAAATTGATTCTTTTTCTGGTAATTTTATGTTTTTTAATAAATCTTTGATTAAATCATATATATTATAATATGTAATATTAAGCTTTACTAGAAACGTTACAAAAATTAATTACAATAAAGTTTAATTTGGTAGGAATGTTTCCTTCAAATTTTCTTAGTAATTTGGTAGGAACTTTTCCTGTTATTTTTTTTAGAGAAATACTTTTTGCAATTATTTGTTAAGCACGTTACTTGTGATTTTTATTTGTAGGAAATTTTCTGCAAATTTGTTATTCTTAAATAATTAATTATTACAACAAAAACATCAAATAGTGATCTGAATTTTTGGTCACTAAATGACCAAAATCGGTCACTAACTAAAATAATAACTAACTCAAATTAGTCACTCTTTCCTTGGTCGTTGGTTTTAGTGATCGAATCAGTGGCCGAATCAGTGACTGAATTAGTCACTAAATCAGTGACCAAATTAGTCACTGAATCAGTCATCGAATCAGTGACCGAATTAGTGATCGAATCGGTTATCGAATCAGTGACCGATTCGATGGCTCGATTCAATGACCGATTGAATCAGTCACTATATCGGTCACTAATTTTTTTATTTTTTTTAATTTCTAAAATAACGATAAACCCGATTAAGGAATATGAAATACATTATATATTGTATTAAATATATCAAAATTGCACTACCCGAGATAATCATCAAAATAATACCACAAATTTTATTCTACATAAATTCATCATTGATAGATTAAATATTTTCTTACATATTGAAAATTCAATCTAAAAATAAGTAGAATAAACTAAAGTAAGAGTCAATTCTGGAGATGTCAGAAATTAACAAAACAAATACAATATATAATTCTAGAGATGTCAGAAACTAACAAAACAAATACAATATATAGAATAAAAGTATTAGTTCAAAATTTAGGAAGTTGAACATCCATTTTCTCTATCAAGAGGAACATCATTTTATCATTTTTCTGAATTTGTCTCTCATTGATTAACATTCTTCCACAGAGATCATCCCTTTCGGTCTCAACTTCCTGTAACTTGTGTTTTAATTTTTCAATCTCCTCTCTCATAAGCTGGACAAATGATGAAGTAGAGTCTTGACAAAGATTGTTAATCAAGTTCTTTAGAATTATTAATAGTAAAATTGTTTACTTTTTATTCTAGTTAATAGTAAAATTGTTAATAAATAAATATTGACAACTTTAATCTACACATAATACATTATATAATTAGTGATGCATAATAAATCTTGAAATAGTTATATTGTTACATTTTAAAATTGATGAATTTTATTGAAAAAGGATCAAATTAAATAAAAATAAATTAATAATATTTACAACAAGTAATTAAATCTTACAAAAATGGTCTCTTATAACTTATACACAACCTTATTCTAGTAACAAGTGTATTATTAAGTATTCATAAGAAAAAACATTATTGAAAATATGGTATTGTGTTATTATAGCTAAGAATAAAAATATTAAAAAAAGTGAATTTAATTAATTATTTTTTAAATGAACTTTTGGATAAGGAGTGCAAGAGGGCATTGAACAAAAGTTAGATACATATTCTGATACAACACAATAATAAAAATATAAGTAAAAATTATTTAGCATGATAAAAAGTACAGAATAATTTAACAATTATAATGAAACAATCTTAGAGATGCTGAATATTATAAGTAATGAAATAATTTATAATAATTATAATTATATATATTGTTTTGTTTAACACACCAAATCAGATAATATTTAAAATATATGATATAAAATCTATTATATATGCATGCATTCTAAATGTAGGGTTTATTCTCTAATATTAGTTGTTGACTTAACTTGATTCTTTTATGAAGTACTATATATTCCGACCATGTGATAAAAGCGATCCTCACCAAAGTGTGGGCTAAATTTTACGACATTGGAGGGATTAATGTGCTAAGAATAACCTGCAAACGTAAAAACCAGCAAAATAAATACCCTTTTATTCCAAAATGAAAAAAAGGTTATTGCAATATTGGCACGTGTATGATTCCATTTCCTATGGAACACTTAGTGTGAGTCTCAAAGCAATATACAAAATTGCCTTAAACTTTCACTGCCTTGGATAATTAAAGTCCATAAAAGCATGTGTTTTTCGGAGTGCTATTACACTTGAGGAAAAAAAACTTTTTGTTAAATTTAAAATGCAAAAAAAAAAAGAAACTGAGAAGAAAATAGAGGTTGTTTTGTATAGAAAGAATAGAAGAAAAACAAGAGCAGGTATATACTAGAAAAACATAGCTAATTAATAATTATTAAATAGTCAGAACAATTGTTGACTAATATCCTAGCATAAACTGAATACAATGAGGAATCTAGAACAATATTCTAACAATTCCCTGCTATTTAAAGACCATTAAGGTTTGCAACAGAACAGAGCAGAAACATGCAAACCAAGTGGCTAGCATCTCAGATGCAGAGTGACCAAGATAAACTGAGGAGAGTTAAAAATGATCCAGGGGGTGAGACACACACATCTATTTAGAGGGAGACCGCACAGGAGTGTATGCTCCCTATTTTTTGCTCACACAAAACTGAAATTTATACATCTTTTTAAATATAAACCTTTTTTTTTTGGATAATTTGTCTTTGGGGTCAAATTTGTTTTTTACTCATAATCTATGCAAATGGCTCATTTTTACCTCACCTCATACCTTATTTTAACCTTTAAACTTTCTCTACAAATCTTCTCAAATTATGTAAACCAAATTCATACAATTAACTTGAATCCTCTCAAATCATTCTTCAATAATATTAAATATATATACTAAACCAAAACATAATAAAAAAAAAACTAGACACTCAGTATACTGAGACATTCCCTGAAAGCAGATAACTATTCTTAATAAGATGAGCAAAAACATATATACTTGTTGAATATAGAAGAAATAGAGTTTGGGATTAATCTCCCTTGTGTATAAATCACACATAAGGTAGTCTATTTATAGTAGAGAGATACAACTAAAAGAGTAACTGAAAATAACAGAATAAACAGAAGATATTGTGGTTAACAATATTTAACAATATCTTAACAATATCAAATAATATCTAAACAATATCTAACACTCCCCCTCAAGCTGGAGCATACAAATCGTATGTGCCAAGCTTGTTACAAATATAATCCATTCTAGGACCCTGTAAAGATTTAGTAAAAATATCTGCTAACTGATCACTTGAGTTAACAAACTTAGTCTTGATGTCTCCAGACATAATCTTTTCTCGAATGAAATGACAGTCAATCTCAATGTGTTTGGTCATCTCATGAAAGACAGGATTAGAACTAATATGAAGAGTAGCCTGATTGTCCCACACAAGTGACATTTGAGTGACATCTCCAAATTGTAACTCTCTAAGCAATTGCTTGAGCCAAACAAGTTCACAAGCAGCTGAGGCCATAACTCTATATTCTGCTTCTGCACTAGATCTTGCCACAACACTTTGTTTCTTACTTTTCCATGAGATCAAGTTACCACCAATGGAGACACAATATCTAGATGTAGATCTTCTATCCAAAGGAGATCCTGCCCAATCAGTATCTGAGTAGCAAACAAATCTTGTATGGTTATTAGAATCATATAACAATCATTTTTCAAGAGATCCTTTAATATACTTTAAGATACGAATGACTGCATTCCAATGATCTTCACATGGGGAATTAAGAAATTGACTTACCACACTAACTGCAAAAGAAATGTCAGGACGAGTAACTGTAAGATAATTCAATTTTCCAACCAATCTTCTATACTGCTCAGGATCAGGTATAAGCTCCCCCTGATTTGGTAGAAGTTTAGTATTGGGATTCATGGGCGTATCAACAGACTTTGAATTCATCAACCCAGTTTCTTCCAAAATATCCATGGCATACTTTCTCTGAGATATAACAATACCATCATTGGACTGTGCCACCTCAATACCCAAGAAATATCTAAGTTTGCCAAGATCTTTGGTCTGAAAATGGTGACAGAGATGTTGTTTCAACTGAGAGATGCCATGGTTGTTACTACCTGTAAGAACGATGTCATCAACATATACTATCAAGTAAACACATCCAGCACTTGAGTGTCGATAAAAGACAGAGTGATCTGCTTCACACTGAGTCATACCAAATTGTTGAACAATCTTGCTAAACTTTCCAAACCAGGCCCTAGGAGACTGTTTTAGGCCATATAGGGATTTGCGAAGACGACATACCATCCCAGAAGACTCCCCCTGAGCAACAAACCAGGAAGTTACTCCATATAGATTTCTTCTTGCAAATCACCATTAAGGAAAACATTTTTAACATCTAGTTGATAAAGAGGTCATTGTTGAAGAGCGACCATGGCGATAAATAAACAAACAAAAGTCATCTTTGCCACAGGGGAAAAGGTATCTCCATAATCCAACCCAAAAATTTGAGTATAACCTTTGGCCATAAGACGAGCTTTGAGGCGATCAATAGTACCATCAGGTCCAACTTTGATAGCAAACACCCACCTGCAATCAACAACAGATTTCCCAGACGGTAATGAGACCAATTCCCAAGTTCCACTATTATGAAGAGCACTTAGTTCATCTAACATGGCCTGACGCCAACCAGGATGGGCTAAAGCTTCACGGATAGTTTTTGGAATGGTCACAGAAAAAAGAGAAGAAAGACATGTATAAAAAGGTAATGACAGTCGATGATAACTCAAACCAATATAATGGGGAGAGGGATTACGTGTAGAACGGATACCTTTTCGAAGGGCAATGGGAAGGTCAAACTCAGGTGTCATATCCGGAGGAGACAGAGTAGTTGGCACTTGAGTAGAGTCACATGGTGGTGATTGTGATTGGTTTCGGCAACTATAAACCTGAAGAGGCAGTGAAGAAGAAGCTGACTGCGGAGTAGAAACTAATGGTGAAGAAAACACAGTTAGAGGGTCACAAACAACAGGAACATTCAATGTACTAGGAGTGTTGACAAGATTAAATGGAGAAAGAGGTGAAGATTGACTTTTAAAATAAAAAGAGAACTCATCAAAGGTGACATCTGCAGACACAAAATAACGGTTAAGAGAAGGAGAAAAACATTTGTATCCTTTTTGTAATCTTGTAAACCCTAAGAAAACACATTTATGTGATCTAGGAGAAAGCTTGTCAAGACCAGAACTGAAATTATGAACAAAACATGTAGACCCGAAAACTTTTAGAGGTAAGGGATGAAGTGGTTCATGAGGGAAGAAAATGGAATGAGGTATTTTATTATCTAAAACCAAAGATGACATGCGATTAACAAGATAACATGCAGTAAGAAGAGCATCACCCCAAAAATGTTGAGGAACCTCTCCATGAATTAAAAGAGTGCGAGTTATTTCAATAAGATGTCTATTTTTACGTTCAGCTACACCATTTTGTTGAGGTGTATAAGCACAAGAAGTTTGATGCAAAATACCATGAGAAGCCATGAATTGTTTAAAAGAATGAGAAAGATATTCACGATCATTATCACTGCGCAAAACTCTAATAGAAACACCGAACTGAGTTTGAATTTCATTGAAAAAAGTTTGAAAGATATGAAATAATTCAGAACGATTTTTCATCAAAAATAACCAAGTGCATCTGGAATAATCATCAATGAAAGTAACAAAGTATTGAAAACCTAAAGTAGACTTAATGCGGCTAGGTACCCAAATGTCAGAGTGAACCACGACAAAAGGGGACGAAGCACCATGTGTGACACTACGAGGAAAGGAAGTACGATTATGGTTGCCTAATTGAAACGACTCACATGCCAAACTAGACAATTTAGATAAGGCAGGGACAAGTTGTTGTAACTTGGCAAGACTTGGATGACCTAACTGAGCATGGAGAAGAGAGGGAGATTCTATAACTGCACCAACATGCGTAAAGGGACGAAGATGATAAAGATCATGAGACTCACATCCTGTGTCAATCACCTGTTTCGAACTCCGGTCCTGTAAACACACAGAATTGTTGGTAAAAGAAACAATATAATCAAGAGAACGAGTTAGATGACTGATGGATAACAGGTTAAAAGGAGACCCAGGGACATAAAGAACATTATCAATGGTTAAAGAAGGGAAAAGTTTAACAGTTCCAACACCATGAGATGATACTCTAGAGCCATCAACCAGTGTAACAAAAGGTAAAGGACCAGGAGAGGATAAAGAGGAGAACAAAGATTTGTTACCAGTAATATGATCAGTGGCTCCTGAATAAAAAACCCAAGGACCAGAAGAAGATTGGGTCAGACCAACAAAAGATGCACCTGTGTGTGCGAAAGACACAGTGGAACAAGAATATTGTTGATCCTTATACCATTCGAGAAATTTGTTGAACATAACAGGTGTGTCTGATGAAATAGAAGAAGGAGGATCCTTAGCAGATAAAGGTGGGGAAAGATCAGTCTGAGCAACTGCAGCAGATCAAGGAGGATCACCATGTAATGCATAACACTTGTCAATCTTGTGACCTAGTTTGCCACAATGTTCACACTCATGTAATGTATAACACTGGTCAATCTTGTGACCTAGCTTGCCACAATGTTCACACTTAGGACGCCCTTTTCCCTGTGTTGAATTATTGGCAAGCGTACCAAAATTATCAATCGTAGTATAGTATTTCAATAAAATAAAAGTCGATCTCACGAGGAACGGTTTCAATGGAAATTCTCAACTATGCTTACTAAGTAGATTAAAATAGATTGGATTTTTCAAAGAAGAGTTGAATTGAAATTAAATGACAAAGAACTGTAAATTGTTGAGAAAATATCAATTAAAGGTACTTAGGATTGACTTCCTTCCTTATCCCTTTTTTGTAATGGCTATGCCAATTAAGAACGTCAATTAACCTAATAATGTTGATGCCACCTACTCAAATCATCCATGTTGATTCCTCACACATGAAATTCATAAGAAAACCTAATAAATGTTGATTCCTCACACAATTAACAGATTTTCCAGCATTAGGGTTAGGGTGTTAAGCAATTGATACATTCATTTCATTCCTGGCAATTAACGTAACAAATATTCTTACCGTGATCTAGGGTTCAAGATATATTTTCCAATCATACCTCAAACAATCAAGAATAAATCATTCCAAAGCATAAAGGATAAGAATAACAACATCAAAACATAGATTAAGATCTCAAAATATCACCATGATACAAAAGAGTTCAAAGGAAGTGCACCGAATCCTAAGAGAATGAAGTTAGTCACTCATCTTGACCATTACAAATGTTCCAATTGATGAAGAAGTGAAGAGTTGATGAAGATTAGACAAAACCCTAACAGTAGTCGTGCCTCCTCTCCTCCAAGACTGCTTGCTTTTCTCAAAACACAACTTATATTTTTATAAGAGAATTTGGGTCGGGCCTCGCATCATTCATTCGCTTAAGCGCTCTTCTTTCTTTCAATTTTACTCTAATTATGCTGACAATTATGCTCATTACTCTTGTATCAAGGTATTCTCGAATTCATCTTACATTGGGAGAAAAATAGATTAGAATTAACATAAGTTAAGTAGTTTCATAACAATTCAAGGCATAATTATATCAACTTTTTACCACTTAACACCCTGTTTGCGAGGGCGAGTTCGGTCATCACGGTGAGATACCAATACAGAAACAGGTGTGTCAGGGTTAGGTTTTGTTGGTATACGCAAAAGAGTGGAGCAGGTCGATGTCAAGGTGGGTGTCGCCGTTGTCCGTTCCGACGTCTAGGGACATCTCGAACATTTATGCGAGCAGTCGCGAAAAGATGGTTTAGACTCGCGTTTATTTAAAAATGTGTTCATTGCTCCCGAGGTGCTCAACAACTGAACTATCCTCTAATAAAAGTAAGGTTTTCGTAAAAGGGTTCTTATTGAGTCGCCACCAATGACCATAAACATTGGAAAAGGATAAAAAAACATTGATTTTAAGAAAAACCAAACTTGGCCATTATAACCAGAGTTAGGTAAGGGAGTTAGTTATGCGTGGGGAAGGTGTTAGCACCCCACGACGCCCCTTCCGGGTTCCCTATGACGGATTAATTCATAAAGTAAAGATTAAGAGAAATTATGCTATTACCCTATTTTATTATACAATATTAAGTGACTATCTACATGATTCTATTTTCTATTACATACATAAAGCAGTAAATAAAGCAATAAAAGAGAAGAGAAGTGAAAATAACCTCCGTAGCAAGCTTTTTATTATAACTCTTCAACTGTGAGGATGCGTTTTGGCAATCCCCACACTACAAGGACTCTCCTCCCCGAATATAGGACCGACTCTACTAAAATTCTAAGAAGAATCAAATGCCGGAAGAAACTTCCTTAACCGATTGTTACCTTATAGGCAATCAGAGAGTTCATTCGAAAGAGGGAGAGAAGAGAAGAGTGAGGTGTGTCTAAAAATGCTCAAATGAGCTCCTATTTATAGTTTTTTCAGCCTGGCAGCTCGGGACGGCCGTCTAATGTGCAGAAAACAGGGACCGCCGTCTGTAGAGGTTGGGATGACCGTCTGGGATCTGGGACGGTCGTCCCAAGTGTTAAATTTGAGTGAGACGGTCGTCTGGTATGTGGGACGGCCGTTTGGCCTGTTTGGGACGGTTGTCCTGGCTTCTGGGACGACTATCTCGAGTGTTTTGGCAAATTTTGTGTTCTGGGACTCCCGAGAAGCTTTCCTTTCTTCAAACGGAAGCCGATTGATGTCGATAGACGTCCACCGAAGCTTTATCTTCAGATAGAAAGTCTTCTGGTCTTTATTGAGAGGCCAGGCAAAATTAGGGGTCTACAGCTGCCCCCCCCCTTCACCTGCCTGACTAACTGTTGGCCTAATGTGCCCACAAAGTTAGTTGGTAGGTGAAGGAGTTAACCATTTTTGCCTGGTTATCCTTCGGATGCTCCTTTGCTGAAGTTTGCTGATCCTCTGGATGATAAATATTTTTGATAGGTACCAACCCCTATCTGGTTTGAACCTTTCTTCTATAAGGCTCTGGTGAGTACTTACCTTCACCAAGTACGAGTTCGCATTTTGCTAAACTCTTGTGGGTACTTACCCCCACCAGGTATGAATATGCTTTTGCTAAATTCTGATGAGTACCTACCCTCACTCGGTACAAACCCCGTTCTACAAGGCTCTTGTGGGTACCTACCCCCACCTAGTATGAATCTGCATTTTGCTAGATTCTGATGAGTACTTACCCTCACCTGGTACGAACCTCGTTCTACAAGGCTCTTGTGGGTACCTACCCCCACCTGGTATGAATCTGCTTTTGCTAGATTCTGATGAGTACCTACCCTCACCTGGTACGAACTTCGTTCTACAAGGCTCTTGTGGGTACCTACCCCTACCTGGTATGAATCTGCATTTTGCTAGATTCTGATGAGTACCTACCCTCACCTGGTACGAAATATATGGGCGGCTTACTATTTCTGATCATGCTCCTATTTTCATGGAAATTCATTGATTTTGTTTTTTTGACTTTTCTGTCTTTAGTCATCTAGTTTTACTGGAGATTTTTTCTTGGCTTTTTTGTTTAGCCATCCGATTTTGTCGGTGTTTTCTTATTTTTGGCTTTTTTAGCCATCTGACGTATTGTTTGTCGGGTATTATTTATTGGTTGCCTCCTATTTGGGCAGGAATCCATTGGGGATTTTTTTTTTGTTGATTGTGCCTCTTGATTAGGTAGATGTTCCACTTGGGGATATTTGCTCTTGATAATGCTTCTGAGAAGACAGATGCTTCATTGGTAATGACGACTTTGTGTTTGCTAGATCTTGCCTATGCCTCCCATTGGGGATTTCCATATTGGGCGTTATAGGCAATTAACTCCCTGAGGATATGGATTTGTAGTTTGCCTTTATCGTAGGCTCACTTGGGGTAATTTTTCTTGTTGATGTTTCACCGGGGAATTGATTGTTTTCCCGGAGATCTATTTTGATTTGCCCCATAGGGAGGAATGGAGTTTTTGACTCCTCGTTGGATGCTGTTATTTTGAGCTGACTTTGCCTATGCTCTTATTCCGCTAGGGAATGGGTTTTCTTTTTATTTTGCCTTTTTTCGCGTTTTATCTCTTTTTCCGCGATTTTGAAATTTGGCTTTCTTTCTTTTGGATAATGCGTGCGCCTTTTTACATTTTAATTTCTTTTATGCACGCCAACTTTTTCTTTTTTTTTTATTATCCGCTAGGGATGAAAAAATTTTCTTCTTTTTCTCTTTTCTTTTTTTACGATCCACCAAGGAGTTCGTTGGCTTCCTGGAGGTCCACCTTTGATTTGATTTTTATGACGGAGTCTTGGCTCCTGCCTTTGTGAAACTCTTTATTGAACTGGAGGATGAGAATTTTCTTGTTTTCCTCATTTTGTAGATTTTTCTGAGATGCTCTACTTGGAGATTTTTATTCAGCCTTTTTCTGTGTTGGCCTCTATTGGGTAATGAAAGGTTTTTCTTTTCTTTCTTTTTTTGTTGAACCCCTGGGGATATGGAGATTTTGACTTCATATCTTCTTTGGTTGATTTTTATTCCCCTTTTGAAGTAGCGGAGATTTTGGATGAATGTGCTCGATGACTCATGTGGTGATGAAGCTGAGTCGTGAGGTAATCTTTTTGTTTTGCCTTTGGAGTAGGCAAGGATCCTGCTTGGGGATCATCAGGCTTTTCCGTTGGTGGCTTCCTTTTTCTTGGATGGAAGGATGGTGATTGGAGTTTCGAATGACTATGTTTGACGACTCATGTGGTGATGCTGAGTCATGGAGTAATTTTTGTTTTGCCTTTGGAGTAGGCAAGGATCCGCTTGGGGATCATCGAGTCTTTCCGTTGGCCTCTTTTTTTTCGATGCACCTTCTTTTATTGGGGTAGAAGGAGAATGGTTGGAGCTATGGTTTTCTTGAAACTCTTTATTCTACTGGAGTGGTTTTGATTTCGCCTCTTCTTTTTCTTGAGGGAATTTTTTATTTGGAGACTGGGTTTTGGTGCCTCCCTCCTGTTTTCAATAACAAGTATGGAGTCTATCATCCTTATATGCATGTTTATTATTCTTATTTAAAGAAGATTATTTTTTCTTGATTTTGACAAAGTCATTTTGTGCAACTACTTTGTTTGTGAATGTCCTAAATGCAATTTATTTATTTATTTATTTTTGATGCACTTAGAAAGTAACTGGTCTTCTTCCATTGGCTTTTTATGAATATGCCGATGGGCTCCTCCTTTAGGACCATGATGATGGACACCTCTTTTATTCATCTTTTGGTTTTAGCCCTATCTTTTGCCTAGACCGCCCTTTATGGGTTTTTGATCTAGCGGGCAACCTTAATTTTTGCCTAGAATATCTTAGGGGGTTTTTGCCTTATCTTTTTCCTAGACAGTTCTTTTGGGGTTTCCGATCTAGCAGGCTACCCTGATTTTTACCTAAGAATATCCTAACAGGCATTTATTATTTTCTTATTTTTTTATGCTTCCTCTTTTTTAAATGCATGCTTGATCTTTGATTAAAGGTCTTTGTGCATATTTATGATTTATCAATAAAGAGGCATTTCCATAATATTTGGTCAAGAGAAAGGAAGTGAAAGGGAATTTTATTGATAAATGAACAAAAGTTTATTTTTTTTATAGAAAGATTTCAAGGGTATTTAGAAGAATGGGTGGTCAGGGTTGGCTATATTGTATAGGCTTAAACAGTCATGTCCATGATATCTACCCCCTGGTTCTCCTAATTGCTTCAATTGATATGCCTGAGCTCAAAGTGAAGACTATGCAGACTGCTTGCTTCTGGAAGAATGTTACCTTAGTCGCCTTTCGGTTTTTGACTGAGGTAACCATTGCTCTAAATTTTTTATTTTTTTTTACCTCTACTTTTTGCCTAGGACGTATCCTAGCGAGGGTTATAAACCCTATCTTTTGCCCAGGGATGCCCTTTGCGAGTTTTCATTCCTGACGGGTCTTGAGCAATGTCTTCAAGCATAATACTTCTTCACCGTACCGGAGTTGATTAGGTGTCGAAGTTCTTTTCCATCCATATTGGCGAGGATAAGAGCCCCTTCCGAGAAAGCTCATTTGACCACAAAGGGTCCTTCATAGTTTGTTGCCCATTTTCCAATTTTATTCTTCTGGGTCAGAAGCAACTTATTTACCATTAAATTCTTCTTTTGGTAAATGTGGGGGTTAACCTCTTTTCATAAGCCTTTTTTATTTTCCTTTGATATAACGTTTAGTCGTTTTTCTTCAATAAGGTTTACCTGGTCATATCAGCTTCTGTTAAATTTGCTTCCATCATCCTATGCTTTTGTCAACATGATTAGCTGTACCGATTTGTCGTCTTGAATCTTTTCTATAACCGAAGAGTAATCATTTTGAATGTAGAGCAACTGCCATATCAATGCCCCTCTTCCTTTCCTTAGGGATTTCAATCCTCCTATTGATCACTATATTTCCACATTTCCCAGTCAATTACTTGAATGCTTTATGGTGAAGGGTCAAGAGAATAGAAAGAAAGAGATTTATTGTAAAGGCTTGTGTTTTAGTGAGATTTTTTATAAAATAATAGTTATGTAAGAATGGCTAGCCAAGGTTGGTCGGTGTTTAGGCTAGTTTAAACAAACGTTTTGTTTTAATGAGGTGGCTTCTTCAATTGATTACTTTATGGCGCCTATTTGTGACTGATTAACTTTCCTAGTCTGCCCTTTTGGGTTTTCAGCCCAGGATTTTGCCCTTTTATCTTTTTGTGTTGGCCTTTGACCTTGACGGGCTTCTTTTAATAATAATTTCTTTTCTCAAAACATTGTCGAAACACGATTTTCTTATTCGTGTCTCTAGCTCATCAATCATGTTAACTTTGACTTTATTTCGTCTATGGTGTTTTGATTATTTTGACGTATTTTGGAACAAAACGTTTGTCTAAACATGGTTATTTATGGGGTATAGATATGATTAGCAAGAAAAGAAGCAGATAGTAAGAATATCATTCTTTTGTAATTCAAAGGGAAATGTGTTCCCTAAAGATGCTCGGGGGTCGGGCACACCCCGAGGAGTGATTTCTAATAGTCATTGGGTTTATATCCCTTAGAATCGGAAGAAGGACATCTAATGACTAACGTTACCCTTAATGCTAATATGCCTCATTTTCGGAAGATCGTCTTTATGGTGTGGAGGGGAGACTTCTCTTTGTACGACTTGATCTTTTGTAAGGTCGTACTTTAAAGGATTATCCTTAAAATCTGGTGGTTCTCTTATTCCTTGAGCATCCTTTCCAAGCCCTTGTCTTGGGTTGTATCCATATCTCTTCATTATATGGGCCACTTTCATATTACTAGGAAGTCTTTCTATGTTAGCAAATGATATTTCAAAGGTCCTTTTCAGCCGCATCCATACAAGGCAGGGTAGACGGCTTGCTGATTCGAATGTAGTCTTTAGCTTGAACCATGATCAACTTGTCATCTACCACGAATTTGATTTTTTGGTGGAGCGTTGAAGAAACTGCCCTAGCACCGTGAATCCAAGATCTACTTAATCTTCCCCTTGGATTCTTTTTTTCTTTTCCTCTTCAGTTTCTTTATTTATCCTTTGTTTTTAGGAGCATTAACTTGTAGCTCCTTGGGTGAATAAATTCTTTTGGTTCTCATCCTGCCCCCAATGCCGACTATATTGGAGATATCTTCATTGACGGACAATTCTTCTGTGCATATCCACAATACAACTTTATCCGATGTATAAGGGAAAGGACGAGGCATGAATAAGCACAAATGTGTTATTGCCCCTTCCCTGACATTATCAATTTGGGTACTGACATTTACTTCTTTCTTATTATCTCCTTGTCCCAAATTGATGGCCTTAATTTTTTCTTGATGGGGCTGTATCAATTGAGCTTATTTTTCCAACAGTCTTTGCATGTCCGGGAAAATGGTCCCCTCCTCACTATCTGACTCAATCCATTCGCCTTCAGCTTTCAGATCCCGCAGAGAGTTTTCAATCACAGACATGATTGTTTATACGGTCCTTATTTGGGTTTAGATTTTATTTAATTATTTTGGAATGAGAGAGAAAAGAATGAGAAGAATATGAATATTATGAAAAATGCTTCGTTGTATAGATGAAAAGAGAAATATATACAGAGTCCCTTTAATCAAAAGATCTCGCGGCCACAAGTAAAGACCGCGAGAGATGCATCATAAGCTTTTTATTATTATATACTTTTTATTTATTTATATATATATATATATATATATTTTTAATGAGGAGCCCTAATTAGCTGGTCTTCCCCGTCATTCCGGTTGAGACAGAGGCATGTCGTCCACCTAAGGGTCGGGAGCATTGAAAGTAATCCACCCGACATTCAATAATTCTTGAACCCTATATTTTAAGTTGATGCAATCTTTCACGGAATGCCCAGGAGCGTCTGAGTGGTAATCACATTTTTCATTGAGCTTGTACCAACCGGGGTAAGGTGGATCTTTCTTCTTCAGAGGGATACGTGTTAAGAGCTTGGCCTCTAACAGCTTTGGCAGACTCCCATAAGAGATTGGAATGGGGGTGAATTTCTTCTCTTGTCTGCGTGACTGCCCAGCTAGTGGCAAAAAGGTAGAAGGAGTAGCAAGGTTGATGGCATTTACACTTCCCTCTTTCTTCTTGCCAAAGGACTTCTTGAATGATACGCGGGACTTCTTAAATTTGGGAGGGGATTGAGTATTTTCGACATCGGTTTCCTCCTTTAAATCAAAGTTGTGTCCCTCTAATGCCCTTAATTTCTCCTCTAGGGCAGAAATTTGTTGTTTGGAAACCTCATTGTGGAGGCATTGTCGACGCATTAGTTCCATTAAATACGCCATTTGCTCTTTTACGAAGTTAAGCTCAGTGGTGAGCCTATTATTTTGTTTCTCTAACTGCTCCTTTATGGCATTAAGCTCAGCGGTGAGCATACGGTTCTACTCCTCTAATTGCTCCATCTTCTTGGCTTTTTGAGCGCGAGTGAGAACAGGTAGAAGACCAGTCACTTTCTAAATGATTTAAAGATTTTTATTATTTTTTTATTATGAATGATCAGTGTGGGATAGATATGCCTTAGACCATAGCTTTGGTGTTTTCCTAAAAGGTTCTGCTTTAGGGAGTACCATACCCACCTTGGTGTGATGGTTCCCTTTTTTCAAAAGGTTACCATCATACCTTAGCACACTTATCTCTTCTAGGAAGGTTATAAACGCACTTGGGTCTCTTTCACTATTATCTTAAGATATCTAATGCATCCTAGAATGAATGTGTTTATGCATACACTACAAAAATACTTTTTATGACAACAAATATTGAAAGTGGAATAACTTTTGACTGACATGTCCGATTTAGACATACAAGATATCAAAACGAAGAGAAAAAGGTGAAGAACCAAGTTACAAATCCCTAAGGGGATTTGGCCCACTAATTTTCCCAAAAAACGCTCCTAAGACCCATTTTTTTGGAGGTTTATTAAAATGATGTGTATGCATGCTGCATTTATTTTCTTTCTTGGTTTTTTCTTATGAAATGATGTTGTATGAATGATAAGTGCCAGTTAATTTGGCAATAATTAGTGTAGATCATGTGACATAATTAGGGCCAATTAATTTGTCAATGGATAAGTGCACATTAACATAGTTAGTGTAGATGGAAGGATCAGACGCAGTACTGACAGAATTGGAAGTACTAAAAGGAGCGGAAGAAGTCAAAAAGGGCAAAGACGACAGTGACAGCGACATGAACCAGTACACCAGGTAAGTTTTCAGGAAAGAGAGGTAGGTCACTAATGGACACACTTAAATACCAAATTTTTCCTTGTCAAAACTTTCCTAGATATACACTTTCATACTACAAAATAACCGATAGCGATAGCAGCGGTGGTGGCGACTTCAATAATGGTCATTGGCGAACAAAAAATTTTCAAAATAACCTTAAGCTCTGATATCATGTTAAATATAGAAGAAATAGAATTTGGAATTAATCTCCCTTGTGTATAAATTACACATAAGGTAGTCTATTTATAGTAGAGAGATACAACTAAAAGAGTAACTGAAAATAACAAAATAAACAGAAGATATTGTTTAATATTATGGTTAACAATATCTAACAATATCAAATAATATCAAATAATATCTAAACAATATGTAACATAAATTTGTTTTTCTTTTCTCTCAGTACTCCAAGTTACAAAACTATCTTGTACGTAAAACTCCTGTTACTTCACATAAGTCAGCGACAACAATAAAAAACAACAAATCCAAAATTAAAACAATCTATGCAGAATCAACCCAATCCAAAACCCACATTGAAAACATAATCAACAAAATAAGCGGATCAAAATGGAAAAAGGAACAAACACTGAGTATGAGAGGGATTAGGGAGGAGGTAGTCGAGGTAGTACAGTGGCTCAAGATGGAGGAAATCGCGGGTGAGGTGAGCGGGGCACGGTGAAGGTGGAGGCAAGACACCGTGGCCCAAA
Source organism: Sphenostylis stenocarpa (assembly GCA_963425845.1). Taxonomy (NCBI): domain Eukaryota; kingdom Viridiplantae; phylum Streptophyta; class Magnoliopsida; order Fabales; family Fabaceae; genus Sphenostylis; species Sphenostylis stenocarpa. The sequence goes on from OY731405.1 coordinate 30,125,920, forward strand.
CGGAGGGCTCGACACCGACAGTTCACGGGGCGATGGTGATCGTGGGTACTCACAGTGGTGCCATTATCTGGACCTGCGGGAGCATGAATTCGCTACAGTGAAGGAGCGAACGACGGATGCTGCAGGGGATTTGGGCTGACGATTGTCAAGGGTGCTTGTCACGGTAGCCACTGGCGGTGCGGGGAGGAGGCTTGCAATGGTGGCGCGCCGAGGTGACGGGGCGCGGTCAAGGTGACGTGGTGGGTATGGGTTGGCAGCGAAGACTCTTTTTTTTTGCAGAGGAGAGTGGAGGCTTGGATTTGCTAAAGTGAAAATAGGGAGAAGAGGATGAATGGGTCAATTGGAGATTTGTCGTGTGGTCGAGGTCGAGGGTGGCTCTCGAGGTGGTCACGCGGTGGCTTTGGGGTATGAAAAACAGAAGCTGCTTGGCCAAATGTGAAGTTAGTCGATGCTGGGATGTAGCTACTTGAATCAGGGAGAGGGGTTTGGCTCGGGATGGAGAAGAAATGGGTGAGGGCACGGAGGACGGTGGTGGGGTGTGCGGGTTGAGCTAGGAAGTGAGGTGAGGCAAAATGCAGGGAAAAAGAGAAGGTTCTTCTCGTAGGTGAGTGGTTGGGAATGGGAAATGGAGGTGAGGAGTAGGGTTGAAGGAGATGGTGAGAGCTGAAGATGGAGGCTGCGGCGGAGAGAAAAACGAGGGTTAGGACTGCGAGGCTGAAAATGGGAGTGGGGTTGTAAGTGGGGACTCCAAATCCGAGAAGAAACCAATCTAGTGAGGACTACAAATTCTATAATTTTATATAATTATTATTATAAATTTAATTGTCCAATAACTAAAATTGTATTTGAAACCATTATTTTTTTTTTTATCTTTTTAATCCTTTTTTTCATATTTTAAGAATAAACAGTGTTATTCATTATCATTATTTTATTTTTATCTACCCGGACGAAATTGAGTGTTGAGTGTGGGGAGAATGTGTTAATTAGAAATGAGGTGGGTCTTAGCTAAAACCCAAAAAGTAAAAAATAAAAATATAATTAAATAAAAGAAAAAATATATACTTTTGCATTTTTATTTTCAAATATTATTTTTTTCATAAAATTAATTTTAATTAAAATAATTAAAGTGATATATATAAATTTATTTATTTATTTATTTTATTTTTAATTTATTAATATTATCAAATTTTAGCTTCATAATTAAAAAAATTACCAATAATTTAAATTTTATTAATTTTATAATTTTATATAATTATTATTATAAATTTAATTCTCCAATAACTAATAATATTAACATATTTATTAAATTAAAATTCTTTATTTAATTAATTATTTTAATTTTTTTAACAATTTTTTTCAAATAAAAACGATAAAACTTAAAATTAATTTCTAACTAAATCTTCACATATTTATGGTTAATACTATATTATATTATCATATTTAATTAAATTTTAAAATAAGTTCACTTAATATTTACACTTTTATATAAAAATGACTAATATAAACTTAAAATATTTATCCAATTATTAAATTATTCAAAATATTAATATAAATTTGAAATATCAATTCAGTAATTAAAATAATTTTAATTTTTTTATAAATACATTGAAATATATTTTTATTAACATACAAGTAATATATATATATATATATATATATATATATATATATATATATATATATAAAAGAGACTATATTAATAATTAATTTAATGATTGATTGAGGGATTGAATTGGTGACTGAAGATTATATATATAAAAGAGACTAAATTAATAATTAATTTAATGATTGATTTAGTGATTGAATCGATGGCGAGAATCAGTGACCAATTCGATGACTAATTTAATAATCAATTTTAATTTTTTTATTCAAATACAAAATTGAAAAATAAAATCAAATAATTATATTACTAAATTATTTAATAAGTTAGTAAACTATTTTTTTAATTTTTATAATGTTATTAAAATTTTTATCAAATATTTTAAATTATTAAGTAGATTTATATTTAATATATTATTAAAATATTTTTAAAATATATTTATATAAATGAAAAATAGTCATCAATTTATAGATTATTTGTTTAGTGATTGAAATTTTAGTCACTAAATCACTCACTAAATATAAAAAGAGAAATCAATCACTGATTCGATTACTTATTAGTAACTAAATTTTTCGATTACTAATTTCGGTCAATATTAACCATTTTTCTAGTAGTGATCGAATCGGTGATCGATTCGATGACCGAATCAGTGACCAATTTCCATTCTCGCAATTTTAGTCACTAAATCGAGTCACTAAATATACAAAGGGTAATCAATCAACTGATTCGAGTTACTATTAGTGACCGAATTTTTCGATCACTAATTTCGGTTACTATTAACCATTTTTCTAGTAGTATCATGAAAAAAAATTACCTATATAATAAAATTAAAAAAAAATTATTTCTTGCAATTTTGTATAAATAAATTACAAGAAAATTTTTATGAAATATAAAAGTTTCTAGTAATGTTTCAGTACTTATATACAAAAATTCATCATCAATTTGTCTAAAACCAATATTGAAGGAATTTTCAACATTAAATCGTAATTGATGTTGAATGTGTAAACATATTATCATAATGACACATGTTTAAAAACTCAACATTAGTTGTATTTAAAACCAACAAAAATTAATATTTTGGATATTGGTTTATATTTGACATGGAATTTCCTAATTGTCAACCATGATTCTAAAACCAAGTTATTATTATTATTATTATATATATATATATATATATATATATATATATGGTAAAATCAATATAAAATGTTATTATTATAAAACTAACTTCTTTTACGTAAGATGTAATGTATTGTCTCAAAAGTAATAAGAATATTGATCATAATAAACTATTGTTTTAAAATATCTGGGTAAATATTGTTTTAAGCAAATTGCTTGAGTCTTAAATAAAATTTTGTACATAAGATACATTTGAAATAATATAAATGTTAAATATTAATGCCATATAATTATATATATATATATATATATATATATATATATATATATATATATATTGTAATTCTATATTTCATTGCATTTGTTTAATTTGAAATAGTACGTCATAACTTATGTTTATGCAAATAATATAGGTATATTGATAATTAATTATAAATATGAGAAATGTTAATTTATGTATAAAAATATGGGAATAAAAAAATACAGAATGCCAAATATATCTTTAATGATGGTTTAAGCCACCCAAAACCTTATATTAATAAATAAGTAAAATTATAATATATTTGTTACATATTTAATATATTATTAATAATCAATTTTTTATTTAGGTCTAATTGAAAATTAATGATATTAATTTAGAAAAATAATAATGTTGTGTGATTTTCTTCACCAACTATAAACTTCAAAGATTTAGTATATTGTAAAGTATTAAATATTTATCTAAAAGTATTTAATTTAATATTAAAACTATTCACAATCATGTTTTACATTTGGTAAATAATTGACTTTTCTATAATTGATATATTAGTATGTTAAGCAACAAGGAAACTATAGTGTATATATTAAGTATGGTATGAACCATAATTCATGTGTCTACACTATAAAAAATATGTCATTTATCGATGAAAATTTAGCGACAAATTAATGATCGTCGATAAGGATTTTTCCAACAGATGTTTCTATTAGAAGAGTCGATAATTTCATAATGTTTATTAATAAATAAATAATAAAAAAATAATACAATTTGTGGGATTCGCCGGTTATGTTGTATTGTCTGTCGATAAGCATAGTAAAAAAACATTAAAATGAAACTATGTTGTTTTCAAAAGTCAACCTACATGTGCCCTAATTGTCGTTCCTCCCAAATCACCTTCATGTGCCTTAATCATGCTGATAAATTTCCAAATAGAATTGACGCAAAAAGATTTAGTGTTTGGAATCAATTAAGAATAGAAAATTAGGAATTGAGAACAATATAGAGATAACCTGAATAAAGAAAGGCGTCACAAACAAAGTTTGATAAGCCTAAGGGTAATCGCTACAAGAATTGGTGAATTATCGATAAGATAAAAAAACCCTAGTAGAGAAATATTCTCACTTTAGCAAAATCATCTGTTGCCTTTTTTCTCAATTCAACAATGATAAATACAAAATTTAGGGTTTAGGATTTTCTTGTGCTTGACTTTCTTTGTAGTAAAAAGAAACCCAAAAGAATTAAAACTAATCAAATATTAAACTAATGATCTTGGGTTCAAATCTCAACTCCACCAAAAAAAATAAATTATTTTTATTTTAACTCTCCAAGCCCATTACACATGTAACCAACTTAGCCTCCTCAGTGACTTGGGTCTTTGACTATAGAGCCTTCCATAAAAGAGTTACCTTCTATTGTAAAGCTTTTTGGGCCTTTCCAATCCTTCCTCTAGTCATTGGTAAAATTAAGTCTTCAATTAGATCTTCATCTTTCTTCTCATGACCTTGGACTTTTATGTCCACATCACCTTCCTCCCAAATCATCTTCTTCCTTAAATCGAGTGCCCTAATTATCTTGTTCCTCCCAAAGCAACTTCTTTCACTTACATCATCTTCTTCCCTGCCCAAACAAATCTTGAGTCCTCTCAATCACCTTGCTCAACGAAATTGTCCAACAACGTTTTAGTATGTTATAGTAGGTGTGTGAGACACAATTGTCAAACAACCTCAAGTCGTGGTGTGTGAAGGTGTTGAGCAACGCCAATACACATTGTGGTAGGTGTTATTCTTCTGCATTTGGTGTCAATTATTTTTTCAATTCATTAAAATTGAATAAATGTGAAAGAGTTAGGGTGTGTGGAGGTTGCGAACAATGTCAATACACAATGTGTTGTTAATTATTTAAAACTTGTTTTAATGTTATGGTGTGTGTAATTGGCATTGTGTTTGTTGGTAAATTTTGAAATTATGGTGTGTGTTGATAAATTTCAAACTGTGGTATGTGTTGATTATGTTTGTGTTCAGTTAGAAGCTACGAGAATTGTCTGTTAGCAAATTTTGGGTCATGTATATATATGATACATATTTGAATGTGTTAGGGTCATTATTTATTAAGCCAAATAATAAAGTGATCTGAATAAATTAAAGTTTTGGCTAAAGGCATATGTCATGAAAATAATATTGTGTAGAGATCATAAAGTAATTTCTAATTTGATGAGGGGCCAAATTGGAAATACTAAAACTTAAGTAATTAACCTAATTTTGGTTATATAAAGGGTCATGGTCCCCTTCTGAGAGCACACAGAAAAATTACATTTACAGTCCCGTTCTTTTCTTTCTATCCCCATCAAGAGAGAAAATCAATAGGGAAATACAGGTGCTCTTCAGGTGGAAGACCATAAGATCAAATCAAAAGTGCTCTACAAAGAATATCATCATTATGGATAATTCAGGTACGCTTTCGCATTTAGTTCATAACATGTTTACAGTATGGGATTATATATGTATGTTTGATCATAAGGAAGAAGATCATATTCAATTACAGTTTAACCTTACAATTGGTATCAGAGCAACCCATACTTGATTCATGTTTACATTTGAAAATGAGATTCTGACTAATTAAGAACCTAGTTGGAGAATAATCTTCCAATTTTATGAACCCTAGATTAAAATTTGGGGTAAAATCCCAAATTTTAAAACCTAATTTCGAATTTGAGGGTAAAACCCCCAAACTCCTCCTGGACCATCCTCTTCCACCTCGCCGCCCTCGTCGAACCCTGGCTTCCCGATCCCTCCAAATTTTTTCTCTGTCAACGTTGGAGGATTGAAAAACGTGTTGACGGCGGTGAAGGAGACTCGCACGGTGAAGAAAACTCCTGTATACGTCGTTTTTTTTTCGCTCTCGGACCAACTGTCAGAGGCATTGGCAACGAGAATCAAGTCCATCACGAGAAGTATTTCTGTATGGAATATGAGAAATCAAAGGTCGCTGCGGATAAGATTGCGTTGCAAGCTGCGTCGGAGGGGGTGCCAATAGTGTTACTGTATCCTGGAGTAATCTATGGGCCTGGCAAGGTCACTGCAGGAAACGTTGTTGCGCAAATGGTATACAACATTTGGATTCAATTATGGTATATGACAATTTATATATGATTGAATTACCACCATTTGGGTTTGTTCAATCATTTGCAGCATTCTTAAATACATATATAAAAAAAAAAAAGTAAACTTTATAACCTAGAGTTAATGCCGTGGGACCCGCTGCCTTAAATAACAACATTACAGGAATTGCAAGGAGTTCTTTGCTAATCTAGAGGAATATATATATATTTGATTTTATTGCATAAATAAAATATTAATTTGTTTGGTAGTTTAATATTTTTTTGAGCAAATTGAGTCAAGAAGTTACCAAAGTAACATCTCTTGAATTGGGTAGTTCGTAAAAAATATTAAATGTTAGTGTTTGTGTATATTCATGCGAGTATTAGTCGGCCTAAAGGAAGATTAATATTTGGCCGAATTGCATATACACTTGTAATGATAAACATGTGATAATTATAAAGATTTGCTTTGTCGATGATAAATCAATCCAAAGACTGGTTTGTTGTTGGACGTGCTTTATTGTCAATGTTTGATTATTACAACAAGATACCTCTAGTAGTTAATATTACTTGTCCAAAGACTTGATATTGATGGTGCATTGGGTGTCTTGAGATGGGTTAAACCATTATTTAAATATATATTTTATTTATAATTATTTATTTTTTTATAATGTGAGCATAATTAATTTATTTCTCTTATTTTTAATTTAGCAACAATTGTTTCTATATCTGCCAATTTAAATTATGTTCAGATCCTCAAAAGTATGTTTTCTAGTTTGGTCCGTTCGAAGTCAATTTAGCGTCAGTACCTAGTAACACATGGTGGTTAGACTCAGGTGCAACTACTAACATCGGTGTTTCTATAAAGGGTTGCCTAAGCTACCGGAAGCCAATTGATTCTGAAAGATGGATATATGTTGGAGATGGCAAATCGGTAGAGGTGGAAGCCATAGGGCATTTTAAATTGTTATTGAGTACTGGTTTTTATTTGGATTTGAAAGACACTTTTGTTGTGCCGTCATTTAGACGGAATTTGGTTTCAGTTTCTTATCTGGACAAATTAGGTTATTTGTGTTCATTTGGAAACAATAAGTTCAGTTTGTCTTTTAATTCAGATATTATTGGAACTGGTTCACTTTTGCCTTATGATAATCTGTATTTACTTGATACTGTGACCACCTATAATGAAACCCTTAATACAGAATCACGGGGTACTAAACGTAAAATTGATGATACTCACTCAAGAGCATTATGGCACAGGCGCTTAGGTCACATCTCTAAAAATAGAATTGAACGACTTGTGTCAACTGGAATCTTAGAGTCCATTGACTTCACAAACTTTGATGTTTGTGTTGAATGCATTAAGGGCAAACAGACCAAAGCGAAAAGATTAGGTGCATATAGAGCTACAGACGTCTTAGAGTTGATACATACGGACATTTGTGGGCCATTTCCTACACCTTCGTGGAATGGTCAACAATACTTTATATCATTCATAGACGATTACTCACGATATGCATACTTATTCCTTATACATGAAAAGTCACAATCTCTAGACGTGTTCAAAACATTTAAAGCTGAAGTTGAAAATCAACTCAATAAAAGAATTAAGTGTGTCAGATCTGATCGTGGTGGTGAGTATTATGGCAGATTTGACGGGTCAGGTGAACAACGTCCAGGACCTTTTGCCAGGTACCTAGAGGAGTGTGGAATTATCCCACAGTATACCATGCCGGGATCACCTAGCATGAATGGTGTAGCTGAAAGACGAAATTGAACTCTTAAAGAGATGGTCAGGAGTATGATTTGTCATTCCACCTTACCGGAGTCACTCTGGGGAGAGGCACTAAAGACGGCAGCTTATATTCTGAACAGAGTACCAACTAAAGCAGCGACCAAAACACCTTATGAGCTTTGGACTGGGCGACAACCTAGTCTGAAGCATTTCCATGTGTGGGGATGTCCAGCTGAGGCAAGGCCTTATAAGCCAAATGAAAAGAAATTGGACTCCCGAACAGTAAGTAGTTATTTTATTGGTTATGCTGAAAGATCCAGGGGATATAAATTTTATGATCCCACATTAAAGACAATTTTTGAGACGGGAACTGCTACGTTTTTTGAGGATATTGAGTTTGGGGGGAAGAATAAAATCAGGAACTTTGTCTTAGAGGAAGAATCGGTAACAATTCCAGAACCGATTCAAACAATTACTTTTGATAAAGTAAGTTCGGAACCTCCACAAGGCATTGTTAATGAACCCCTTACTCAAGATGATTTAGTTGTTCATGAAGAACAAACTCAAGATCCTCAAGAACCTGTGCATCATGAGCCAATAACTTTGCGGAGATCCACTAGAGAAAGAAGAAGTGCTATTTCGGATGATTACATGGTATTTCTTCAGGAACATGAAGAACACAATGGTATGATGGAAGATGACCCAGTTAACTTTTGTCAAGCCATGCAAGGTTCTAACTCTGAAAAGTGGATCGAAGCAATGAAGGAGGAGTATAAGTCCATGCAAGACAATAAGGTTTGGGAACTTGTCCCATTACCGGAAGGTATGAGACCCATTGGTTGCAAGTGGATATTTAAGACCAAACGGGATTCTAAAGGTAATGTGGAAAGGTATAAGGCTCGTCCGGTAGCTAAGGGCTATACCCAAAAGGAAGGGATTGATTTTAAAGAGACTTTCTCTCAGGTTTCATCGAAAGACTCTTTTAGGACAATCATGGCTCTTGTAGCACATTATGATTTGGAGCTTCATCAAATGGATGTCAAGACGGCGTTTCTTAATGGCAACATTGATGAGACGATTTATATGGTGCAACCGAGAAAATTTTGTGCAGGGAGATTCAAAGAGTATGGTTTGCAAACTGACAAAATCCATTTATGGACTAAAACAAGCATCTCGTCAATGGTACTATAAATTTCATCAAGTAATTCTCTCATTTGGCTTCGAGATGAATATTGTTGATGATTGTGTATATCACAAGTTTAAGGGGAGTAAGTATATTTTCCTGATCTTGTATGTTGATGACATTCTACTTGCCACTAATGATATAGGCATATTGCACGAAACCAAGAAATTTTTATCAAAGAATTTTGAAATGAAAGATCTTGGTGATGCGTCTTTTGTATTAGGAATTCGAGATACACGAGATCGATGTCGGGGTATTTTGGGATTATCACAAAGGAGCTATATCGAAACAATTCTTAAAAGGTTTGGCATGTATGAATGTAAATCCGGGATACTCCAGGTTGCTAAGGGAGACAAGTTTAGTCTCAATCGAGTGCCCAAAGGGAAATTTGGAAATTGAGGAAATGGAAAAGATTCCCTATGCATCAGCTGTAGGGAGTTTAATGTATGCCCAAGTATGTACGCGTCCAGACATAGCATACATAGTTGGGGTTCTAGGCAGATATTTAAGCAATCCAGGAATGGACCATTGGAAAGCAGCAAAAAGGGTCATGAGATATTTAAAGAGAAAACAACATTACATGCTCACATACAGGAGGTCAGACTAGTTGGAGATCGCTGGGTTTTCTGACTCGGACTTTGCAGGATGTCAAGATAGTTTGAAATCCACTTCAGGTTACATTTTCATGTTAGCAGGTGGTGCGGTTTCTTGGCGCAGTGTCAAGCAAACCCTTACAGCTTCATCCACTATGGTAGCAGAACTTGTAGCATGCTATGAGGCGTCGAATCATGGAATATGGCTGAGAAATTTTGTCACGGGGCTGCAAATTGTGAAAGGCATTGAAAGACCACTTAAGTTATATTGTGACAACAAATCAGCTGTATTGTATTCCAACAACAACGAAGTTCGACTAAGTCAAAACACATCGACATTAAGTTCCTAGTTGTTAAGGAAAGAGTACGAGTGGACAGATTTCCATAGAACATTTAGGGACAAACTCCATGATAGCAGATCCTCTAACTAAAGGACTTCCACCCAAGGTCTTTCATGAGCATGTTGCTCACATGGGTGTTTTACGGTTTGAGGAATTTGTGGTTTAGTGGGAGTTAGTCATTTTCATATATTTTATGTTCTATGTTTAATTTAATATATGTATACATTGTTTTTTTGGACATATTTGGTTATCTATAGATATGCGGTTTTTGTTCATTCATTACACTTTGTACATTAAGGTTTTTATATCGATCTCGATAAGTTAAAGTTTGGACCAGTTGAAAATAGACGTGTACGAGATCACCTTCACGTAATTTTTCATGCTACACATTTCATGATGAATCCATGTCATTTGGTTATGTCGGGATGAGTAATCTTGTTGGTTTTAGTTGCAATGATGCAATGAAAAGTCTGGTTTGGTTCTATATCCCGATATGATTAATGGACAGGACTTTTAGAATATGCTAAAGGAATATAATGACAATTTTGAGCTCATAAAGTCTAACACATTTGTAAGGTTGTATAAACATATATATTTGTGACCAGTGGGAGATTGTTAGCAAATTTTGGGTCATGTATATATATGATACATATTTGAATGTGTTAGGGTCATTATTTATTAAGCCAAATAATAAAGTGATCTGAATAAATTAAAGTTTTGGCTAAAGGCATATGTCATGAAAATAATATTGTGTAGAGACCATAAAGTAATTTCTAATTTGATGAGGGGCCAAATTGGAAATACTAAAACTTAAGTAATTAACCTAATTTTGGTTATATAAAGGGTCATGGTCCCCTTCTGAGAGCACACAGAAAAATTACATTTACAGTCCCGTTCTTTTCTTTCTATCCCCATCAAGAGAGAAAATCAATAGGGAAATACAGGTGCTATTCAGGTGGAAGACCATAAGATCAAATCAAAAGTGCTCTACAAAGAATATCATCATTATGGATAATTCAGGTACGCTTTCGCATTTAGTTCATAACATGTTTACAGTATGGGATTATATATGTATGTTTGATCATAAGGAAGAAGATCATATTCAATTACAGTTTAACCTTACATTGTCCTCCAGCATGTGAAATTTGTTATTGTTACTATTGTATTTTAGTTTTCTATTATGCTTAGAACATATGCATTAATTGAATTTGATTGTGTTTGCGAAACAGAGGAAGGGTGAGGATTTAAACCATTCATTCACGGTTAGATTTGATGAAAATGTGAGAATTAGGTATGTATATTTCCCCTATTTATATGAAATTTTCCATAATTTGGACCTAATTCATTTAATAATTTATTAAAAGTAAATTACTTTGGTCCAAACTATTGTTGTTCTTAAAATCTACCCTCTTTGGAATAAATGACATTGGTTATGATTGTAAGGTGCAATACATTAAAAGACCCATACAACAAGACTATATTGTTATAGCCTATTATTGGAAATTATTTACTGTTATCTAGATCAATTTTTGTTTTCTAATTGTTTGAGTCAATGCCCACATTGTATGGCTAAAATATATATGTTAGGCTTATATTTTGTTAGGAGAGACTCACAATGGAAGGTTGTATTATTATAGCTTGTTATGGAAAAATTTGTATTATTTTTAGTTGGATTTTCTTTTTTTGTAATTGTTTGTGGTAGTTTCAACAATGTAGGGCTACCTCTTTGGCCTAACATATTTATTAATCCAATTAAAATAACCACCTGATATGCACGACTAACTCTAGTGTAATACTTATTTTTCTTTATATGTTGTGCTTTTTTAATATAAGTTGCTACATTATTAAATTATGAACTAATTCACTTATTATTGCTTCCAAATGGTAATAATAATACAACATGTAATATGTTTTTGTAACTGAAACAAAAAATGTTTTATATATAGAATATGGTGCACTTTTAGTAGCATATAACAATTGGTATATTGCACTAAATTGTGATGTTATGATATGATTGTTAATGATTTTAAATGGATAAATCCATAAGTAATCCACCTTAGGATGACTAGTACATACCTTAGACACTTAAATGTAAAGTTGTAAGGAATGGGAAAGTAACTATCTGAGCAAGAAGCATTCTACCTTAGGATCACTAGGTCCTTTAGCAATGAAACATTATTTTTCTTTGTAGATTAACAACTACATAGAGAGAATGTTGACCATAATTGTCTACATAGTTCAAGTAGTGGGACACATGTTGAACAAGACCAATTTATGTCAATGCAAGAGATGATCTATAATTTTCTCTGACAACATCAGGCATTTGAAGGACTTGAGTGTTTTAACATGAAGGAGCCACCAAGTAAAGCAACTCAAAAGTTATATAATTTGTTGGCAAAGACAAATAAACCATTATTTGAAGGAGCGACAGACTCTAAATTGTCAATATGTGTTAGGCTTTTACCTTACAAGTCGAATTGGAACATTCTTGATTAGTGCTTAGACTTTATGTTACATATGTTGTTGGATGTCAAACGTATAAAAGATGGTTTGCTAAAAATTATTATGATGCTAAGAGATTAGTATCAAAGTTGGGATTAAAGGTGAAAACCATGTTCTATTTGCCTATAATTCCAAGAATATTTACTTCAATGCAAACTACTAGACAAATGAGTTAACACTATGAGAATACAAGTTTTGGTGTGTTACACCATCCACTAGATGGTGAAGCGTGAAAGTACTTTGATCGAAAATATCCAATATTGTTGTTGATCCACACAATGTAAGACTTATGTTATGCTCTGATGGACTTAACTCATATATTCAGGCTTCATCTTCACCTTATTATTGTTGGTTGCCAGTGATCCTTACCCCATACAATCTTCCTCATGGAATTTGCATGTCAAAGCCTTGTATGTTTTTAACTTGCTTGATCCCGGGTCCATCTAATCTAAAGACCTCTATTGACCTTTACTTAGAGCCTTTAATTGATGATTTGAAAAAATTATGACATGGTGTTTTAACATACGATATTTCAAGAAAACAAATTTTATGATGAGGGAAAGTTTGATGTAGATTATTAACATATTTTTGGCTTATGGGATGTTATCTAGTTGAGGAACTCATGGTAGAATGACTTGTCCGCATTGCATGGAGCATAAAAAATATTTTATATTAAATTATGAGCATACAAGTTGTTGGTTTGACTCGCATAGAAAGTTCTTACCAAATGAACATCCATTTAGAAAGAACACTAAATCATTTCGAAAAGGGAAGTTGAAATAGAAAGGTCGCTTCTTAGGTTAACACCTATAGAAATATGGAGAAAAGTAAAAGATTTGTCAAAAGCAATTGAATGTGGTGTGAGAAGACTAAAAGGATATGAAGAGTGACATAATTGTGCAAAAAGAAGCATATTTTGGGATCTCCTATATTGGAAAGATAATTGTTAAGAAACAATCTTGACGTAATGCACATAGACAAAAAATTCTTTGATAATATTTTCAACATTGTGATTAAGGTAAATGACAAGACAAAAGACAATAAGAAGGTAAGAAAAGATACAACTTTGTACTATAAGCGCAAATACTTAGAGTTAAAGCCACAAGCTAATGGAAAAATATTAAAGTATAAAGCAAACTACACATATACTACTGAGTAGGCAAAAGTAGTTTGTCATTGGATAAAAGAACTTAGGATGCTTGACGGTTATTCTTCCAACTTAAAAATATGTGCTAATGTTGAAAAAGGGAGAATTCATAGCATGAAAAACCATGATTGTCATGTATTCATGGAGTGTTTACTTCCTATTGCATTTAATGCATTACCAAATGTCGCAACCGCGGTCAAGACGGGGCGATGAAACATTTTTAAATTCAAAAAATCAGAAAGTGGAGTCGTCACTATAGTTTATTCTAGAAAATTATGGAAAACCATAAAGATAATACAAGGTCTACAAAAATCGATTTTGGGTCCGAGGGTTGGTTATGTGTAGGGAAGATATTAACATCCTACAACGTTCATCCTAAGACAGTTACACTTAGTTGAATGCGAAAAATTGAATGTTATTTTTGAAAATATTTATTTCCCCAAAATCAAAAAACAAAGAAAAAAAAAGAGAAAAGGAAAAAGGAAAAGAATGAACAAATTTTTGTTTTGTTTTTTGGTGCTCGTCAATGATTAACCTTGCTCTAACTTATTCTCATTCAAAATGAGAAATCAGGATTACGTAGTTCTTTATACAAAAAGTTTTTGTGATTGATTAATATTTTGAAAAATTTTTGTATTGTTGAAAGGGTTTTTGTATTATTTTTCCTTGGGTTTTGAAGAAATTTATATTTTTGTTGTTTATGCTATTTTGAAGACATATGATGAAGTGTGCGGTCATATCCGTGCTTTAGAGTTTATTTTGCAAAGGTGACGACATGACGACGTGAGTGGTCGTACCTGTACCTCAAAATGTATTTTGAAAATAGAGGGAGAACATGACGACCCGAGCATTTATACCCATACATCATAGTTTATTTTTAAGAAAGAGAGAACATGATGACACGAGTGACCGTACCCGTCTCTCAAAGTTTATTTTTAAAATGGAGAGAACATGACGACATGAACAACCGTACTCATACCTCAAATTTTATTTTTAAAATGGAGAGAACATGACGACCTGAGAAGTCGTACCCGTACATCAAAGTTTATATTAAAAAGGTGAGAACATGGCGACATGAGTGGTCGTGCTCGTACCTCAAAGTTTATTTTAAAAAGGAGATGACATGATGATGCGAGTGACCATTCCCGCACATCAAAATTTATTAAAATAAGACACATAGTGACGTGTACGACCATACTTGTCTCTAAAGAATTTATTTTGAAAAGAAAAGAAAATTAAAAATGAACACTAGGGTTTAGTGGTGTAGGAAACCATAAGCACCAGTGTTCTCGTAAAAGGGCTGACAGCCCAGTTTACCTAAATCGTAAATGGTTGAAAACCACTAACTCATGTAGTGCATGGTCCATAGCCACTAGAATGAAATGTGAAGGCCGATAGCCACAAGAATGCGACGCAAAGGCCGACAACCACAATTCTCAAACTTTCAAAGCAAAACCATATCGACCTCAGATCATTTAACATAAAAAAAAAACATAGTATCCACGCACAAATAAAAGACATGGTCAAATCCAAATTGAACCAATACGACCAAACACATAAATTACCACCTAACAACAACATACTAAACTTAACAAAACCAAAAATTTGAACGAAAATTTGGTAGCATAATAGCTGAAAAATGACATACCAATCCAACAACCCAGACAAAAAGAAAAATAATGCAAAAGGAACCCATAGTCCAGACCCGAACAACAAGAGATTAGCAGAGAACAAAAGCCACAATCCCAAACCTAACAGAACATGACCTAGACGAAAATAACAAAGCTCAACACAATAAATCAGATAGCCCCAATAGGGAACCAAACTATCTCAACTCCTACATCAAACACCAAACAGAATCGGACACCACTTGCACAACATCAAACTAGGCCAACATAATTAACAACCTCAAATTCGAAACAACATAACCAAACCAAGCAGATTCAATCTACTAAAGACAACATAACCAAACCAAATTAATCCACACAAACACAAACAAAATTGAATGGGCAAGAATAAAGATGAATCATATGGGAGCACACGTGATGAGAAATTGCATGAGGGAGGAGGTGGCTGGATTCGCAATTAGGGCTAGGTTGAGGTTGGCTCATGGTGGCTTGGGGCACAACACTCACAATAGTGATTAGGGTGGCATTCACAGGGGGAGGTGAGTGACGCAGGTTAGGGATGGTAGTGTGCGGTTATGGTGGCACGATTCCACGTAAGAAGAGCATGGATTTGAGGCAGCTTTTGGGCCAAGGGTGGCTAGAGCGCGGGGAATCACACAGTGAGGGTGGTTCGCGATTGATGCGATGGTGGTTGGGGGATGTTGTAGTTGTGGCTCGGGTGTAGGAGAGGAAGTGTTAGAAATGTAGGCTGAGATTAAGAGGGGGGGTGAATTGATCTTTGAAAGATTTTCGCAAATTACAGATTATCTATTTCAAAGATTAAGAGTTCTAATCAATTCTTGAATCAAACACAGCAAACAATCAAAGTAAAGGCAGTGACAGAATTAAAGAGAGAAATGTTTAGAAGGATACAACCAAGATTTATACTGGTTCACCCAATCCCAGGGCTACGTCCAGTTTCCAGCCAAATTCCAGTTGGGTTCCACTAGATTGAACGTTTTACAGATTACAACTTCAATCACACACTCAATCTACCACAAGAACCAAAATTTCAGTCCTTGCACCTAAACCTTCACCAAGAACCAATTTCCAGTTCTTGAACAACCCTGCAGACCAAATTCCAGCCACGAAACCAAGTGCCCACACTTCCGGGCACCCACAATACGAGAAAAGAAAAGTAAAGAAACAAAGAGAAGAAACTAGAACACCCAAACCAGGTTTATGCAGCTCTGCAGAATGAGTTTCTTCACCAAAAGAATGCAAATATTGCCTCAAGAAAGAACTTCTAAGAACTTCACAAAACTAGCGCGATTCTCTCTTGAAAGTAGCACTTATGATTGCTTGATTGATTGCCAAAAGATGTGTTTTGAAATGTTCAAGCAACTTTGTTTATATAGAAGTTTTTCCAAACTGCTGGCTTATTTAATCTATTAAAATAATCTTTTAATATGTTAAAAGTCTTGTTTTAATCTGTTAAAACTTCTTTTAATCTGTTAAAATGTTCTTGATTATTTTCCAGATTTGTTTTAACTGATACGACAACGTTTATATCAATTAAAACTCTTTGTAAAAAATCCTTCAATTTGTTTTAATCGATTGTTTCGTATTTTAATCGATTAAAATACTACTAAAGGTTTTTATAAAACTTTCTAAGTGATTTTAACTGATAATAATCTGTTTTAATCGATTAAAATACTTTGGAAAAATTTCACTTAGTTATTTTAATCGATTGAAACATATTTTAATCGATTAGAATTCTGCCAAAAGATTTCATAAAACTTTCTAAGTTATTTTAACTGATAACATACTTGTTTTAATTGATTAAAACATTCTAGAAAAATCTCTTAGTTGTTTTAATCGATTATTTCATATTTCTATCGATTAAAATACTGACAGAACAACTTTCAAAACACTTCAAGTTATTTTAATCGATTATTTCGAGTTTGTATCGATTAAAATTCTGCCAGAACACTTTTCAAAATATTCTAAGTCATTTTAATCGATTATATCAATTCTATATCAGTTAAAATACTGGCAGAAGGTTTTAAAAAAATCCTTCTAATGAAAACAATCGATTATTTCAAAAACATATAAGTTAAAAACCTCTTACAAAAGTGTTAAGAACATTTTAGTGGATAAAGCTCATATGCTATTAGTTAAAATAGTTACTTAAAAACCTTTTAACAAAATACTTTGTTTTTAACAGTTTAAACACGTTTTAGAGGCATTTGCAAAATCTTTTAAATGAAGAAACCTCATGTAGCAGAGAGATAAAAATGATTATACCTAAGTAAAGATGCAGACTCACTAATCACTCTACCCTTTTATCTAAGTAACCTTTGACTGCAGCATAGTAGCCTTTGACTTCATTTTTGACTTCATCAAATCAACAAGATCTTTGCTAAAGTAATTCAATAAGATCTTTATCACTTTCAGGAAGGTAGGGTGAGGTTGTGTGGTGGGGTTGGGCTGGGAGTGAACTGAAGATATAAAAGGGAAAGGTTAGGGAATGAGATTGAGAGTGAGGTGAGTGAGTGAGGTCAACGCTAGTGTTGTGTGGGGGAAAGAGGGATTGCGATTGATGGTGGTTTAGGTGGATGAAGAAGAATGGATGACAGTGAAGGTGAGGGTAAAGGCTGCATGAGGGAGTGGAAGGGGATGAGATGACTATCTTGGTTGCTGGATGAGCGCGGTGGTGATGGTGAGGTTGAAGGGCTAGTGAAAATCGTGAGTGAAAAAAATAATAAAGTGGAGGCTTGGGTGGGGCAAATGCGGCTGCGTGAGTGAAGGTTGACGTTAGGGAAGAGAATGAATTGGCTCCAGTGAAGGGATGGAAAAGGTGAGGCCATGGTTGAAGGAAGAAGATGAAGGTGATTGAAGACGGGGTAAGGCGCGGTGGTGCGCAGGGTGACCCACGGTGAGGCTATCAATGTTGAGGGGGAAAAGGTTAGTGGTCTGGCTGGACAGTTCGCGGTGGCCTCGCGATTGTGGTATGATTGTTAATCGTGGTTGGTTCCGATGACGGCGAAATGGAGGTGGTCATGTGAGGGTTCCACCAGTGAGGGTGTAAGCCACAGGTGGCTGGGTTAGGGCTCATGGTTCGTAGTGAAAGAGAGGGAGCTAGTGGTTAGGTCGTGGCTGGAGGAGAAATGGAGAGTTTAAGTGGACGGGAAAGACAGTGGAGAGAGGGAGCGTGAATGAGAATGTGAGGTGAAGGGAAGGGAGGCAATGGGAGTGAAGGTGAGGGAGAAGGCTGTTGGAGGTGGGAGTGTGAGGGGAAAGTGGTCGTGTGGTGTGCTGGGAATTGGAGAAGATGATGCGCTATGTGGCCAGGTTGAGGGAGACTTGGTGGAGGTGGTGCAGTGAACTTGCGATGGTGGTCGCTAGTGGTGGAGGTAGGTATATTTTTATTTTTGTTTTCAATTTGTATTAGTTTTCTTTAAAATATGTACAATATGGGGAATAATTGGATGAAGTCACAACAATCATACAACAAATAGGAGCAACAAATACAAACATTGCACTTCATAAACATTATATAAAGAGTGAACCTATTTATGGGTTTTGCTGAAATTTATTTCAGATTTATGGATTGTTGATTTGTTGTGGATTGTTGATTTGCTGCAAATTGATAATTTGTTATGGATTGTTTTGTTGTTTTGTGATTGTGGGTTTCTGTTGATCGTCAATGTGTTATTGCTTTGTTTTAACTGTATTGATGAATTTCTCTTGACCGTCCCTTTTTTTTTTGTTAAGGTTACCTTTCAATTTATAGAGGAACCATTACCTATTGATGAGCCCAATCTATGGTAACATGCATGATTATGTTGATGACTACAGCAGGGTTGTGTTGGTGGAGTAAATCCAGGAGGATGAGAAGGAGTGTTTTGAGGTCTTTTTAAGGAATTATCATTAGCCTCTTTTAATGATTGTAGCATCTCCAAGATCTAATTCATTTGCTCTTTGATTTGAACAACCTCTCCTTTAAGTTCCTCATGTTGTTATTCTAAGTCATCTACAACTCTCCATAATCTTAGTTTTAGCACGTGTCCCGTAGGGGTGTCGTAAGAGTGCTTTTTTTTCACTTGATTAATTATTTTTTCTGTTTATGAAAAGAATGATGTGAGCATTGCATAAAATGATAAAGTTTCAATGTAGTTGTTTATTATTTTTATTTTAATGATGATACTGTTGGATAATTGTAAGCATTTAAAATTGATCATAAGTATTGAAAATTCATGATTTAGAATCAAGAAGTAGACAAGACAATTTCATTAATATTCAATGAGAAGTACATTGTATTCAAACTTTCACATCTTCATCAACTACAATCATATGTTTCAACTTTTCTATCAACTCTTTACAATATTCAAGAAAATTACAAACTTCAACAGGAGTATAAAGCAGATTTGTCACTCCGTTAACTTCCCTAAGATTTCTCAAGATCTCCTTGATTGCTTGGTCAGTCATCCATACTAACTTTAGATAACGATCTTTCCAAAACATGTTATCATTCTCTAGCTTTTTGATGATCCTTATTTGTATATTTGACAAGTTTATCTTTCAAGAATAAATTTTTGCCATGAGTTCTTCAATGAAAAATTCCTTTCCTTTAATTCATCTGACCAGTTCTTGCATATTTTGCCTTTCCTCTCTCCATTCATTCTTATGAGCTATTACTGTTTGTTCTGCTTGTTGTTTGTGTTGTCTTTTAGTCTCTAACCGTTTTCCATATTCGGTCACCACTCCTTCTAATTGTCGCTGGAGGTCTTCAAATAACTTTCTTATCATCTTTTCAACAATCTTAACATTCTTCAATTCTTCTTTTAGTTGCTCTTCATCTGCTAATGTTTCATTCTTCTCTTGTCTTCTTAAGCCTAACTCCCTATTTGTTGCACCGAAATAATCTTGAATTTTTAACTTGCGTTTTTCTTCAACTTTGACTTTATCATTTGCCTCTTCTAGTGATATTTTCCTTCGAGAATTTTCATCTTGCGCTATCTTCAAGTTATGGTGAGACTTTTCCAATTCTTTTTCCAATCTTTTTCTTTCATCTTCGAACTTTGCGAATACTGCTTTTAACTCTTCAAAGTCTTCCATGTCTACTTAAGCTTCTTTAATGATTGGAATATAATTATGAAAGAGCAATTTAACTTGTTGAACTCTCGCTTTAAGCCAAATACGGTAACTCTGGCTAGAACTATAAATCCTTTTTCTCAATTCTTTTCCTTTCCTAACGATCTTTACCCAAGCATGAATAATTTTTCTAAGCATTTATGGACTCAATTAATTCATCTCACACACAAAGGATGTAATTGATTCTTTTATTGGAGGTTTCAACATAGGATAGCTAACTGTCTCAGAGCCAAATATGGATTATAATTGATGCACCCTTTAGTCCCCATAAGTGGCACATTAGGAAAACTTTCGCATTGGTAAATGATTTCATCCACTTTGTTACAACTTGGATACCAACGAATAGACTTTTCAACGAGATCCGCTAAAAATTGTGCCCACTCTTTACTTGTTTTAACTTTCACATAACTCCATTTGGCATCTGCAATTGGGGATGACAAGTTGCATTTGTTAGAGAATACATGGATGGTAAGTCACACATAGAGTAGTGGTAAATAAATAACTAACTTCTTTTTGTCTTTTTCATTACAAAAATTGAGAGCACAATATGTATATGCTAGGGCAGTTGGTACTGGGTTTTCTCCTCTATTATGGAGAGCCAAAAACACATCTATAGTAGAAAAATCTATGTAATCATCAAGATGTGGAAAGAGAACAATTCCATAGATAATGAGAGCCAAAATTTCGATAAAGTTAACAAATAAGACTTTCACCCTTTCCACTAAATAACTTCTCGGAAACCCATCTATGCCATTTCTACTTAATTTTTCTCTTTTCCAACTCTCCCTTTTGAATTCTTAACAAGCATATCATTGCTTTCATAGAAGAATGATGCCCCTGATAGTTGTAAGGTTTGCTATCTTTCAATGATATCCCTAAAATCTGCTCATATTCTTTCAACGTGGGTGCCAATTGGAAGTCACAAAATGTAAAACACCTCAAAGGATGACCATAAAATTGTGTTAATGCTGAGATGACCTCCACTTGCACATTGAGCTCTAATCAATCCAAGATATTTCCATATTTCTTCGTGAAAGCTACATGCTTAACCCCTTTCACCAAACTACTGTAGGGTTGTCAAAATTGAACATTAGACATCTTAACTTTCACATAAATTATCTCTTTTCTCTAACAACTCGACCCCATGTCTTGTTTTTTTTTTCACCTACTCTAAATTAAACTTTAATGTTTACTATTCTCCAATACACCTATTTAATGCAAAAATAAGAATGAATGAGTATAAAATGATGCATGCAAATATGATAATGAAAAGAATTGTTGAGAAATTATTATGTTCTTAATGTAAAATATGTAACATGAGAAAGTAATGAAAAAGAAAGAGTGGTGGATATGGACAAAGATGCCCCATAGTGTCTTAAGATTTCTCTAGCAAGTGGGTCTTATCAAAAGGTAGTCAAATATCTAAAGCTTTCTTGGTCTCTAGAGCTTAGTACTTGTCTCAGTTTGACTATAAATTGGAAGTACATCCAAGATGTAGGCACTTACGAAAGAGTCACGCTCTAGATAAGACTTTCATGATTACCAGATTGAAAGTACATTCAAAATGACACTACTAATTGCCTTTCACTCCCTAGGTTACATTAGGCCCAGGTATATGACCTCACTCATAAGTGTGTGAATAAATGTAAGTGTAGTGTGTGAAGAGGCTAGTCCTAAACTACTACCTGCAAAACAAACAAGAAATACACAAATGGAACATGTCTTCTATCCTAAAATTTTATTGAAGCAAATATATTTATAATGAAGAAGTGAGGATAAAATCACATAAACACACACACATAAAGCTAGAGAAGGAGGGATTCAACAAATAATAAAAGTTTTCAGCTTTTTTTTTTTTTACCTCTACTCATGATAGGCTTGACTCAATAGTCCCAAGTGGAGTCGTCATCTGTCGCAATCAAAATCGCGACTAAAGAACAAAATTAAGTTTCTAAATGAAAGAAAACAATGGAGTTACCCCAATATTTATTTTAAGGAAAATATTGGAAAAAAATATTTTAAAGAAAAAAAGAAGGGTCTGTGAAACAAAAGTTCGATTTGAGAGTTTATTATATGTAAGGAAGGTATTAACACCCTACAACATCCATTCTAAAAAACGCTTACCTTTAATTAGACGTGAAAAGTTAAATATATTAAAATTATCTATTTTATCCCTCAAATTTATATTTCTATTAAATGTTACTACTAAAAAAATAAAATTATATACTTTTATATTTTTTACTCAATTGAGATTATTTCTCTGCTCCTACGTATCCCCAGGTGTAATGGACAATCAGAGTGACATAGTTCTTTCTCGAAAATATTTGTGAATAATTTATTTTAATTTGTCTATTTGTATTACTAAGTTAAATGTATGTCCGGAGTTATTTTAAAGTTGAATAATTATGTAATAATCAAATTAGAAGTGCATATAAAATTATTATTATTTTTATAATTTGAGTGATAATTAAATCGAAAGTACATTCAAAGTAATAATTAATATTTACATATTTAAATTATTATATTTATAATTACTATTTGGATTTAATATATATATATATATATATATATATATTTAAAAGTATTTTATTATAATTGAGTCAAAAATACATTTAAAGTGATTATTATAATTTTATGACAACCAAATAAGATGTACATACAATGTGGTTAACTTTTTATGAAATATTTTGTTACTACTCTAATAATAATAGTATTGCATATTTAATAATTCTATAAAATAATATTCGAGGATAGAAAATGATAATTATTGAAATTTAATTATCAATATACTAATAATGATATAATAATTTAAATCCTTTAAAAATGGAATCATTTTTATTTGAAATTTGAATAAAAAAAATATTTCAGATCCATTACTATTTTTGTAACTTGTTTTTTTTTTCATGTTATCTTAAGTTTAACATAAAAAATAAACAAATAAAAAAATATTAGGTCCAATAATTCAAAAAATACTTTCAGATTTGTTTTACTATTTGACCTATTTTATTATTTTCACCCTCAAACCCAAATAAAATATGTTTTTTTAATCTAACTTACACCATTGACAGAAAAGTCTTCTATCAATTTGTTGGCCACAAAAATTAATTCGCTTCACTATTTGAAACCTATTTTTACTCCCAAATAGATATTGGGCCCTCTCCCACTTAAGTCCACATCTCCTTAGCCCATACCCCTTTTAAACTTCTATCTTAACCTAACCTTAATTGGGGTCACTTGAGATGAGATGGGGCCCGCATGTGATGTGAATGAGGAGAAGTGCAGTGGGCGGTGCAAGTTGGAGAGGAAGCACAGTGGTTTGGTGGCTAGGGTTCGAGCTATGCAGTGGCAGTGAGGATTGTGAAGGTGGCTCGCAATTTTGTCCAATCAGCCCATACGACGATGCATTAAAGAGGAAGAAGAAGAGAGAGATGAAAATGAAAATGAAAATGAAAAGGATGAGGAAGAGGAAAATTAATGTTTTGAAGACAATTAGGACGATAGATATGTTATAATTTTGTAACAAAAACATATTATACTCACTTTTGTTAAGAATTATTTTATTAACTGTTATTATGTTATGAACTGAGTCTCCTTTAATTTATATATTTTTTGACATCATGAATTATTTATAATTTTATTTTTTTATGTATAGATATTTATTTATATGAGGTTCTGAACCACCTTGACCCCCACCCTCTGGTGATAATGAAGGGAAGGGGATATTAAAGAGAAAGAGACCACATTATGTTTTAAAGGTAGTTTTCTCATATATACCTTCCACATCCAGTACACCTAGACCATCCACACTTGTACCATCATCGTCATCTATTATAGGACTTACATCATCCCCTTCACCATTTCTACCTATTTATTATATCCACACCATCTACAATACCATCCACATATGTTGTTCCACCCCCTGCAGTAGTTGTGACATCTTGCCTATCGCCATCTCCAGCTGTGGAACCCACTCTATCTCCAGTTATGGCACCTGCCTCCACTCCAGTTGTGATACTTGCCTCATCTCCATCCCCATCCCCTATTGTGGTCACAAGACCTTCCTCCTCTCAAAGTCACTCACCTATTGTAGATGTTGATTCAAAGGTCGAATAAGATGATTACACTCTTCATGATCGACTAATGATTGAATCATACAATCAAGAGTAATATTTAATTTCAATTCTCAATATATATTATAATTATTTTTTTGTCATTTTCATAATATATATAACTTGTATTATTTTTTCTTTGTAATTAGGTTTCTTCCATCCAATGTTGCATCATATGCTATAACAAAGACTATAAAACAACAATTTCTTGAGCATAGAACCACCTAGAGAGTGATACCTCATAGTGATAAGGAGTCATTTTTTAATGTTTTAAGGTAACTTACAATTGTTTACATAATTATCTTATAAGTTTAATGTTATTGTTCACTTCGAGTTATATATATATATATATATATATATATATATATATATATATATATATATATATCATTATTGAATCAATGTTTTTGTCATATCTCTATAATCTATATAATAAATTCTATTTGTACATATGAAAGTTCAATGGAAAGTAGAGCATGAAAATCAAATAAAGAAGAATTTTCATTTAAAAGCATATTACAAACTTAGTGAACTATTTAGGGATGCAAGAATTGCTGACCAAAGGCCGACTAGATTGGAGAGAACATTTGGAATAGGTTGTTAGCAAATTGGAGCTCACAAATGTATCATTCCAAATGTGTGCAAGCCCAGAAAAATAGGACATCTGAAGAGGGTGAGAGCCTTCACACAGGCGACTCCATCAACACACATGAACATGTCATGCATATAGTAAGTATTTTAATAACATATTTAGGATTTTATAACATCAATTGGGTTTTATACTTCTTATTTTGTTAATGTGATATAGGTAAAGGAGCTTGACAGATCAGTTTTTGTTGATGAGATATTCTAATGAACCCATATAAGTTAGAATACAGGTCAATTTGTTGATGAGAGTGTAAAATATTATGTAGTTTTCCTACGTTCTTAATTCATTATGGAAAACTACTCTACATGATCTTTAGATTATTGATTTTCACAATATAACATACATCAATACATGAATCATAATAAGAAGAATAACCTTGATCCATGAGAATCTATTCTTTAATCTTTTCGTTCTCCAATTTCCTTTTCCCAATCTATCTCTTTGTCTTTCTTTCTCTTCTCACGCTTTCTTGATGGTTTACCATGAAAAAACCTTATGACCAGAGACAAAACCCTAATCTCTTTTATTAACCAACGTCCATCAAGTTGGTTACCGTAAGTTAATATTTTATTTTATCTTTATTTTATTCTAACTTCACATAATAACCAATAGGTCCTCATATTTTATTAAATCACATTTGAGCCCATCATTATATTTCACATGAGTCACATAATGGAATAAATTAATTAAATTAAAACTAACATTCTCCCACTTAACTCATGTGATATGATTCTGTGATTTAATACTTAAGTCATAATGCACATTAAAGGACCTTACATAAATTGATTCTATCATTATTCATAATTAAAGATATAGCTATAACAAGAATCATGGCGGTTACATGTCATTCAATCGATAGGCTTTCTTCCATGTACCACTATATTATCTCTTTATCCTTAATATGACTTTATAATGAGAAGTCCATAATGGGTTCAAACATAATATCATTTTAATAATAATAACATAATTTGTTTTCTTCATAATTTACATGCATATAAATAAAGAAGAAAACACAAAATTTAGAAACTTATACATTAAATATCTCGAGTGTCACATATATAAACATTAATAATAACATTAACATTCAACATTCACTACTAGTAAACATAATGTCCATATTTACTATATGGCCAGCAAACAACTTGGGCGGTAATCCCTTTGTTAAAGGATCAGCAATCATAAGATCAATGTTCTATTGACACTCTCTGTTTTTGAACTTCTTCTTTAACGACAAAGTATTTCAATTCCATATGCTTAGTACCTTTGGAATACTTGTCGTTCTTAGAAAAGAAGATTGCTGTGGAATTGTCACAATAAATTTTCAGCGGCTTGGCAATGCTGTCGACTACTCCAAGTCTTGAAATAAAATTCCGCAACCAATTAGCTTGAACTGTGGCCTCAAAGCATGCCACAAATTCAACTTCCACAGTAGATGCAATAATGACAGACTGCTTCGCACTTTTCCATGAAATCGCTCCTCCGGATAAAAGATACACATAACCAAATGTAGACTTTCGTGTATCCATATAACCAGCAAAATTTGAATTTGTATATCCAATCACCTCAAGGTGATCAATGTTAAGTGGTAAAAAGTTGATATAATTATGTCTTGAATTGTTATGAAACCACTTAACTTATGTTAATTCTAATATATTTTTCTCCCAATATAGGATGAATTCGAGAATACCTTGATACAAAAGGAAGGAGCATAATTGTCAGCATAATTAGAGTAAAATTGAAAGAAAGAAGAACGCTTAAGCGAATAAATGATGCGAGGCCCGACCCAAATTCTCTTATAAAAAGATAAGTTGTGTTTTGAGAAAAACAAGCAGTATTGGAGAGGAAAAGGCACGACTACTGTTAGGGTTTTGTCCAATCTTCATCAATTCTACTTCATCAATTGGAGCATTGTAATGGCCAACATGAGTGGCTAACTTCATTCTCTTATGATTCGTTGCACTTCCTTTGAACTCTTTTGTATCATGGTGATATTTTGATATATTAATCTATGCTTTGATGTTGTTATTCTTATCCTTTATGCTTTGGAATGATTTATTCTTGATTGTTTGAGGTATGATTGGAAAATATATCTTAAACCCTAGATCACGGTAAGAATATTTGTTACGTAAATTGCCAGGAATGGAATAAATGTATCAATTGCTTAACACCTTATCCCTAATGCTGGAAAATCTGTTAATTATGTGAGGAATCAACATTTATTAGGTTTTCTTATGAATTTCATGTGTGAGGAATCAACATGGATGATTTGAGTAGGTGGCATCAACATTGTTAGGTTAATTGACGTTCTTAATTGACATAGCCATTACAAAAGAGGGATAAGGAAGGAAACCAATCCTAAGTACCTTTAATTGATATTTTCTCAACAATTTACAGTTCTTTATCATTTAATTTCAATTCAACTCTTATTTGCAAAACCTAATCTGTTTTAATCTACTTAGTAAGCATAATTGAGAATTTCCATTGAAACTGTTCCTCGTGGGATCGACTTTTATTTAATCGAAATACTATACTGCGATTGATAATTTGGTACGCTTGCCAATAATTCAACAAGTATTTCTGGCGCCATTGCCGGGGAACGCTGTTCTTTGAGAATTCTTTGTTTAGCTTATTGAGTATTTTATTTTTATTTCTATTTTTTTTATTAGCATTATCATTATTATCATCATTATTATTATTATCATTATTATCATTATCATTATTATCATTATTATTATCATCATTATTATCATTATTATCATTATCATTATTATTATTATTATTATTATTATTATTATTATTATTATTATCATTATCATTATCATTATTATTATTATTATTATTATTATTATTTAGTTTTTAGTTTGTGCTAATATTTGCTTGAGTTACTCTTTTGATTTATGCGTTTAAAAGGACAGGTATCTTCAGAAGAAGGGAAATTCAAGAACAAACTACAAGAGAATCTACTAATTCTTCTTTCACACTTGATTTACTAGACCCAATTATAGAAGATATGGCGGAAGAAGGAGCAAATCCAAATCCAAATCAAAATCAAAATCCAAATGCAAATCCACCTAGAAGAACTCTTAGAAATTTTGCTATGCAGCAAGGTCCAAGACATTTTTCCAACATTGTCATTCCGGATGATCATACATTGCAGATGAATCCAGCTTTCTTAAGCTTGATTAGTGCTCATCAATTCACTGGATTGGATCATGAAGACCCTTATATTCATTTGTCTACTTTTTATGAGTTGATTGGTACCATGGGATTTAGAGCAGCAAATCTTGAATCTGCATATTTGATATTATTTCCTTTTTCTTTGGCAGGTAGGGCAAAAGAATGGTTGAAAGCACATCCTAATCAGAGTTTGACTAATTGGAGTAGTGTAGAAGAGAAGTTTCTGAACAGATTTTTCCCACCATCCCGCTACATCAAAGCAAAATCTGACATCACTTCTTTCAGACAAGGAGTAGATGAGCAATTTTGTGAAGCATGGGAGGAATTTAAATTACTGTTGAGAAGTTGCCCAAATCATGGATTTGATGACGTTTCTCAGTTGAATATTTTCTATACTGGCTTGCGACATGATGCAAAGATGTTATTAGAGGCTGCAGCAGGAGGATCTATGTTGGATGTAGAAATTGATCATGCCACCAAAATTATTGATGCACTAGCCTTTACAGACCAACAGGCCCAACATGATAGACATCCAATTCAAAGGAAGGGAGTACTTGAACTTAACAGCTCAGATGCCCTCTTAGCCCAGAATAAAATTTTGACCCAACAAATTGAAGCATTAAACCAGAAAATAGAGAAATTACCTCATCAAATGCATACAGTACAAATTATTCCTAATCAACAGATGAGTTGTGATTTGTGTGGAGGTGATCATTCAAATGAACAATGCTCTAATCAAGGCAACATTCAGCAAGAGGAAGCTAATTATATGGGGGCCCAAGGTAGAAGTCAAGGCAGACAAGGTAATTTTCCTAATCCCAATAATTATCAGAATAATTTTGCACAAGGATGGAGAGGGAATCAAAATCAAAATCAGAATTTTGGGTGGAAACAAGGTGTTAGCTCATCTACTAGACAACCTGCATTTCAACAACAGTCATACCAGCAACCTTCATATCAACAGCAGCAACAACATTATCCTTTAGTGCCTGACAGAATAAGTAAGTTGGAGGATATTGTAGAAAAATTTATGCAAAGCACTATGGCTAATCAGAAAAATACTGAGGCTTCATTCAGAAATATAGAGACCCAGATAGGCCAATTGGCTAAGCAATTATCTGAGCAGCAACAAGGAGGACAATTTTCAGCTAACACACAAACCAATCCAAAGGAGCAGTGCAATTCAATAACTACAAGGAGTGGAAAAGTTGTAGGTAAGGGGATTGGTGGCAATATAATTGTTGAAGAAGAAGTTTTGGTAAAAGAAGATGAAGAGCAAGAAGATGAGAATAATAAAGAAAGACATATTCCTAATAAGAAGAACAAAGAGAAGATAGAAAAAGGAGGGAGTCAAAAACCATTGGTAGAGAAGTTACTGTATCCCAAGGCTCCTTCACAAATAGATAAAGAAAGACAGTTTGCAAGATTCATGGATATTTTCAAGCAATTGCAAATTAATATATCATTTGTGGAAGCTATGGAGCAAATGCCAACATATGCCAAATTCATGAAAGAGCTCTTAACTAAGAAAAGAAGATTTACTCGATGAAACAAGTAGAGTTAGAGGCAGGGATGCAGTGCTATATTCCAAAAATCATTGCCTCAAAAGTCCAAGGACCCTGGAAGTTTCACTATACCAGCCACAATTGGTGAATTACCGGTGAAAAAATCATTGCTTGATTTAGGGGCCAGTATAAACCTCATGCCATTATCTATGCTCAAAAGAATAGGAGACTTGGAAGTAAAGCCTACAAGAATGACATTGCAGCTAGCTGACGGATCTCTAAAGATTTCTTATGGAGTAGCAGAAGATGTTTTAGTTAGAGTGGACAAATTCATATTTCCTGTTGATTTTGTGATTATGGACATGGAGGAAAATGAGGAAGTCCCATTGATCCTGGGAAGGCCATTTATGAAGACTGCCAAAGTAATTATAGATGTTGACATGGGCAAGTTGAAAATTAGAAGTGGAGATGATGAAGTTAATTTTAATTTGTTTGAAACTGTACAACAACCGGAAGACAAGAAAGATTGTCTCAGAATAGACACTTTGGAGGAATTAACCATCTCAACTGAAAAACAAGATTACAAGTCTGTTGCACAACCCCAAAGACATCTTAGTCTGACTATGAAGGAAGTTATTCAAAGAGAGGTACTGAAACCTCCTGAAACAGGTATGATTTATCCAATCTCTGATAGTTGTAAGGTTATTCGCAATGAAAAGAATAAATTCGTTCCCACAAGGACAGTTAAGGGATGGAGAATGCGTATATATCACCTTGATCACTCACCTGCATGAACCCTAAAGCAAATAGGCGTCAAGTTGAAGACGTTAAACAAGCGCTCCTAGGAGGCAACCCAATGTTTTGAATTTGTTTTGTTCTTTTTGCAGTTAAGTTTTTTTTTTTTGCATTTTTCTTCCTTAGGTTCTTTCTTTGCAAGATTGCTCCAGGTACACAGTGCACTTCTCCTCAAGACTTTGAAGCCTTACTTCAAATGGCCTGGGGACAGTCCAACTTTTCTGGAGGGGGTGAGAAAGTCTGCAGCTGAGGCTAAGGCACAAGATAAGGAGTACATGACAAGTGAAGAAAATGAGGGAGAAAACTTACTTTACTTTTAATGTTTTTAATTCCTTTGTTTTTAATTTAATGTTTTTAATTGCTTTATTTTAAATTTTGAATTCCCTTGTTGTCCCATAATTTGTTTTAGAGCCATATATGAAATTATTGCTTATTGTCTAATTCAAATCTAGAACATGAAAAATAATTTTGATTGTTTTCAATAACAAGTGATTTTGGGATATTGAGTATGATAGTGAAAAGGAATTGATGAGGAAAATTAGGAATTAACTGAATTGGAGAAGCTAGCCAAAACTCAGGTGAGCAGAGTACCACAAACAGATAAATTGAGTGTCAACACTTTGTGATGATAACTGATATTGGTTGATTCTTTGATGTGATTACACGTTAGCAAGACTTGAAAATGATAAAGGCATTTTTTCTTTGTAGTAGATATAACCCAGAGCCAAATAGCCAACCATGCATTAATTATAGGACATCCATTTGAACCCCTTCTGAGAAAAAAAAAAAATATTGTTTTTTAAACAGAACCCTTAAGCCTAAACACTATTTATCTACCTTCCTATATTTGAGAAAGGAAATGAGTATGAATGTCACTATTTTTCTTATTGTTGGGTATTGCTATTGTTGTCCTACAGGTATTGTTGGGGTGCTATTGTTAAAAAAAAAAAAAAAAAGCAAAGCTTAAAAATTTGCAAAAACAAAAAAAAAAAAAAAAAGTCAAAAGGGAGGTAATAACTTGTGAGATTATTAACTCATTGTCATTGTATTAGGGACAAAAGCATAAAGTTTGAAACCTGACGTGAGGAATTGTTAATCAAGAATCATTCATATGAGTTGAATTTCTCAAATATTTTTGTATATCCCAGAAAAACCAATAATTCTTTCTTAGCCCAGCCCCATTACAAGCCTCAAAAGACCTTTTGATTTAAGTCTTGTTTAACAATTGTTGATTGCTTGAAGATGATTATCAATATTGGATTGTCTAAATGAAGTGATTGAATGAGATAAACACTTACCTGTGAGAATTAGAGATGAGTATATATAACTCTATTTGAGAGATCATGCTTCTCTGAGGATAGTTGAGGACTAATTATTCTTTGTTGGTTTCTATAACTTGAATGCTTATGTGTTCTATTTTCATTTGGAGTTGTGAGCATCACCTCTGAAAATTTTTATGTTGTGGTTCTAGAAGAGAAAAGATAATAGGTGATGATTTTGTTTTGGAAAAATTACTTTGCTTGGGACAAGCAAGATTATAGGTTGGGGGGAGTTGTTAAGTGGTAAAAAGTTGATATAATTATGCCTTGAATTGTTATGAAACCACTTAACTTATGTTAATTCTAATATATTTTTCTCCCAATATAGGATGAATTCGAGAATACCTTGATACAAAAGGAAGGAGCATAATTGTCAGCATAATTAGAGTAAAATTGAAAGAAAGAAGAGCGCTTAAGCGAATAAATGATGCGAGGTCCCGCCCAAATTCTCTTATAAAAAGATAAGTTGTGTTTTGAGAAAAGCAAGCAGTATTGGAGAGGAAGAGGCACGACTACTGTTAGGATTTTGTCCAATCTTCATCAATTCTACTTCATCAATTGGAGCATTGTAATGGCCAACATGAGTGGCTAACTTCATTCTCTTAGGATTCGGTGCACTTCCTTTGAACTCTTTTGTATCATGGTGATATTTTGATATATTAATCTATGCTTTGATGTTGTTATTCTTATCCTTTATGCTTTGGAATGATTTATTCTTGATTGTTTGAGGTATGATTGGAAAATATATCTTAAACCCTAGATCACGGTAAGAATATTTGTTACGTTAATTGCCAAGAATGGAATAAATGTATCAATTGCTTAACACCCTAACCCTAATGCTGGAAAATCTGTTAATTGTGTGAGGAATCAACATTTATTAGGTTTTCTTATGAATTTCATGTGTGAGGAATCAACATGGATGATTTGAGTAGGTGGCATCAACATTGTTAGGTTAATTGACGTTCTTAATTGACATAGCCATTACAAAAGAGGGATAAGGAAGGAAATCAATCCTAAGTACCTTTAATTGATATTTTCTCAACAATTTACAGTTATTTGTCATTTAATTTCAATTCAACTCTTATTTGCAAAACCTAATCTGTTTTAATCTACTTAGTAAGCATAATTGGGAATTTCCATTGAAACTGTTCCTCGTGGGATCAACTTTTATTTAATCGAAATACTATACTGCGATTGATAATTTGGTACGCTTGCCAATAATTCAACAATCAACTTTCCGTAAGTATCTTAAAACTTTCTTAGTCTCACTTAATAGACCAAGATCATTAGTCTCAAGCAAGATATCATCAACATACAGAATCAGAAATATAAACTTGCTCCCACTAACCTTCAGATATATACACCAATCAACAATGTTTTCCTTAAATCCAAAGGACAGAATAGTATCATTGAACTTAAGTTACCATTGTCAAGAAGCTTGTTTAAGTCCATATATTGACTTCTTAAGTTTACACACCATATGTTTCTTTCCTTCTTCAATAAACCCCACTGATTGATTCATATAAACATCCTCCTCTAAATCTCCATTCAGAAAAACAGTTTTAACATCCATTTGATGCAATTCAAGATCGTAATGAGCTACTAATGTCATGATAATTCTAAAAGAATCTTTCTTAGAAACAGGTGAAAATGTTTCCTTATAATCAATGCCATCTTTCTGAGTAAAACCTTTGGTAACAAGACAGACCTTGTAACATTCGATATTGCCATGAGAGTCACGCTTAGTCTTAAAGACCTATTTACACTCAACATTCTTGCATCCTTCTGGCAATTCCACAAGATCCCATACACCATTATGTGTCATTGATTTAAGCTCATCTTTCATAGCATTTAACCATTTGTCAGAATTATCATCATTAATGGCGCCTGAAAAAGAAACTGGGTCATTATCAATACTTAGGTCATTTTCTGACTCTTGTAGATAAACCACGTAATCATTCGAAATAGCATACTTTCTTTCTCTGTGAGATCTTCTTAATACTATTTCTTGTAGTTGTTTTATTATCGGATCATTGTTAATCTCAGGATCATTCATTTGTTGTTCTTCTTGATTGTTGTGTGGTTCTACAACATGTGGAACAACAACTCTTGAAGTAGATGTACTAGTTATGGGAACTTGTACTCTAACTTCCTTAATCTCCACATTTCGTGAAGCTTCACTCCCACTGGTTTCACCATTTTCAATGAACTGAGCATTTCCAGTTTCAACAATTCTTGTACTATGGGTAGGATAGTAAAATATATACCCTTTTGATTTTTCTGGATAACCAATGAAATATCCACTGATTGTTCTTACATCCAGTTTCTTTTCTTACGGATTATAAATTCTTACTTCTGCCTAACAACCCCAAACATGTAGGTGTCTCATACTGGGTTTCCTACTTGTCCATAACTCAAAAGGAGTCTTTTGAACCGCTTTACTAGGAACCCTGTTCAACAAATACATGGTAGTCTTCAAAGCATACATCCACAACGATACAGGTAAACATGAATTACTTAACATACTCCTAACCATATCCATTAAGGTTCGATTATGCCTTTCAGACACACCATTTTGTTGTGGTGTGTCTGACATTGTGTATTGAGCACAAATACCACGCTTATGAAGGAACTTAGCAAACGGACCAGGGTGTTGTCCACTTTCATCATATCTTCATAATACTCACCACCTCTATCCGACCTGACAATTTTCACCTTTCTGTCTAATTGCCTCTCTATTTCATTTATATAACTTTCTAAGACATTTACTGCTTGAGTCTCATATAGTAAATAGACATATCCATAGCACGAGAAATCGTCAATGAAAGTGATGAAATACTTCTATTTATTAAAAGAATTTACGTCAAATGGACCACATATATCAGTGTGTATGATTTCAAGAAGTTGAGTGCTTCTTGTGGCTCCTTTCTTTGTGTGTTTTGTTTGTTTTCCTTTAATACAATTCACACATACATTCAGATCAGTAAAATCTAAATCTAGAAGGATTTCATTCTTTATTAATCTTTGCATTCTTTCTTTGGAAATATGTCCCAAACGCTTATGCCACAAGTACGCAAATCTTTCATCCACCAAACTACGTTTAGTGCCAACATTATGATGCAACGTCATGAAAGTTTCAGCATATAAATTATCCAAATTCAATTTATATAAACCATCATAAAGTGTACCAGTTCCAATCATACAAGTATGCTTAAATAAACTGAAACAGTCATTCCCAAACTTAAAAGAGTATCCAGCAACATCAAGCTTAGACAAAGAAACTAAATTTCTAGTGATACTAGGTACATAAAAAGTATCCATAAGGTCTAAGTGATATCCAGTGTCAAGGATTAAACGATAAGTCCCGACAGCTTCCACTGGAACCTTGACTTTATTCCCCATGAAGACGAACTTCTCATTTGGGTTTATGGTTCGGGTTGAAAGGAATCCCTGCATCACATTATAAACATGAGTCGTACATCCAGAATCAATCCACCAAGTATTATGGGTAACTTCAGTTAAGTTTGATTTAAAATATACGTAACTACTATACTCACCCTTTTTTTCAAACCAAGCTTTACGCTTTATGCAGTCCTTTTGGAAATGTCCAGCCTTCCCACAGAAATGACATTTGTCATTTTTCTTCTGAATGTTAGTAGATGACTCGTTAATCTTTAATGGTCTTTTACCTTTTCCATGTTTCTTTACAACTTTCTTTTTAGCTCCTTGATTTTTCATGTAATGAATAGAGTGACTTCCTAGGTTCTTGAGTCTAGTCTCCTCCTGGACTAACAAACTGTGAAATTCATGCATATTCCATTTGTCTTTCATGGTGTTATAGTTCATCTGGAACAGACCATACTCAGGCGGTAACGAGTTCAAAATGAACTACATAAGAAAATTGTCTTCCACTGCCATTCCAAGAGACTTGAGTCTTGCTGCGATATTTGTCATTTCGATTACGTGTTCATGCATACTACAAGAACCATCAAACTTCATGGTGGTCAACGTACTCATCAATGTCCCAGTGAGGGATTTGTCAGCAGTTTGAGAGCGCTCTTCCACAAATTTCATAAACTCTTTCGCATTCTCAGTTTTGAGAAGAACAGACTTAATATTGCTTGCTATACTCATTCGCATAAACATAAGGCTAAGTCTGTTTGATCTTTCCCATGCTCTATAATGAGTTTTCTCTTCATTACTACTAGCATCAGTGATAGCAGCCGGTTTTTCAACTTGAAAAGCCAAATCAAGATCTAACACACCTAAGTGAAATTGGACTTGTTCACTCCAGTCAGGGAAATTTAACCCATTAAAGACTGGAACATACGAAGATAGCGAATGCAGAGCTACAGGAACAACTACTGCAATTAACACATGCCTAACATTAATACTTTGAGTTATAAAATTAAACATAAATACAGATTCAACCATAAATTACCATTCTCTGCATACTAATGTTCTCCTTTGGGAGATCCACCAATACACAAATATAATTACGCTAATCATTTTATAACATTAATGATAATTAAAATATGCATCAACTAGAATCATCTAACACCTTTGGGTATATAAATAAAACTAGTGACGCACACAAAATTATCTACCTTTATGCTCATTAATTATAATAACAATTAATCAACATTTGGGTGATCCTGAAATGCCTTATAATAATGAACTTCAATTAACCCATAAATCAATTATTCATAATTTTAGCGTTCATATTATGGGTAATTGAAATAAAATCATTAATAATTTGAAATCAAAATAACCTTAAAATTTTGGCCACTTTGGTGACTAACAAAATTTATCATGCTTAATTTCAAATAAATAATATCTTTAATTGTTATTAACCATTCATAGCATTTTTTTATTATTAATTTTAATAAATATGTAAATTATTCACATAATAAAATATTATATGCCATAAATAAAATTGAAACTAAATAAAATTGAAACCCATAATTTCAATTTCCATTATAGGATTAATTTTCAATCCTAAGACCTTAATTTTATTGAAATTGTCAATTCAAAACTTTTATGCGCAACTTATAGCGAAAATAATTCAATTCAATTTGCAAAACAAAATTTGCAATTAAGGCATTTATATATGGGTACATCCCATAACAGTGACAACCATTCATTCATTTATACGTACCACGTAAAGTAAAACTAAGCACATCCCATGACAGTGTTGATGGTGCATTATCAGTCGTTATTACATGTATTATACGTGGACAAAATAATATATAGATATAACGTAATAGCTAATTATTCACTACAAAAAAAAATCTCGCAGAACATATAATAATCATGCATAATAAAAAGGAACATGCAAATGTGCTCTGCAAGCAAAATCATATCAACTTTATCGTTTACCTTTCTTCCATCATAATTATAACATAATTATAACATCTCATCATAATTATAACATCCCATCATAATTATAACATTCCATCATAACATCTCATCATAATTATAACATACAATGAAACTAATTTCATACATGATTCACCCTAACCCTATCACGTCATTTGCCTTTTCAATTAAAATTAATTACGGGGTCATTCACGCATAGGGGCTATAAAATTGGTTTCAATTTGAACTTGAAAACATAATTAGGGTTTATTCCTTTATTTAATTTTGAGACAAATAAATTTGGGAATAAATTAGGGTTCATACTAATCTAATAGAGAAACCCCTAAATTCATAATTAGGGTGTATCTTAATTTGGGAAAAACATAATTTGAGAAATACTTTCATAAAAGGAAAATCATAAATCTAATAACCTGGCTCTGATACCACATGTAAAATATTATGTAGTTTTCCTACGTTCTTAATTAATTATGGAAAATTACTGTACAAGATCTTTAAATTATTGATTTTCACAATATAACATACATCAATACATGAATCATAGTAAGGAGACTAACCTTGATCCATGAGAATCTATTTTTTAATCTTTTCGTTCTCCAATTTCCTTTTCCCAATCTATCTCTTTGTCTTTCTTTCTCTTCTCACGCTTTCTTGATGATTTAATATTTTATTAACCAACGTCCATCAAGTTGGTTACCGTAAGTTAATATTTTATTTTATCTTTATTTTATTCTAACTTCACATAATAACCAATAGGTCCTCATATTTTATTAAATCACATTTGAACCCATAATTATATTTCACATAAGTCACATAATGGAATGAATTAATTAAATTAATTATAATAGAGAGATCTAGGAAGACACACGTGAGTTCCTTCACTTTAAATTTTGCTTACTATGGTTTGTAAAGTTATTCATATTAATCATTTCTTTTTTTCTTCTAACAAGAAGAATTTGAAACTAGACTTTCATAAGCTAAGTCATCTGCTAGATCTTGTTTTGGCAAAGCTGAATCCACTCCTAGCGACTTTGCGCATGATGAACTTATTAAGTCCAATTACTGAGTGGACATATATAATTGAGAGAAAAAAATAAAGGAAGATTGTATGGGGTTGGAGAGCTTGCTCAAACATTCAACTCTACAATTGATTTAGAAGAGATACAACGATTGTCTGCACAAGAAGAAGAAATTTGTCAAACAAGAGAGCATAATGAACTATTAGAGCACCAATTTTGGGAGTTTTAATCCCTTGTCGATGCAGTTGCTCAATTTTTACCTCTTGATGCACAATTTCTCATTCAACACCGCTAACACAACCAACCAAATAATGAAGAAGAATCCCAACAACAAGACAATCAAGAACAAGAAAACCCACCACAACAAGACAACATTCTCTTGATTATTTTCACCATTAGATGCTTGTAAAAACAAGAATAAAACAATATTTGAGTTTGACTTGTATCTTTAGTCTCTTTCTATGAGCTATATGATTGTCACTATTCATACTATTTTACTTTATTACAATACTTATATATATTATGTTTGATTGTAGATGATTTGGATTACATTTTAATTTAGTTGTTAATTTTAGTTACATTTATATAGTTTAATTCAATTGTTGAATGAATTGCTGAATTGAACTATTGAATTGGATGTGAATATGTAATATTTCGTAGGTTACAAAGAATATATGGGAGAGGGAAGGGGATAATGACCATTGGAAATATAATTAATATTATTGGCGGATATTATCTATCATTAAATGTCTCCATCATTAATACTAATAATTACTAATAAATATTCGTCGATAAGTATTTTGATCACGTAACCATACCGGACTTTACTAACGAATATATTCGTCGGTAATTACAGATTGAACATCATAAACCTATTAGTACATTTTACAACAACATAATTATTGATAAATTATTGTCCATTGAAAATCCGTCGATAATACCAATTTACACATAAATTTTTTTTATATTGATCCTTGAAAAAATCCTATTTTTCTTATAATGTTATTACATATTCATGGATCATGTAATAATGTATTTTTAATTCTTTACTATAACTATTTTATGGTTTCAAATATAATACCTATAATTTCTTACAACATTTTGCAAATAATAAGCCTCCGTTGAAGAAATTTAGACAAGACAAAGATTTCTTTTATTAGGTATATTATTAGATTAGTAAAATGGTATATTAATTACGGATGAAATTGATTATCGGTTTAAGAATATTATATATATATATATATATATATATATATTTTTTTTTTGGTAATCTACATTTACAGGTGGTGTTATAACGAAAATGGTAAGAAAATAACCTATACTACATTATTGATGTAATAAGATTGTTTGTTTCACAACTAATGTTTTATCTCCACGTATCACATTATTTAGTATTATCCAATGTGGTTTGTGCCTTTGATGGACCATGTTTTCATTCTATAAAAAAGCCTTTTTACATCACATATCTAATGATTTACGATATAGAATCGATAGTATGATTTATACCACTTAGTAAACTCCCATTAGCAAGTCAAGATCTACAAGCATACGAAATCTCATCAACGCACGGTGCAGAATTATCGGTAGAGAACGGATCCAACAACATCACATTAATAGGTTGGATGATATCAACGATTTCTTGGTAGATTTTCTCTCACTGGTTAAATATTATATGACATATCTTGCTCATCTTATATAGCTGGTGCATTATCATCATGAATCACATGAACGGAATTTAATTTCCTTTGAGTTGATGCCGTCGAATCAAAGAAATGTGCATTGTGCTATTCCTACAATAATTTTTCTATGTAATATTATTTTACCTTCTTATAGTATCTGTTGTACCTTTTAGTTCCGTCACTTTTTCTTTTGTATTTTTGAAAACTAATCTTTTAGAATGTATACGACAATATAGAAAGTAGGTTCCAAAATAAAGAAAGATGATAAAAAGAGAAACAAGAAATTGTGTGAGCCAGTCCTTGGATTTTGATTCGGGCCTTATAATGGGCCTTTCGGCCCAAGTAATAAATGTTAACCGTCCTACGAGTTGCAGAAAACTCTGCACTTTTCAGCTAGTCAAATAATAGGACGGTGATGGATGGGAGAAGGAAAACGCAATACGCATGTTGTGACTTTGCGAGAGAGACGCAGAAGGAAGCCGCAGAAACTTTGAACCAATTTTGAATGGATAGTGAGTTGATTTTGGGGAAAAGCAAGCCAACAATGCGTTATATTGTGCACCCCTCTTATCCCCAGTTGGAAAAATATTAAATTAAAAAAAAAAAAACAAATAGTCGCGGTTGGCGTGTCCAATGTGTAAAATTAAAAAGTAGCTTGGTTTCGCGGCGTGTTTGGGGTCAACGTGCAATTAACGGTTTTTAAGAGAATATGCCGTTGCGATGTTCCTCGCAGACATTCTCAGATGCCAAGTGGGTCTGAGTGAGAAAGAGAGAGATAGATAGATAGAACGACGCACCTGTTAAGTTTTCTTCTCTTCCTTCTTCTTTCTATCGCACGCACTTCTCGTGTGATCTTTCTCCATTTCGCTCCTTCACGCCATTCCAGGTACCTCTTCTCTCTCTCTCTCTCTCTCTCTCTGTTTCTCTCTCTATATATATTTCTCTCTCATAATTTTCCGTCGTCTAAACATGGTGAACGTCGCTTGCGATGGATTATCTCTGCAACTTCTCTTCGAACGATTTCGTTTGTAGTTGTTTTCGTTGCGGTTGTTATCTGTCGTTGCTTTTCCTTGATTAGCTTTTGCTTTGCGTCGTATATTTGTGGCTTGAATATTCGGTTTCCTTTTGTTTTGCTTTATTTGGTTGCGTTGCCGCAATCTTGTACGATAAGGAAAATGATAACCGAAAAAATGAGAGAAAAAAGAAAAGAAAAACAGAGAGAGATTGAGATTAGGGCTTCGGTCTCTCTTACCTAATTTGATTGATTCAACTATATATAACTATCCGGAGAAGTTCAGTTCACAGCTTGATAGGGCCTGGTTTTCATAACTCTTAGTTCGCGTTGTTCGTATTGTTGGTTTTCATAATAATGACTTCGGTTAGCGCTGTTTGATTTTTCTTCTGCGCATGTGAGATGAGATGAGAAGCGTAAAGTTCATGCACGTGAGCGAATGATTGAATTTGGAAAAGCAGTGGAATTTTAATCAATTATCATTTGGTAAAAACGAAGGAAGGGTAAAGAAGAAGGATGAGTGGCGAAGACGTGAGGCAGAATTTGTCATGGTGGTGAAGGAGAATTGGTTGATTTGTTGAAACTGGAAAACGTCAATATGTTGTAGTTAGTTCGAATTCTAAGATTTTGCTTTTTTTTTTCATTAGATTTTTATTGCTTTTGTTATGTGTCTCCTGCTTGGCCGTTATGCCGTTACTTGAATGAACATGAAATTGCTTATTGAATGGTTTTATTTCCCGTCTTGTTGTCAATGATGTGGTTACCTTTTTGCAACAAATACTGATATTACTATGTTTTTAAAACTTGTGGTGCAGGATCCTACTGGTGCTGCTCTCTACGGTTTTCTGTAACTCCTTAAGTGCACTTCATTGCTAGATTTTTGATACATTATATTAGATTTTTAAAAAATTTTGGATTGGAATGGGCTCTAGTAAGCAGTCTGCTCGTATTCTTGATACCTTGAAAATGGAGAGGGTTAGAACTATTCTAACCCACACTTATCCATACCCTCACGAGCATTCCCGCCATGCTATAATTGCTGTTGTTGTTGGTTGCCTCTTTTTCATCTCATCTGACAATATACATACTCTCGTAGAAAAATTAGACAACAATGTTAAATGGTGGTCTATGTATGCCTGCTTGTTCGGGTTCTTTTATTTCTTTTCATCACCATTTATAGGCAAGACTTTCAAACCGAGCTATTCAAATTTCAGTCGATGGTGAGTTTCTTTGGTGAATGTGTTACCATTTATGTGTATGTGCTATTGTGTATTTTTATGAAACATTGTATGGAATTAGAAGTAATTAGGCATCCATTGTGCAGGTACATAGCTTGGATTTTAGTGGCAGCTGTGTATCATCTTCCTAGCTTTCAGTCAATGGGAGTGGATATGAGGATGAACCTATCTTTGTTTCTGACCATATATCTCTCTTCCATCTTGTTTCTTCTTGTCTTCCACATTATATTTCTTGGCCTCTGGTATATTGGCTTTGTTTCACGTGTGGCGGGAAAGAGACCAGAGATCTTGACCATTCTTCAAAACTGTGCAGTAAGTACTGAAGATGATTGCTCGTGTCATTTGAAGATGCAATATTGTTCTGATGCTGTTTATTTTAATGAATAATAGGTACTTAGCGTGGCATGCTGTGTATTTTATAGTCATTGTGGGAACCGTGCCATGTTAAGAGAGAGGCCACTTGACAGAAGAAATTCCAACTGGTTTTCTTTCTGGAAGAAAGGGGAGAGGAACACATGGCTTGCAAAGTTTCTGCGGATGAATGAATTGAAAGACCAGGTTTGCTCATCTTGGTTTGCTCCAGTTGGTTCTGCAAGTGATTATCCTCTCTTGTCAAAGTGGGTTATTTATGGCGAGGTATTTAATGCAATAATATAATTATTGCATTTATAA
This sequence comes from Sphenostylis stenocarpa, assembly GCA_963425845.1. Classification (NCBI taxonomy): domain Eukaryota; kingdom Viridiplantae; phylum Streptophyta; class Magnoliopsida; order Fabales; family Fabaceae; genus Sphenostylis; species Sphenostylis stenocarpa. Next base: position 30,168,807 of record OY731405.1, read on the forward strand.
ATTCTGCAGTCTTAATTTATGTATTTGTATAGAAACCCAAGTTATGATGCCAAAATTATTTTTATGTACTAGATAGCTTGCAATGGATCGTGTCATGGTTCATCAGATGAAATTTCTCCCATCTACTCTCTTTGGGCTACATTTATTGGGCTTTACATTGCAAATTATGTGGTGGAGAGGTCAACAGGGTGAGTAGTACCCTATAGTTGATTTATGATGCGCTAATAAACTTTATTATTTTCCTGCTTGTAGTATTATTGATTGTTTTAAATTGATCAAAGTATAAAATTTTTCTGATATTAAATTTGAATGGGAATTACAGACATGAAACACAAATTTCTTTTGAATTCTCAAATAAATTATCAGTTTTCAAAATTTTGCATCTGTTTCTTGTAGATTTTTTCACTGGAGCAAATGTTTCTTTTATTTTTTTTCTTTTTTTTCTCTTAGCCATCCAAACAGACTTTTCAGAAAAAACCACGAGTTTATGTTTTCTTATGTATTAGTCTGTTTTGGTAATTTTAGTTTTTTATTTTTATTTATTTATTTATAATGCCTGCTATTCTGGGCCATATTTCCTGCACAAATCAATGTGCAAAGGTGCCATGAGCACTTGGTGCAACAGTGCTCAATGAGTGTGATAAATTATTATAGCTGGTATCACATTTCAAACTACATTTATATCAACCTTTTTTTTTGTCCTCGTTATTTCTTTTAATTTATTCATCTGTGTCTGAAAAATCAACAGGTGGGCTCTCACTCACCCATTATCTGTTAAAGAATATGAGAAGGTGAAGAAGAAGCAAATGAAACCTGATTTTTTAGACATGGTTCCTTGGTACTCCGGGTATGTACGTATATATAAAATACCTTTTTCCTAGTTATTGGTTAATTTTATTTCTTGCGTCGGCGTTGAAGTTTGTCTTGAATGTGCGGTTACATTTGCTAAATGATGCAGAACATCTGCTGATTTATTCAAAACTGTTTTTGACCTCCTGGTATCAGTGACTGTCTTCGTTGGGCGTTTTGACATGCGGATGATGCAGGTAACATTTTTATTTGCGAAACTAATAGTAATTAGTAGCTTTTTCAACATTTGACCCAAATTAATCAACTATCATCCTAACACTAATTACACAGCAAGAAAAGTTGGACTGTTTTACTGGAATTTTATTATTGTAAGATGCGCATTATTCTATGATGAGAAGAGTTTAATTTATGTTTGTTACTGGAATTTCATGTTGCTTGTATGCCATTATTAACAAGTCTACTTTTCTTGCCAGGCAGCAATGACTAGGGTTAGTGATGGAAATCAACAAGGTGACCTTCTATATGATCATTTTAGTGAGAAGGAGGATTTTTGGTTTGATTTTATGGCCGATACTGGTGATGGTGGGAACTCATCTTATGCTGTGGCACGACTACTTGCTAAACCTTTCATTCGAACACTGAAAGATGATTCTGCGCTAACCTTACCACGTGGAGACTTGCTAATTATTGGGGGTGATCTTGCGTAAGTTGGCTGCATTCATTATTATTATTATAAATTGAGGCTATTATCACATGATTTTGTCAATTATGATTTGTAAGCTTCTTCAGAATATAAGTTGTGATGAGAATTTTTTGGATTTTATTGATATATAAGATATATGATATGGTGAAGCTTCTCTCTTATATTTTATTAATGTACTTTATATATATAAAGTAAAGATATTATAAATATTAAATATTAATAATATATCAATCTTAAATATCTAAATTAGAATAATAACATTTCTCTTATTATAAATAATAATAAATATTTCTTAGTACCTAATTTAAATAAAAAATAATAGAATAATATTCTAAACATTCCTCTTGTAATATTTATTTATTTGAATTTGATATTCATTCTTTTTCTTTTTGTTTTCTCTCCTTTTACTTGTAATTATTGTCATTTTGATTCTTGTATGAGATAACTCCTTTATTCAGTTTCAGTTTCTTCATGAGTATATTTCTTTCTTCATTAGCTTCATCTCTTTTGTTTATTGTGAATTTCATGGTAATAACATTGAAACTTTTATGGATGTTGGTAGGTGGTTCTTCATCCACATCTTCATTCTCTTCCTTGACATCAAGTTTCTTCAAGAAATATGCATCATGTTTTTCTTTTATATCTTTATTTATAGCCAACTATTCTTTCATCAAATCTAAAGAAAAACATTTTCTTTTCATATGAACTTTAAATATTTTCTAGTTGTTTGTATATTTAATCACAAAAAGTTTGTGTCAAAAGACATCTTATAACTTTTATCTAATAATTATGCAACACTTAATAAATTTTGGTTAGTATTAGGAATATATAAGACTTTCACATCAATTTGTTCTTCATTATCAATTTTTACTTTAGAAATAACATATTCATTGAGGAGGTTTCATTTGTTACCTTTATACTGCTTGGCTTGGAGGGAACCTTCATTATGATATAGTAAAACACCTTCAATAGCATGATTTCATCCATCTTCGTTGTTCTTTTGCTTGCTTGTATGGCATGTAGAACTTTTCCCAAAGCAATGTTAGATAGATCTTGTGTTTTTCAACAAAGTAATCTCACTAGAAGATTCTTAACTGATTTGGAATTAGAAATTTCCATACCTAACAATATTGTTAGTAATACTCAATAATTTGTTTGAATATTCCTTAATTGTCTCATACTCTTTCATCCTTATTAGCTCATATTCTCTTACAAAGATTACAACTTCCATATCTTGAATCTTTTGTATTGTTTTTTCAAACAATCTCAAATTTATTTGGTTAACTTTAAGGTTATGATTCCGGTGAAAATAATTGTGAAACACCACGAGTAAACAAACATGGCTTTGGTTTTGCCTTCCAAATTTTTCTTTCCTTTTGAATTTTAATTTGGGCAGGTCAATGATGTAATCTTCTTCAACAACTTTCTATAGGTCGTAACTTTCATCATCAAAAAGTGGAATAAGAACTTGTGAAAAATTTCTTCAATTTTACAGGTCTAGTAAGAACCAAAAATTTTTATACCGCCGGTAGGAATTTTTAGGGTTTTCGTATATATGTATATTTCATATATGAAGTACATGATATGGTGGAACTTCTCTCTCATTTTATTTATTTATATATAGAGTAAAAATATAACAAAATATCAAATATTAATAATATTTTAGCCTTAACTACCTAAATCAAAATAATTACTATATTTTTCTCTTATTCTAAATAATGATAAAAATATTTTAATACCTAATTTAAGTAAAAAATAATAAAACATTATTTCCATCAAGTTGACACCATTTAATTCCATGGCTCTTGATTGAGAACTCTGGATACAAAGGTCTAAAGTTAAATCATAAAAATTGAAATTCCAAGTCTTCTGCTTTTCATTTTGTACATATTTGTTGAGGGCTTAACCAGATCCCACCACATTATATTCCATTTGTGTTACTTGTTAACTACTTTTTACTTAAGTAATAGTGTACATATTAAAGGCAAAATGTATCTTGTTGTTGGGTCTTGCATTTATATATGTTTATATTGAAAGTTTTACATGTGATAAAACTTGTGAATTTCATCTCAAGCTTATGGATTTTTCAATTATCCCATAACTACCTCCTTCCATTTTGAAGACTTTGGCTTGGTACTGCTACTAATTTCAGGTCTTAGCATTCTTTGATATTAATTTTTTATTTCATTCTTCATCCCTTCTTCATGGACTGGTTAATAGACTAATATAAGATGTAAATGAGATGTTCCAAACCAAATATTCTAAGTTTGAGTTTGTCCTGTGTAAAAAGAGAGTCAGAGCGAGTCTGTTCAAGTTTGTTTAATTTTTCCAGACAACCCAAATTTAAAACTTGAGCTTGGCTTTATTTGACTTGATTTTGTTTTTTTTTATTACTTTTTTTATTTTTTTTTATGAAATAGATGTTTATTATAAGTATTTGGTAGACAACTTTACTCTAGGTGAAGTAAAAATAGAAATGAAATTAATTGGTTGAATGTGTTTTTAGTATCTGTAATGAATAAATTTTGATTTTGATGCTGTAAAATTTTTCTGGTTTTAGTATTTCTAAAATTAGAAATCAATTTTTTTTATCTCTAGTATTTTGTGACACTTGTTTACTTCTTAAAAGGTTAAGTAATCATCTTAGGTGCACAAGTGTTTGTGATACAATGTGAGCTTGTGATACCTCTAAAATTTTTCAAGATCCCTAGAGTAAATGTTACTTATCTAACTTAAAATGAACGTTGGAAACCAAAAATAGTGATTCTGAATTAGATTTATGAAAATAAAATAAAAATATTTTAGAAAATATAGTGATTTCAAATTTTTAGAGGGATAAAAAGCAAAGATGACTTGAGATTTGAAATGAAAATTTTAATGCGAAAATGATGATTTTTCTAGTTTATGGATACCATTTAAAATATGACTCTTGATAGTTGAAGGTAAGTGGCATGTATAAGACAATGACAAATATTTTTTTTTTCCTATTAAATACAAAAAAAAAAACATCAGAATCATGGGCCGTTAATGTCAATCATTAAGCTTGAGCTTGTTTGTTTTAGCTTGTTAAATGGTTGATTGAGCATTTAAAAAGGTGAACTTGAATAATTCATGCATAAATTAACTCATTTATAACCCGTAATAGTGGGGCTTAAATAAAATTAGATAGATTTGCTAAACTTGTTTGAAAGGTCAGCTTAACTGAAACTACTTTTTTTCTTTGTGGTGTCATTTAAAGTAGTAACTAGCAATCTCAGTGTTTTGTAGCTATATTTTTTTCCCTTGAATGACTTTTTTTTTGTTGTTGTAGGTATCCAAATCCATCAGCATTTACATATGAAAGGCGTCTTTTTGTTCCTTTTGAGTATGCTCTTCAACCTCCTCCTTGGTATAAAGCAGAGCAGATAGCTGTGAACAAGCCAGATGTACCCTTCGGAGCTCCATTAAAACAGTACAATGGACCTCAGTGTTTTGTTATTCCTGGAAACCATGGTTAGTTTTAGCTTCTGTATTGAACCTTACCAAATTACATGTGTTATTTTTCAAGGAGTTGTTTTTCCATTTTTATATCTATCATCTTGCTACTTATTTTCCTTATTAATTATTATGTTATATTTGTTTTGATTATTTACCTCATGTCATTTATGCAAATGCCAATACGGTTTACTAATTAATAATTGTTTTCTTCTTAGACTGGTTTGATGGACTCCAGACCTTTATGAGGTATATATGTCATAGAAATTGGTTAGGTGGATGGCTCATGCCCCAGAAGAAGAGTTATTTTGCTTTGCAACTCCCTAAAAGGTGGTGGGTTTTTGGGCTTGATCTAGCTCTTCATGGTGATATTGATGTGTACCAATTCAAGTTCTTTTCAGAATTGATAACGGAGAAAGTAAATATCCAGCCTGTTATTTCTTTTGTCTCTTCATTTCTATGAAATGGTGAAGTTACATCACAAATGCTTTGATTAACTATTTTATTTAATGAACTGTGCAGTAAGTTTTTATGGAATCATTAGGATGTGGTTATTACATAATACTTATAGTAGTGGCATTTGCTGATAAAGTGTTGTGCTTGATTAAATGGATATTTAGCAACTTCAGAATTTGGAGAAATAATCGCAATTTTCAAAAGCTCTCAAGAAATTTGTAATAATAATAATCTGTTTTTCCCTTCAGAATAGGTTGAACCGAACGTGTTAAACTTTAACTTGCAGACTGTTCTGCACCTCCATTCAACTGTATTTTCTGAAATCTTATTAGCAGTGCCTGAGTGTTGTTCATGGTCACTGGTTTTTCTTTTTTTTTTTTTTGTTACTTATTGTTTGTCTTTAGACTATGAAAGTAAATGATATCCGATTGATCACGACATCTACGGTGACCATCTTTTATTGTCAAGGTTTAAGAGGATGATTCTGTGATAATTATAGCCTATGAACCTCATTGGATGACAAACTGGTATTGGAATGATGGTACCGGAAATAATATTTCACATCTAATTGAATCATCATAGCTCTATCTCTGAGTGTTATTTTCTTGTTTTAACTTACCGTTTGTCCTTAGACTAATAAAGTAATTGTCAGCTATCAATTTGATTGACCACAACATCTACTGTGACCATTTTTTCTGTCAAGGTTCAAGAGAATGACAATGAACCTTATTGGATCACTCGAAAGAATATTTTGCATCTAATTGGATCATTATTGTCTCTTAGTGATGTTCAGTCTCCGTGTTTTGGTTGTATTAACTGGCTGTTTGTCTTCAGAGTATTGAAGTAATTGTCAGCTATAAATCTGATTGACCACAACATCTAATGTGACCTTTTTTCATTCAAGGTTCAAGAGAATGACTCTGTGATCATTATAACACATGAACCTAATTGGCTCACCGACTGGTATTGGAATGATGTTACTGGAAAGAATATTTCACATCTGATTTGTGATTATTTAAAAGGAAGATGTAAGCTTCGAATGGCTGGGGACTTACATCATTACATGCGTCATTCTCACGTAAAGTCAGATGGGCCTGTACATGTTCACCATCTTCTCGTTAATGGTTGTGGTGGAGCATTTTTACATCCTACCCATGTCTTCAGTAAATTTAACAAACATAATGATGTCTCCTATGACTGCAAAGCTGCATATCCATCCTTTGAGGATTCGAGCAGGGTAAGTAGAATGTTGATAACTAGTAGTCATATATCCTTGTTTATATATATATATATATATATATATATATTACCAGCACATTTTACATTTGTAAATTTGATGCAGATTGCGTTGGGAAATATTCTAAAATTTCGAAAGAAGAACTGGCAATTTGATTTTATTGGTGGCATTATATATTTTGTGCTAGTCTTTTCAATGTTTCCACAAGTGAGTTCCTGCATAATCTTTGTTATTTTTTTAGTTTTATTCTGTATGCTTTCAATTCAATGTAAAATAATTGTTTTTAAGCTGTTGGATTCTTTTTTTTTTTTTTTTTTCCATTTGGCCCATAGAGTAAGTGGAGATTAGTATTTTGCTTATCTGCTAAAGTACTATCATTTATTACTATTTGCTAAGTCGCAATTGTTTTTGTACTTATTTCCTAGTGTGAGCTGAATCACATCCTCCAAGATGATACATTTTCTGGCCACATAAAGAGTTTCCTTGGTACTGTGTGGAATGGATTTATATATATTCTGCAGCACTCTTGTGTGTCACTAGTGGGAGCTATACTATTACTAATTGCAGCATATTCTTTTGTTCCGCCCAAATTGACACGGAAGAAACGAGCAATAATTGGAGTTCTTCATGTTTCTGCTCACCTTGCTGCGGCACTAATTCTTATGTTGCTTCTTGAAATAGGCATAGAAATATGCATCCAGCATGACTTGCTGGCAACTTCAGGTTAGGTTTTTCTATTTAATGAAACGGTTTGTAGGATATAAATTTTGGTAACTTGTTCCACTCAAATAATGTATTTTAGCTTAACTACACTTTTGATTTTCAGTTTCACAAAATTTCAGTTTTGTAATTTTGACGTATCCATAAAGGCACGTTACATTGCTTATATTTTGTTTTTTTTATTTATCCATGTATTTTGTTGGAAGTTGTATTTCAATGTTGGAAGCTAGATTCAATAGGTTCATAACTGCTGGACCATGGCTCTGGTGTTATTGATATGACTCCTGATTTAGTGAATTTTGGCCGAAGATCCTGTGACTATTTGCCATTGGTCATCACAACTAAATTATGGAAAATGATTTTAAGACTTTGTAAAGTGGGATTGTATCTGTGTGTAATGATGATATTTGGGTTTATACTATCTGAGTTGTTTTTTTTCTTTCGGGTGTAATCCAGGGTATCACACTTTATATCAGTGGTATAGATCAGTGGAAAGTGAGCACTTTCCTGATCCAACTGGACTCAGAGCTCGCATTGAACAATGGACATTTGGACTTTATCCGGCTTGTATCAAGTATTTAATGTCTGCTTTTGATGTGCCAGAGGTGAGAAAGTTTTCTGGACATTTTTTTTGGACTTTTCTTGTAATGGATTCTGTCACACAGATTATTTTCTCAGGTCATGGCAGTCTCTCGGAACAATATTTGCAAGAACGGATTGGAATCTCTTTCCCGGGGGGGTGCTGTAATATATTATGCTTCTGTCTTCCTTTATTTCTGGGTCTTCTCGACCCCTGTTGTTTCCTTGGTGTTTGGAAGCTACTTGTACATTTGCATCAACTGGCTTCACTTACACTTCGATGAAGCTTTTTCGTCTCTTCGAATAGCTAATTACAAATCATTCACTCGATTTCACATTAATTCTGATGGTGATCTTGAAGTCTACACTCTGGCTGTTGATAAGGTAGGAAGTGCTTACTCATTCAACTATTGTGTTTTGTAAAGTAAAGTATTGAATTGGTTCAAGTTAGACACAGAACACTTAAGCTGTAAAGGGTAATATTGACTGTGTTTGCTTCATGAGTGAGTCTATGTTGCAGCTTCTATTACTTTCTCTAATATTTATAGATTCATGTTTTTTGAACCATTCTTAGGTCACTAAATTATTTCTCTTCTAAGACAGTTATTTTAGCTCAATAATTTACACTCTTCCCCTCTTCTGCTGGTAGAGAATGTCTGAATATTAACAATAATAAATTTTAGAATATTGAGTATGCAGATATTTATTGGTTATCTTCAAAACTTCTTTTGTGTAGTGAAAAGTTGTGGTGTATATTTCTAGTAAAAAGAGACTTGTATAGCAACAACTGTTCTTTGCAATTAATGAAAGCTTCAGGTGCCCGCCCAAACGACACAATGATTTGCTTAGAGTATTACTGCATCTATTTTGGGGAGTTTTGAGAAGAAATTGAATTCATAATTATCATGTTTGGCTGTGGTGCTGGGATTTGATTAGTTTTATTCTGTTTCTTAATCAGTGTTTAACATTAACAATATGCAGGTTCCAAAGGAGTGGAAGCTTGATCCAGATTGGGACGGAGAGGCGAAACACCCACAAGAGTTGAGTCATTTTAGAAGGTTTCCCAGCAAATGGAGGGCAGTCACTGCCCACCAGGATCCGGTACATACGGTCAAAATTGTTGACCATTTCGTTATTGGACGGACAGAAAACAATGACTGTGATACTCCATCTAACGGGCCAGTTCAATGATTTGTTGATTTGGTTATTCTCTTTGTAACATTATTTAGGAAGCAATTTGAAGTAATGAAAAAAAAAAAAAAAAAACTAGTATCCGCATATTTTGTTTCATTTATCCTATTACTGCAAAGTGAGATGGACCGATGCTGAAGTGCGATTTCGATAACGATTAGTCTTTACTGCCAGTCTCTGACGAGGGTGCCGCTGAGCATGCCACATGACATCATAACGTGAATCAGAAAATACCTAATTTAATTCAATCTATCTAAGTTGGACCTCTATCTGTCTGAACCTGAACAAAAAAGGAAAATATGCAAATTTACTGAATTGATACTAAATTAATCAGTTTTAAATCTTCATAAAAGATTTTTTTTTAAATAGAATGCACGATTTTAGGCTATATTTTTTTAATGACTTTAGGTGGTTAGATTTTTTTATTCATTTTAATTATATTTTAATGGTTAAATTTTAATATTTAAGTTAATAAAATAAGCTTCATTAAGTTATACATTAATGTGAAAAACTATAAATAATTTAGAAATAGATGAAATTATTAAAGGTAAAATGTATAAATGGGGATGATTAGAATAAAAAGTATTAAAAGAAAATATCACATATTTTATTGTTTATTTGGACAAGTGATCTTTATTTTATAAATGACAAGAAGAATAAATAATAATAATAATGAAGTTGGAGAGATTAAAATTCTTTATTTTATTATATAACTTATGGATTGTCAACCATAACAAGAATTTGATACATCATCAAACTCAATTTTCTTAACTAGCATTATTTTCTTTAAGTAAGTTAGCTATCTCTTTTTAGTTATGAATGTCTTATTTCATCTTGGTACCTTGTTTAACAAACTAAGATTCTCAAATGTGATTTTCACAAAAAGACATGAGCAATGCATGTGATCCTTTAAAACTAAGTTCATGCACTCAACTTCTATAATACGTTTGAGTTAACTTTTCCAATGAAATTTCATATAATTAAGAAACAAATTGATGAAACTCAGATTTCGTAACAGTCAATTTTATTATAAGTTTAGGTTCTTTTATCTCATATCATATGATAAAGAGTTAGACCTTTTAGTAGTGGAAAAACTTGATGTCAATAACAATGATTTAAAATTTTTTCATGAACCTTAATTAGTTTTGTTTCCATCTTTCAGTGTTGTTAGAGGTAATTGAGTCAAACTTTCTTTGTCGAAAATGTCTTCTAATAACTTTCTAACGATAACAATGAAAATGTCATAGTTCAACATGTAAGAGAACACATTTTGGTCATCATTGAAAATTATTTTAGCATGTCTTTATTGAGTCTTAGATCATAAAGTTAACTACAAACAGGTTTCAAAAAAGATTACATGTTTTTCAATGATGAGCCTAAGACCTTACATGCATTTATTCTTCAATGTCAAATTTAACCAATGATGAGGTAGTTGGTTTCCAGACTCAAAGGTATTTTTCACATATTTTTTACATCATTAATTTTTATTTATAACTATATATAAAAATGCCTCTTGTAACTATTCTTTTTGATGTCATTTGAGTGAGAAAAATAAAAGTGTTATAGTTTAAAAAAAAGTTATTGCGATTTATATATTTAAAAAATAGTAAAAATATGAGAAAGAGAAAAAATATGGGAGAAAAAGGTGGGTATATTTAAAAAATGGAAAGAGAAAAGAAAATAATATTTAAAAATTTTAATTGTACAAAAAATGTGGATTCACATGCGTTTTAACATTTGTGTTTCCACTTGTTATTATTATGTGATTTACTAAATTATTGTATATAATAGGTGGCATCCACCTTGACAATGGTCCCCGTGTCATATATGACATACTACACATACTACTTTATATATTTGATTGTGTACAACCAAATGAAGTACTCCCCATACTATATATTATGGTCTATTCAAACTTAAATTGTTTAAAAGTAAATAAAATCAACCTCCTTATCATAGAAACAATCTTAAACGATAAATAAATATTGAAAAATTTTCTATAAGATTGCTATACACTTACATGTTTTGGAACCCTGGAATATTATCAAGTTGATCAAATTATGTCTTAGCCAAAAATTGTCAAGATCCAATGAACTTAAGTCAAGTAGATAAAGAAGATATGATAGGAAAAATAAATAAATATTAGACAGATTATCTTCAAAGTAGATAAGAATGCGAAAGGAGTGTAATAATCATTTAATTCAAGGAACTGAATTTCTTGTAAATGATCATTTACTTAATAATTCATAATACCTACCTTAGTTTCAAAGTAACAAATAGAAGTAAGTATAATATTCACGAATTTGGAAACACAATTCTTCCCAAAGAAATCGTTCTATCAAAATTCTATTATCCTGTGCAAACTTCCAAATAAATTTTAAAGTAAAATACCATTACGATGACTTTACCCTGTTGTGGTGGTGTTAGACATAATTGCTACCACCTTCCCTAAATATTTCAAGTGTAAAATAACCGTCGCATTAAACTTTCCTGAAGACTTTTGTTTAGATTTATTGATATCATTAAAATAATAAAAAACTGTTGAATGGAAGGAACTTCCCGAGAAGATTTTATTAACGTAAGAAATGATTTGTTGATTAGTCTTCACGAAAATGATATGTTGCATACTCTATTTTTTATTTTTTGGTTTGATATTGTAATTACTAATGTCCCGTGTTGAAACTTCTAACTTGCATTCCCATGCAAAGGGTTTCAGTCTCTGTCACTCGTGTCTGCTTTTTTCTTGCATTAAATATCAAACTTTAACATTTTGATCATGTTGACCAAACCATTCCTCTGGCAACCATAATAAATGGTTTATTACTTCAGATCAAAGTTTTCAAGAAGTTTCCTAGAGTGTACATAAAATAATCCTATTGCTAGTCAAAGAATCTTTCATGTTTACGAGTAAGGAGCAATCTTTGTTATTGGTGTCAAAATCAGTGTCTTGTCGTACTATATATTTGATTAGTCTGAGAAGAGAAAATTCTGATATGGTGTGCCTCTTAACGTTTTTTCTACTTCATCCCAGTTCTCAATTTGCTTCCACAATGGCGCAGTGTGAATCTTGACCTGCCTGCTGTGCATATCTCTCAATGGCAATCTTAGAAACTCTTGAACATCTTTCAGCTTCTGGAGTTAGGGAAAAAAGAAAAAATCAACGTTGAATTCTATCCTGAACACGAATAATCTCTCACTTCTCTAACTCTTATTGTGTCCTAACTATTACTTTTATGAGAAAAAATGTATTGTGTGTTATATAATGTTTAACAGTGGAACAACATAATTATAAATAATTAATAATCTTTTCAATCCACTTTTCAATGTTATTGTTGAGATATATATATGTGAAAAAGAAAAAGTGAGACACAAAATCTATACATGGTTGATATTTGTACCATAATGACCTTGCATATTTTTCTCTATATTTTAATGATGTATTTGAATATTTAACATGAAAACAACTAAAAAACAAAACTCTTTATGGTGGTTGAGGCACGACACATGGATTGAGTGTTGTTAGACTCACTGTGTCATTTTTAACGAGATCCTCGTAGTAGAGAACGATGTGGCGAGTGTTTTTAAAGTATTGAATGGCTTTTGCAGCTGTCTCTTCTGTTTGCTTCATCTCTGTCCTCAGCAACGTGGTATTCATCCATGGCCTATATTTCGCCAGAGTACCAGCCTGCCAAGAAAAAACTAATTCAACTATTTCACTTTTGCAGTCAATGCACATGTTTTTGCTTTTCATTTAAACTTCTCCATGCTGCATTTGGTTGTAAACTCATGATAACTTTAGAACTTAAAAGTTAATAGTAGTCTATAACGATGAAAAAATAAAAATAATTATCAATATTGTATTTTTATTCCGAAAGAAAATAACAATAGAGAGAGTGAAAGACCTCTTCTTTGGAGTGTACATGAGACTTATGAGTTCCATTGAGTGGCTTTGCATTTTTGTCATAGGAATTGGCAAGCACAGATACCATTCTACGGAGCAAATTCCTTCTGAAAAGGAATACTGTAGAAACTCCTCTCCTTTCAAAGTACTCCACTATCTCCTCATGATGCTCCATTAAACCCTGCGAATGTATATGCATCTATTCTTTTAGTAACAACCTAATCATCATCATCATCATCAACATCATATATAGACATAACATAACCAACCCAAATCCATGATGTTTCATGAAATTGAGACACTCTTAGATTACCTGATTAAGCATCCACTTGAAGCCCACAGCTGCGGAACACTCATTCTTGGAAGCACCACCGAACCAATCGAGATTGAACACTTCGTCAATTGTCTCCAAAATTGAAGTTACATTTTCCCTTCTTTTGGCCACCACAAATATCTCTCCATTGGAACTTACATTCATATGACTGTTCATTAACGTCTCAAACCATCCACTCCCTGATCTTTGCATTGTCAATATGCAGAAAAACCGAACAGGATTGCAAGCACACTCTTTTCTGTTCATCCAATCAAACCCAAATAACAGATATTTGAGGCAAATTGAAAACTTGTTCTTCCACAAAGTATATATATATACATAATCTTCAGATATATGCACAAATTTATGTAAGTGAAGTAAATTTATACCTGTTGTAAGTTTTGGGTTGTGGATAATGCAAATAGGGTGCTTCCCATTCTTCTACACTAGAAGTATGACATGACTGGTTGATGACTTTTTGTTCCAACAACTTGGTATTCACACGAACCCTTGTTGGTTTCTCTAAATTAACTGAGCAAATGTATAGTCCACATGTTGCGGCCATGACTAAAACTACCAACCTCAATGTTGATGGAAAATTCTTAATACATTTAATGTCCATGGTGTCCTGAAAAAAGAAATAGTAACCACATGTCACACTGATATTGTAAACAACTGTGATTAAGAATGAAAAGAAAAAAGATAATGATAGCAATGAATGATATAGTACTTAAGTTTCTCACCTTCTTGAGGATAAATATTTGTTGAATCATGTTTCACGGGAATGAAGGACAACGACAAAGACCCTCTTCTTCCCTTCACTGTTTATATGTCCACCCCTTTGTTCGTCTTTTATATGTTTTCAGATTTCGAGGTTTCCACGTGAAATTTAGCGTTGTTCAAGCAATTTGGTCTTGCAGTGGTTCCCTTCTTCTTTTCTTTTTTCCATCTACGACTTAAATTACACGGCGGGTAGAATATATAGTACAATTTAAATATGAGTTATTTTTATGATATGCTTATTTTATGTTAAAGTATGAGTTAGTTTATCTTATCTTAAAATTTAAATATAATTTTATATGTGTGGAAAAAAAGTATAGAAGGTGATGATCAATCACATGACATGAAAGGAACAAACAAAACAGTGGATCCATAGTTTCTTTGAAGCATGATTTCGATGTAGAGGAGAATAATATTTTAGTCGAGTTTAATTTTGAAATCTGATATGTATATTTTACACTGATAACCAAATAAAAAATTTTAAACAAAAACTTTAAAATAATTGCTACAAATTATTTGTTTTACACTAATAGTATAAAAAGAATCACATTGATAAAACATTATAATTACAATTCGCTTAAAACGTAAAATATAATTAAGATACTTGAAGAAACTATACTATGCGTCATGTGCTTATTCTGGTTTATTAAAACAAGGGATGATGTATACTATGTGGTACCAAAATATGACGAAATAATATACCATACATTGACCGTCATTATGGTCAAATGCTTAAGCTTATTTTTCTTTTCTATTTTTTAATTTTAAATAACCCAAAAATTTTAAACTTCTAATTTAAAATAGTCATTTTAGCTATGTATTAAAAAAGACATGTTTTTCAACTAATCTAAAATCAAACAAAATTTCTAAATATTAAATATTATATAACATTTAGTATTAATAATAAAACTTATTATTTGATAATATACATAAAATAACTAATTTTTTTTAATAATATGATTTGTTACATAAAATAAAATAAATATGGCAAGGGTATACCCATTTGCTTACACAATTCATTTTTTTCTTTTATAGATTGGTATATTATTATTCTTTTTTATTAAGATTTTTTGTCGGTAAACTTTGTTCTTTTGTAAATCTCGTCTGAAGTTTGATGTTAAGATTAAAAGTTGATCAATTACTTTAAAAAAACACTCTTCCAAGACCTATATTTCTAAGTAAGAATATATCGCATCCATCACGAGACCTTGGTAAAACTTTGCAAGTCACACTGCATGATTCAAATTTGTAACTAAACTAGTTCATCAATAGTTGACATGGATACATTGTTGTCAATAGTCTCAAAACCTGTATGGAGAAGGTTCGATAACACATTTTGTTAAAGAATGAAGAAAACACTTGTGCTAAAATTATAGAGCTACAAAAGAAAAAGATAGGATAACCCAAAACTCGTTGAAAAGCAACATCAGGACAAGATCAAAGCCCTTAAGAGATAAATGAATGTTCTCAATAGGAGGATGTACCTATAAAGAGAAGTTTAAGTAAAAAGTTAATATGATTATGCTTTGAATTGTTATGAAATAACTTAATTTATGTTAATTCTAATATATTTTTCTCTCAATGTAGGATAAATTCGAGAATACCTTGATACAAGAGTAATAAGCATAATTGTCAACATAATTGGAGCAAAATTGAAAAGAGAAAGAAGATTTTCAGCATGAAAGTCGTTCGAGCAAGATAGATTCTCGCTTGAGCGAAGATTAGTTAAAACTCTCTGGAAGTCACTCGCTCAAACGCCACTATTCTCGCTTGAGCGAATATAAGTTAAAACTCTCTTGAGTCAGTCGTTCAAGCGCCAGTAATTTCGCTTGAGCAAATGTTAGTTATTCTTCTCTGGAACTCACTCGCTCAAGTGAGTAATTTCTCGCTTTAGTGAGCATTCTCGCTTGAGTGAGCGTTCTCGCTTGAGCGAAAGATGTGAGACCTAATTTTTCCTATTAAAAGATAAGATGTGTTTTTGAAAAAAGTAAGCGGTTTTGGGGAGAAGAGACGCGACTACTGCTAGAGTTTCGTCCAATCTTCATCAATTCTTCACTTCTTCCACATTTGGAGCAGTGTAATAGCCAACATGAGTGACTAACTTCATTCTCTTGAGATTTTATGCACTTCTTTTGAACTCTTTTGTATCATGGTGATATTTTGAGATATTAATATATGTTTTGATGTTGTTATTCTTATCTTTTGTGCTTTGGAATGATTTATTCTTGATGTTTGGGGTATGATTAAAAAATATATCTTGAACCTTACATCCCGATAAAAATATTTACGTTAATTGTCAAAAATGGAATGAATGTATCAATTGCTTAACACTCAAACCCTAATGCTGGAAAATCTCGTAATTGTGTGTGAAATCAACATTTATTAGGTTTTCTTATAAATTTCTTGTGTGAAAAATCAACATGAATTAATTACGTAGGTGACATCAACATTGTTAGGTTAATTGATGTTCTTAATTGACATAGTCATTGCAAAAGAAGGATAATGAAAAAAGTCAATCCTAAGTGCCTTTAATTGATTTTTTCTAAACAATTTACAATTCTTGTTATTTAATTTCAATTCAACTCTTTATATAAAACTCACTTTGTTTAATCTACTTAGTAAACATATAATTGAGAATTTTCATTGAAACCGTTCCTCGTGAGATCGACTTTTATTTAATCAAAATACTATATTGCAATTGATAATTTTGGTACGCTTGCCAATAATTCAACAAGTATTTCTGACGCCGTTGCCGGAGAACGATTTTTTTTAGAATTCTTCGTTTAATTTATTAAGTATTTTATTTTTATTTCTGTGTTATATTGTTGTCTTGTGCTAATTTTTGCTTGAGTTACTCTTTGATTTATGCGTTTAAAAGGACAGGTATCTTCAGAGCAGTTAAAATTTAATCCAGAGATTGAAAAAACCGTTCAGAGGAACCATGGTAGAAGAAGAAGGGAAACTCAAGAATAAGCCACAGGAGAATCTATTAACTCGTCTCCTACATTCAACTTACTAGATCCAATCATAGAAGACATGACGGAGGAAGGACCAAATCAAAATCCAAATTCAAATCCACATAGAAGAATACTTAGAGACTATGTTATGCAACAAGGTCCGAGACACTTCTCTAGCATTGCAATACCGGACAACCAAGCATTGGAGATGAAACCAACTTTCATAAGCTTGATCAGTGTTCATCAATTCACTGGACTGGATCATGAAGACCCCTATATTCACTTGTCTACTTTTTATGAATTGATTGATACCATGGGATTTAGAGTAGCAGATATTGAATCTACATACTTGAAATTATTTCATTTTTCTTTGGCAGGTAAGACAAAAGAGTGGTTGAAGGCACATCCTAATCAAAGTTTGACCAACTGGGGTACTGTAGAAGATAAGTTCTTGAACATATTTTTTCCACCATCTCGCTACATCAAAGCAAAATCAGACATTTCCACTTTCAGACAAGGAGCAGATGAACCTTTTTGTGAAGCATTGGAGAGATTCAAATCACTGTTAAAGAGATGCCCAAACCATGAATTTAAAGATATTGCTCAGTTAAACATCTTCTATACTGGTCTGAGACCTGATATAAAGATGCTCTTAAGAACTATGATGACTGTGGATGCTGAACAAGCCACAAGAATTATTGACGCATTAGCATCTACAGACCAACAGGCTCAACATGATAGGCATCCAGTGCAAAAGAAAGGAATGTTTGAGCTTAACACTTCAGATGCTATGCTAGCTCAGAATAAAATCCTGACTAAATAGATGGAAGTATTGACTCAACAAATAGCAAAGCTACCTCAACAAACACATGTTATCCAAGCTTATCCTGGTCAATAATTTATGAAATGTGACTTGTGTGGAGGTGATCATCCAAATGAACACTGCTCATATCAAGACAACATACAACAAGAAGAAGCTAATTATATGAGTGTTCAAGGTAGTAGTGGTCAAGAAAGACAAGGTAATTTCCCTAATCTCAACAACTATTAGAATAATTTTGCACAATGATGGAGAGGGAATCAGAATCAGAATCAGAATTTTGGGTGGAAACAATGTGCTAATTCATCTACTAGACAACATCTATTTCAACAACAGTCATATCGGCAACCTCCATATCAACAACAATAGCAACATTATCCTTCAATGCCTGACAGAATAAGCAAATTGGAGGACACTTTAGAAAAATTCATGCAAGCTACTTTGTCTAGTCAGAAAAATACAGATACGACATTCAGAAATTTAGAAACTCAGGTGGCCAATTGGATAAATAGTTATCTGAGCAGCAAGGAGGACAATTTTCAGCGAACACACAAACCAATCCAATGGAGCAGTGTAAGTCAATAACTACAAAGAGTGGTAAGGTTATAAGAAAAGGGATTAGTGACAACCTGACTGTAGAAAATGAAGTCTTATAAGAAAAAGAGGATAAAGATAAAATAAATGAGTGTGAAGGAAAAAAAGAGAAAAATAAAAGTGAGAGTTTAGAAAAAGAAAAAATACTGAAAAAGAAAAAAAAAGTAAAAATAATGAGAAAAAGAGAAGAAAGTTGAGAATCAGATACCTTAACTAAAGGATTTATCATATCCTCGTCATCCTTCCAAGAAAGATAAAGAAAGACAGTTTGCAAGATTCATGGATGTTTTCAAGCAATTACAAATTAATATTCCATTTGTGGAAGCTATGGAGTAGATGTCGACTTATGCAAAATTCATGAAAGAGTTGTTAACTAAGAAAAAGAGATTTACTGCGGAAATAATGGAGTTAGAAGCAGGATGGAACGCTATAATTCAGAAATCGTTACCTCAAAAGTCCAAGGATCCTAGCAATTTTACTATTCCAGTCACAATTAAAACATTACAAGTAGGTAAGACATTACTTGATTTGGGTGCTAGCATAAATCTAATGCTTTTATCTATGCTTAAAAGAATAGGAGACTTGGAAGTAAAGCCTACAAGAATGACACTTCAGCTAGCTGACAGGTCTCTAAAATTTCCTTATGGTGTGGCAGATGACATTTTGGTCAGAGTTGATAAATTTATGTTCCCAATTGATTTTGTTGTAATGGATATGGAGGAAGATACCGAAGTTCCTCTTATACTGGGAAGACCTTTCATGAATATAGCTGAAGTTATTATTGATGTAGATAATGGCAAATTAAACGTCAGAGTTGAAGATGAGAAAGTTAATTTTAATGTATTTGAAGCAATGCAGCATCCCAAAGATAAACAACATTGTCTTAGGATGGATGTGGTAGATGATATCTTTCAAGCAACAAGAAAGCAACTAACCAAAGCAAGTCTGTTAGAAAAAGCCTTGATAAGTATTAATGATGAATTTGATGAAAAAGATGAAGAAGAAATTGAGAAATATCTGAAACATCTTGATTCAGCATAAGAGGTTACTTCAAAAGAAATACAATCTGAGAAATTGTAGCAAGAATAAGAAACTAAGAGTCAGAAGCTGGAGTTAAAGGTATTACCTCCTCACTTAAAATATATTTTTCTTGCAGATGGAGGCAACAAACTAGTGGTGATCAGCAATGCTTTAACAAAATTCTGAAGAAGAAAAGGTGATCTCAGTTCTAAAAGATAATGAGAAGGCCATAAGGTGGACATTATCTGATCTCAAAGGATTCAGTCCATCTTATTGCATGCATAAGATTCACATGGAGAATGATTTCAAGCCTGTTGCACAACCTCAAAGACGTCTTAATCCAACCATAAAAAAGGTGCTAAAGAAAGAAGTACTGAAATTGTTAGATGCTGGTATGATCTATCCTATATCTGATAATGCTTAGGTTAGCTCAGTTCAGGTAGTTCAGAAAAAAGGAGGTATGACTATAATTTATAATGATAAAAATGAATTAATACCTACTAGGACTGTCATAAGTTGGAGAATTGTATAGATTATAGGAAATTGAATTAGACAACTAGAAAATATCATTTTCCTACCTTTCATGGATCAAATGTTAGAAAGGTTTGCAGGATAAACTTTTTATTATTTTTTGTATGGTTATTCAGGGTATAATCAAATAACAGTAGATCCAGAGGATCAAGAAAAAACTATTTTTACTTATCCTTTTGGTGTGTTTGCTTATAAGAAAGTGTTATTCGGATTGTGCAATGCCCCAACAATCTTTCAAAGATGCATTCTAACAGTCTTTTCAAATTTGGTGGAACAATGCATAGAAGTTTTCATGGATGATTTCTCAGTATTTGGTGCATCATTTGACCATTGCTTGAGAAACCTAAATACCGTACTGAAGCGGTGTGTTGATACTAATCTTGTGTTAAATTGGGAAAAATGTCATTTTATGGTAATCGAATATGTGATGTTAGGCCATAAGATTTCTGCAAAAGGTATTAAAGTTGATAAAGTAAAATTAGAAATCATTGAGAAATTGCCACCACCATCAAATTGAAGGGCATCAAAAGCTTTCTAGGACATGCTGGATTCTATAAAAGATTTCTCAAAGATTGCAAAGTCACTCAACAACTTGCTCAATAAGGATATTTCTTTTAATTTTAATGTTGAATGTTTGCACGCTTTTGAACGGTTAAAACAAAAATTAATTTCAACCCCTGTGATAATTGCACCTGATTGGAATTTAGATTTTGAATTAATGTGTGATGCAAGTGATTATGCTATAGGAACAATATTAGGCCAAAGAAAATCTAAGATCTTTCATGCTATACATTATGGTAGCAAAGTTCTTAATGCAATCCAAATTAATTATGCAACTACTGAAAAGGAATTATTAGCTATAGTTTATGCATTGGAAAAATTTAAAGCATATCTGATTGGTTCATCTGTTACTATATACACTGATCATGCAGCAATCAAATATTTGTTAACCAAATTAGATTCTAAACCCAGACTAATTAGATGAATTTTATTGTTGCAGGAATTTGATTTGGTGATCAAGGACAAAAAAAGTTGTGAAAATTTGGTAGCTGACTATTTGTCCAAATTAGTCAATACTGAAGTGACTAATAACCAATTAGAAGTACAGGAGAAATTTCCAGATGAAAAATTGATGATGGTACAAGAAAGACCTTGGTTTGTTGACATGACAAATTTTAAAGCTGCAAAAGTTGTCCCAGAAGATTATACTTGACATCAAAGGAACAAATTCTTTAAAGATGTATATTATTTTGTATGGGATGATCCTTATCTTTTCAAAATAGGAAGTGATAACTTGTTGAGAAGATGTGTGACAAGCAAAGAAGCCAAAATTATTTTCTGCCATTGCCACAGTTCTCCTTATGGTAGACATTTTAATGGAGGAAGGACTGCTGCAAAAATTCTCTAATCTGGTTTTTTCTAGCCTACTTTGTTTAAAGATGCGCACAACTTTGCACAACAATGTAGTAATTGTCAGAAGATAGGGGGAATATCAAGACAAGAAATGCCCCTGAATATCATGTTGGAAGTAGAACTATTTGACTGTTGGGGAATTGATTTTGCAGGACCTTTCCCATCCTCATTCTCTACAGATTACATCTTGGTAGCAGTTGATTTATCAAAGTGGGTGGAAGCAGTGACTCTATAAAAGCTAATGCCAAAACAGTAATAAAGTTTTTAAAGAAGAATATATTTTGTAGATTTGGCACTCCTAGAGTCCTAATTAGTGATGAAGGGTCACACTTCTATAATATTCAACTTCAAAAATGTTTAGAGCATTATAGGATCAAACATAAAGTCGCATCACCTTATCATCCACAAACTAATGGACAAGCAGAAATTTCAAATAGGAAAATCAAAAGAATATTAGAAAAAATCGTTTCATCTTCAAGAAAAGATTGTTCAATAAAGCTAGATGATGTGTTTTGGACTTATAGAACTGCATATAAATCCTCCACTGGGTTATCTCAATTTCAACTTGTCTATGGTAAGTCATGTCATCTCCCAATGGAAATGAAGTATAAAGCGTATTGGGTTTTAAAATTTCTAAATTTTGATCCAAAAGCATCAGTAGAGAAAAGAAAAATGTAGATGCATGAATTAGAAGAAATGAGACTTAAACGCATATGAATCATCCAAGCTATACAAGGAGAGAGTTAAAACATATCATGATAAGAAAATTTTGAAAAGAGAATTTCATCTAAGCCAGTCTGTGTTGTTGTTTAATTCAAGATTAAGACTTTTTCTTGGGAAACTAAAATCCAAATGATCAGGACCGTTCGTGATAAAATCTATTAAACCCTACGGTGCTGTAGAATTGAAAGATCCAGCAACAGGAAGCACACACGGACAGTTAATGGGCAAAAAATTAAAGCATATTTAGGAGATGCAATTGACCAGCTTCACTTCATCACGTACTTGGATGAACCATAAAGCGAACAGACGTCGAGCTGAAGACGTTAAACAAGCGCTCCTGAGAGGCAACCCAATGTTTTCCCTTTATTTTCTTTTCTTTTTGCAATTTAGATTTTTTTATTGCATTATAATTTAAGTATGAACAAATTTGAACAATGCTGAACTTGATTTATGTGGAAACTTTTTGAGTTGTTAATTTATCATTGAATTGCATTTGAGTATCATGATAACCAAAATTCATTGAAATTCGCTCAAGCGACAGATGATTCGCTTAAGCGAATTTACGTTGTTTCTCTCTGTTTATCTTCGCTCAAACGAAAAAATTTCACTCAAACATTTTCGCTCAAGTGACAGATTATTCACTCAAGCGAAAGTACGGTATTTCTCCCTGTCTTTGGGTCACTCAAGCGAATCTTAAGTGAACTGATTTTCACTTGAGCGAAAACGCCTAGATGTGGTTTTTAAAAAAACGTGAACTGGATCAGTTTCTCATATTTCTCAAAACCTTATTTCGAACCCACATCTCTCCAACTAATCTTTTCTCTAAATTAAGCCGAAATCATTCAAATTTCGGCTTCCATTTCATCATTCCAAGTATTCTAGGGTGTTTTGGCAAGATTCCACCTATTAGAATTCCAAGATTTTTACTTCTTCTCTGAGTCAACTTCAGTACATTGTGTCTAAGCTTGATTTTGAAATTAAGGGTAAGATTTGAAACTTTTCTTGATGTTTTTGAATGATTTTGAGATGAGATTTATTTGTGGTTAAATTGATTGGCTAAATTACATATTCAGGGGTTACAAATTATGCTGCATGCTAATTGTTCGATAAAATGCCTCAAAGTGATTCATTTGGTTTTTAGGTGATATACAACTTGTAATTGCTCATGGTATGCTTAAATGTTTAATTGGGAAAGGATTTATGCTAGAAATTTGAGCCATAGGAGTTCCAAAATTAGGTGCATGCAACTGTTTGATGAAATGTCTAAATATAAATCATAGTTGTTTTATTGCAATTGAACCTCTAAAATGAACTATCATGTAGTATTAAGACCTAAAGTAGCATTGTATTCATATATTCGACTAATCGTTAATTATGTTTGATTATCATGATGTTTTCATATGGGTCTAAGAAGAGAATCGCATGGTGCTTCATCATCTAGAGTTGCTGGAAAGAGGCCCAAGAATGAGCCTGAAGATACTTAAGTAGATAGAAGCAGATTTAGAGACGTCGAGATACAAGCAAGATTTGAAAGAATTAGAAACTGGACTTTCATTTCGGAAAGGAGAGTGGAGCTTAACAAAGGAAAATTTCCAGAGTTCAACAATGAGATAACACGCAAGAATTGGAGGCAATTGGCGCTCCCAATGCCAAAGCACGATCCTGAAATAGTAAAGGAGTTCTACGCCAATGCTTGCTTAGTAGAAGAAGAGTCATTCTGGTCTCACTCAAAAGTGAGGGACCGTTGGGTTCCTTATGATCGTAATACGATGAACGACCTACTGGAAAATCCTCTCTTTCTAGAACAAGGTCATATTTGTGATTTCCAAGTCATCTGAAACAGTAGACGACTAACTGCAATGCATTTTAGAGATGATGACACAACAAGGGCCTTATGCTTACCGGGGAGAACCTTTGAAGCAAATCAGGCTGGCAAAACATTAAGAATACTGAGGGCCAAAATGAATACCCTAACTTAGATCTGGACTTCATTCTTGCTAGCCAACATAGTCCCCATCAAGCACAGTTAGGATATGAACATGCCAAGGTGTCACATTATCAAATGCATTCTTGATGAGACCATGATAGATGTTGCCGCGATTATCTCTAAAGAGATTTATCAGTTTGTAGTATTGGAAAGTGAGCGACGAGCAGAGCAAACCAAAACTCTTGGATTTCTGGCCCTTATCACAGCTTTATGTGCAGCTCATGGTGTGGATGTGAACCCATTAGTGAATATCCGACCGTCCATCTACAAAAGATTTATAGAGCGAAATTGTGTAAATCCTGCAGAAGGGGCACCACCACTACTGGCACAAGCACCACACCAACCACGACGAGCCCGACAACCACCTTCACCACCTCAGCAGCCAGATTTTCAAAAAATGATGCAGTATATGGAGCATTTATCATTCCAACAGTCAGCAGCCTATAGGGGTCAATGCAGTATTAACACAAATTTTTATAATCTGTCTTTGCAAATTGTTCCAGATATGCAGTGGGCATCTCCACAGGAATTTGATGTCTTACTTCAATGGCCTGGGACGGTCCAAATTTTCTGGGAGGGGGTGAAGGTGCAGATGAAGCACAACAAGAGGAGGAGGAAACTTCAGAAGAAGAAGAAAAAGAATAATAAGAATAAGAGGGAGGAAAAATTTAATTTAAATTAAAAAATTTTGTATCTTGATGTGTTTAAAAGTTATTTTTTTTAATTTGATGTCTTTAAGTTTTTGTTTTAATTTTGTTTTAATGTTTTAAATTGACACTTAATGTGATTAATGTTTTAAATTTTATGTGTTTAAATTTAATTGTTGTCTCATACTATTTGGATTAGAGCCAATTATGAAATTATTGTTTATTATCTAATTCAAATCTGGAACTTGAAAAACTATTTTGAGTGTTTCCAATAACAAGTGATTTTGGGATGATGAGTATGATAGTGAAAAAAAAATTGACAGGGAGAATTAGGAATTAACTGAATCGGAGAAACTAACCAAAAACCCAAGCGAGGAGTGAACCAAAAATAGTTAAATTGACTGTCAACACTTTATGATGATATCTGGTATTGATTGATTCTTTGATGTGATTGCATGTTAGCGAAACTTGAAAATGATGAAGACATTTTTTCTTGTGTAGTAGATATAAACCAGAGTTAAATAGTCAATCCTACATTAATTACAGGTCATCCATTTAAACCTCATATGAACAAAAAATAATATTGTTTCTTAAACAGAACCACTGAACCTAACCAATATTTATCCATCTTCCAATATTTGAGAAAGGAAATGATTATGAATATTATTACTTTTCATACGGGTATTATTGAGTATTGCTATTGTTATCTTAAGGGTATTATTGGGATGTTATTCTTAAAAAAAAACATAAGTATTGTGGCTAAGCCGAAATGATAAATGCAAAGCATGAGAGAAGGAAAAGAAATTCAATGGGGGTGAATGATAACTTGTGAGATTATTAACTCACTATCATTGTATTGGAGCAAAAACATGAAGTTTGAGACCCGACTTAAGGAAATGTTAAACAGGAATCATTCATATGATTTGAATTTCTCAAATATTTTTCTATATAAAAAAAAAACCAATGATTTCTTCTTAACTCAACCTCGTTACAAACCTCAAAAGACCCAAATGCTGATTGCTTAATGATGACTATCAATATTGGATTATTTAAATAAAGTAATTGAATGAGATAAACACTTACCTGTGAGATGTGAGAAATCATGCTTCTTTGAGGATAGTTGATGATTAATTTTCCTTTGTTAGTTGTTGTAACTGTAATGTTTATGTATCCTATTTTCATTTGGAGTTGTGACCATCACATATGAAAGAAAAACTAATTTTATGTTGTGGTTTTGGAAGAGAAAGTGATAATAGGTGATGAATTTGTTTTGAAAAAATTACTTTGCTTGAGACAAACAAGATTCTAGGTTGGGGGAATTGTTAAGTGGTAAAAAGTTAATATAATTATGCTTTGAATTGTTATGAAATCACTTCACTTATGTTAATTCTAATCTATTTTTCTCCTAATGTAGGATGAATAATACATTGATACAAGAGTAAGGAGCATAATTGTCAACATAATTGAAGCAAAACTAAAAGGAGGAAAAATATTTTCAGCATGAAAGTCGCTCGAACGAGATAGACTCTCGCTTAAGCGAAAATTAGTTAAAACTCTCTAGAAGTCACTCGCTCAAGTGTCACTATTCTCACTTGAGCGAATATCAGTTAAAACTATCTGAAAGTCAGTCGCTCAAGTGCCAGTAATTTTGCTTGAGCGAATGTTAGTTATTCTTCTCTGGAGCTCACTCGCTCAAGCGAGAAATTTCTCGCTTGAGTGAAAATAGAGAACTTTCACTTGTGCGAGCGTTGTTGCTTGAGCGAAAGACGCAAGACCCAATTTTTCTTATAAAAAGATAAGATGTGTTTTGAGAAAAATAAGTGGTTTTGGGGATAAGAGACGCGACTACTACTAGGGTTTCGTTCAATCTTCATCAATTCTTCACTTTTTCTGCATTTGGAGCATTGTAATGGCCAACATGAGTAACTAAATTCATTCTCTTGGGTTTGGCGCACTTCCTTTGAACTCTTTTGTATCATAGTGATATTTTGATATATTAATCTATGTTTTGATGTTATTATTCTTATCTTTTGTGCTTTTGAATGATTTATTCTTGATGTTTGGGGTATGATTGAAAAATATATCTTAAACTCTAGATCTCGATAAGAATATTTGTTACGTTAATTGTCAGGAATTGAATGAATGTATCAATTGCTTAAGACCCTAACCCTAATGTTGAAAAATCTCTTAATTGTGTGCGAAATCAATATTTATTAGGTTTTCTTATGAATTTCATGTGTGAGAAATCACCATGGATGGATTACGTAGGTGATATCAACATTGTTAGGTTAATTGATGTTCTTAATTGACATAACTATTACAAAAGAGGGATAAGGAAGAAAGTCAATCCTAAGTGCATTTAATTGATCTTTTCTAAACAATTTACAATTCTTGTTATTTAATTTTAATTCAACTATTTATGCAAAACTCACTTTGTTTAATCTACTTAGTAAGCATATAATTGAAAATTTCCATTGAAACCGTTCCTCGTGAAATCGACTTTTATTTAATCAAAATACTATATTACAATTAATAATTTTGATACGTTTACCAATAATTCAACAGTCTCCCTAGCATATGGAGAGAAATCTCCCACTTCTTCACACTAAACAAAGGATAACAACATACCCCTCATACAAAGACAAGTCTGGTGCTCACAATAACACTAGTCCTTAACATATAGCTCGATGTGATGAAACACATACTCATGTGATGACAAGAACAAAAGTTCACAACAGCCTAGTACCCAAAGTCAAGCACACAATAGATTGACAACTTGCTCATGACTAGCATCATGGAGGAAGCTCTATCAGTCCATCCTAACATTTTCCACTTATTCAACTATTGTCGAACCATTTTTGGATATTAAATGGACCTCTCTAAAAAGTAATTTTCGTCTTTTGAAATTAGTTTTGCTATAACACTAATTGCTCTAGATAATTATCTACCATTTTCGAGTGCCATTTCTATTCTATGCTATGTATAAACATATGACTTTTTGGATGTAAATAATGATATTTATATAGATGGATCTTTTATATATATATATATATATATATATATATATATATATATATATATATATATATATATATATATATATTGCACAATGAAGTATGACACGAATTGATATATATTCAAATCTATTGCTCATGTTATGATCTTCTACATCTTAAGTCTTCTCGTTACTTTATTTGCCTTATCTTCTTCATGTAATATTCAGATTGAGTGAAACTCTATGAAATTATGTCACTACTTCCACATGCTATGAGTAATGTAGGAGATATGTCTTTTTCCTAGGGGAATTCTTAAAATTATTATAACTTAGTTTTCAATTCACCTTTGACTATTGAATGAATAACCCACCCTTCCCTGTTTGAAACAAATGGCTTGTGCTTGAGGACGAGGTCGTGAAATCCATTACTATTGGCTCCTCAATACAATATGCAATTATAATGTGATAAACACTATTGTTGATTGTTTTTAGGCAAAGAAAGCACAAATTCAGCCTGAAAATGACATCTAATGGCAAGTCATAATTTAAGGTTGGCATAATCTTATCCTCTGAGGACACATCCTCCACTTACCTTATCGACTTCAACACAAATTATTTAGCACCAGATAACATAATTGTTATATTCATAACCATTTAGAAAGTCAAGAACCATTTAGAAAGTCAAGAACCATTTAGAAAGTCAAGAACCATTTAGAAAGTCAAGAAGACGTTCATAGACTAGGGGAGTTTGAGCCCATAAACAACATATAAGGGCGGTTCATAATGTCGGTTCATAATGTGAGTTTGGGATATTCTTATCCTCAAAGGACATTTATTCCAATTATTCTCACATATGTCGACTTCAACACATATAATCTTGCACATGATGACTCAATTGTTATCATTATATGCATAACCAATTCGGGAGTTAAGGAGACATTGATAGATCAAGAGAGCTAAGCTAATGTGCTATACTGGTAAACTTTCTGGAAGTTTGATATGTTCATTATCTCATTAAGTGTTACCCATATCCTCTGTGGGGATTTGTAGGGGAGTGAGTGCATATATGTCCATATATTGATATCTTCACCACCTTTGGTGTTGAAAAGGGAGAAAGAATATCATGGATCCATCATATTTTGGTAGATTTTTATATCGTTCTCATTGAATTATTTTAAACCACTCGAGGCCATCATATCCACATCACATGACCATGAAATTTTTAGTTGAAGGTGACATTATCGCCACTATCAAGAGAGGTCCAAAATAAACTTGAAATATTACATGTTGAGTCTAAAAGTGCAACCATACACCCATAATGCCCTAATTGAAAGATCTTCTAGTGTTCAACCTCAACTAAGGCATTTCCCCACCAATAACATGATGAAAGGTTAGAAAATATGACATAAACATGGATCCACGACATGAGTTTGTGGCCAAGCACCTAATGTTTGATGAAAAAATATCTAATTTCCAACTTAGAAGAAAGCCAAGGCAAGTAACATATGTGGGTTGACCTGTAAACAACCTCGTCCAAGAGCAACCAGAGGAGGTGCTTAGTAGAAATGTTAACATCTTCACTTGGAGCGTGACTAACATGGCAATGGCAAGTAAGAACCCATGATTCTATTGGTTATAAACTTACTATTTTATCTCATGTTAAACTTGTATCACAATGAAAACTCAATTTAGTTATGAGAGAAAATATGCATGATTTTCGAATAAGAGCTTGACAAACTCTTAAAAGTCGACTTTATTTGAGAAGTAAGTTATACCACATGATTCTCTATTGTAATGTTAATTAAAAAATCAAATGGAAAATGACGTATGCAAGTAAATTATATCTATCTGAGTAAAACTTGTTTAAAGGATTCATACCATTTGCTCAATATAGATCGACTTGCCGATAATGCATTTAGATATGAAGTTTTAAGTTTTATTGATGTGTACTCAGATTATAACCTAATCTAGATGTATCCCTCAAATGAGGAGAAAATAACTTTCATTATTGAAGGGACCAACTTTGTCATAAGGTCATGCACTTTAGCTTAAATTTAAAGTCACAAACTAACATTTGATAGACAAAGTTTCAAAAGATCTCATTAGAGATATTATGAAAGTTTGTTTAGATGACATGATAGTAATGTAAACTAAAGTAGCAAGTCATCCTAAGCATTTGAAGCACATGTTTACCAAGGATTTCAAGAACAATGAGTTTAAATCTTGAAAAGTATGTGTTCAGGGTTGGCGGAGAAAAGTTATTCACTTTTATGATTACCATGAGAGAGTTGAAGTCAATTATAACAAATGGGAGATATCTCTTTTATGCAAAACCCAAAAAATGTTTAGGAAATGCAACGACTAAACCATATTTTTGCCAAAGCTTGTCAAGAAGACTAAACCATTTTTCAAGTTGCCTAAAATGTTGAGTGGAGTGAAAAATGTGATAAAATGTTTTATTAAATAAAGTAGGACATTGCATGCCTACTAATACTCGTTGACCCACCTTTAGGTTCAATTCTTCCTTTGTAATTGGATGTGGCGAGATCAACCTTAAGCTTGATCTTCTTCTAAAATGAAGGTAATAAGCAACATTTTGTATATTTCACTAACAACAAAAAAAAAACATATATTTGGTAATAGGATCTTGGCTCTTGCCAATTTAGCCAGAAGATTGGAACAATACTCTCAAAGTTTTTCACTAACTAACTACCCCATTAAGATAATGCTACAAAAACCTAGCTTACGGAGAGAATGATAGTCCGATTAATAAAGTTTTTAGAGTTTGAAATAACTTATAAAAGTCGTAAACTAGTGAAAATCCAATTATTAGTTAATTTCTTAGTCGAGATCCCCTCTCATGCAGAGAAACATGAGTGATGGACTTTAAATGTGGATGGTTCATCATATAAGAAAGGAAATGGAGCATGAATTATTCTTGAAAGACTTGACAATAGGATATTGGAATAAGCTTTAAAATTAAGTTTAAAATCTCAAACAATTAAGCGTAGAATGAAATCTTGACAACAAGTTTGAAACTAACTAAAGTGATAAGTGAAACAATTGCCATGTTGAGCTTATCCCAAGCTTGTCATTGACCAAACCACAAGTAAATTTCAAGCAAAGTAGCCCTTTATATAGAGTTACTATCACATTACCAAAAATTTAGAGTATGTTTTTGAGAAGTTAACCATAGAGCATGTTCCTCGTGAACAAAATGATAGAGTTAATGTTTTGTCAAGGCTTATTAGTAAAAAAAATCTAGACAACATCGAATCCTTATACAAGAAATGCAAACCTGTCCCAACTAGGGTCATGATACTTTTCATATTGACCCCACAAAATCAACCTTGATGACCCTAATAATCAATTATTTGATGAATGATACTCCATCGATTAACCAAGGGGATGCCAAAATGATGAGGAAGAGCTCAATATTATTTATCCTTAACAATGTCGACTTATTCAACAGGGGTTTCTCTTCCCCATTGTTGAAATGTAAAGACGAAGACCAAACCCATTATGTTATAAATGAACTTCACAACATAATATGTGGAATCCATGAGGAGGAGGAGATACTCAAGGTATGTTTGTTAGAGAAGGATACCAATTTGGAAACAGGAAGTTTCCATAAGAAGCTACCTCCGAAATTGACTACAAGTTTTTCTCTTTAATGCTCAGTGACGCTGCTTGAGCTATCGAAGAAGGAAGATAGTTAGAGAGAGTGAACCTCTTCTTTTAAGGACTTTTAGACCATTTAGTTTGGTAGGACCATCTTGAGCATATTCTATTTTAAAGAAATAAGTTCTAGAGCTTTTAAAATAAGTATAAAAGAATAACAAGCTTTCATACTAAAATCCATAGAGACCCAAGCGATCTCTTGATCGTGTTTAAATTGATAAAAAATGATGAACTTATTTATAGTGGGAGTAATATGTAAAAGACTACACAAGAATTGAAAGACTTTCAAGAATATTCAATTAGGATGAAATTGATTAAAAGTGACACAAATAGTGGATAACATGTTGTACTCAAAATAAAAAAAAGGGACTAGGATGTTCAAATCCTTGAAGAGGTACTTGTACACAAAGGAAAAGTCATTGCCATTTAATCCTAATTTCATATATACACGATAATTTATCAAGCAAGTTTGGGCAAGAACAAACTCGACATCCATAAGTGCAAATATGGAATGCTTTAGAGAGACCTTCCACAGAAGAAGATGAGGTGAAGTCAGAAGATTAATGATTCACCTCATCGAGTACTTAATTGTACTCAAGATTCAAGATCAAAGAAAACTTGCACTTTCTATTCATCCTAGTGGTGCTCGAACCTGATTCCCATCTTTTGGGCTTTGAGCTTCCTTTGAATAAGGGAAAGGGACCTACTCCCTTTCAATAACTTCTCCAAAAGTTTTGAAAGCTAAAATGACATCCATAGAAGGAGGGTTTTAAAAAGTGGCTTCAGACTCATTGACATATTCCCCACGGGAGGAACTATTAGAAAAGTTAAAGACACTTTATACTTCGATGGACTCATGTCTATAGGTTAAATTTCTTGCTTAACCAAAAGTGATTCAATATATATCGAACCATTAGAGCTATTAGAGAAACCATAAACATATAGAAATATTATATGCAGGTAAAACAAACAACAAAGTAAAATAAAAGATAACGGACAAAATAAAATGATATACCTAAAACAAAAAGGGTTACACCAAAAGATGAAACTCGAGAGAGAAGATGATAATGACTTCAAAATGGCATGAGAAAATGAGTGGTATAGTTTCCCTTCATACAAAAGGGGGGAATGTTATGCACATAAAAAAAATGTTTCTACCTAACCAAAACAAATAACTCTTTGCGAGAACCTTTAACAACAACCCAATAAATACAATATTTCAAATATTAAAACCCCTCATCATTGTGTTCAAAGGATTTAATGTGCCTCAACCGCCTCAAATGATTAGTCATTAGCTCAAAGGCACCTCAATCCAAGATCTAGATTGAGCATATCTACTCAAAAATCTAGATCAAACACAATGAAAATCCTAAATTGAGCACACCATGACCAAAAATCTAAATCGGGCACATATTGACCAAAATTACAAATGGAGCACATATCAACATTAACAAAACTTTATTAGTCTATAACTTAGAAAAAACATAACAATAATATTTGCCTAGAAAAAATAGAAAACATTACAAAAAAAACTCATTATTTTTTTATATTCTTAGATTTTGAACTTAATATTACATAAAATTAGTGACAATTAATAAAGGTCATTAAATATTCTATAACAATAAATATTAATAATAAATTTGATTAACATAAAACATCATAAATTTTTCAAACAATCGATAATAAATTTCTCAAATTATATGATTTGTTAGTTAAAAATAAACAATACTAGGGATCATATGAGAATGAAAACACAGTTGATTATGCATAGATTACATTTTTCTCGTTATATACTGTTATACTATTCTCTTATCTATTGATATTGATTTAATCATTGTAGAATCTTCCCAAAGAAATCTTCTTTTGAAGATAAAAAATTTATCAATTACTCTAACCTAGCACTGGAGACCTATTATGTTTCTAGGCAAGAACAAACTTAATTAACCACGTTAGTGAATTTCTAAAACGTTTAGACAAAAAAAATTAATAGAAAATGTATCTGTTTTCAAATTATAAAAACTAAAATTTTCAACATTAAATTTGAAAAAAAAATTCCAAATTTAAGTCTTTAAAAAATATTTAAGTAAATTTCCTTGTAATAGAACCCGCACAAAGTCAAAGAAAACAACAGATGTTGCAACAAGTAAACGCACAAATCTTCCAAACTATTCAATATTTTCCACCATGGAAGGTTCATGGTTAACTTGTTTGATGTTACCAACATGAATTAAAGCAAAGAGTAAGGTTTTTGCCGACAAAACAGGTAAAAGAAAAAAATGCACCTACGCAAAAGGTCACCTTTAGTCGTGTACATACATACACCTTGCCAATTTTACACCGTACAAAAACTAAAGGAATTTTTCATGGATTTCCAATCCCCATCTAAAGGGAGCATAATGGAAGTCTAAAATGAAATTTTCATAGTATTTAAATTACAATGGATTTAAAGCATTGTTAAAAAAAATATTAACCAACAGGTATGGAAAAGAGTGAGTAGGAAATTATGGATACAATATGAGGGTAAACATTAGTATTTAGTACGATCAAGATTCATGAAACTGAAGTAGTACCTATTGTGCTCCACCTCTATAATTAAAAAAAGTGAGTCTCTCTCCCTTGTGCTATGTCCTTAAAAATCCTTATAAAAAAGACTCTGCAAATCCATCACAGATGTATGGCACATTGGCCAGGCAGCTACATAACATTGAAAGCATTATGAGACATGATAGTTGTAGCAGTTAGAGAAAACCATCAAATAGTCCGTAGACTTATAATCAGCAGTCATTTGAGTTTATAATGAAAAAAAAAAAAAAAATAGTCCTTGATATTAATAATTACCAATAATTTTAGCCCTAACATTAAGGATCTATCAATTTATTCCCAAACATTGATAACTGATGGTCTTTGGTTCACTACAGAGTGTGCAATAAACCAAACTGTTTTGAACAAACCAAACAGTTTTGAAAAAAAACTAACCAAATCACTTTTTGGAAACAGTTTGGTTCACACTAAACCAATTTCATGAAGCGGTTCAGTTCGAACTGTACCGTACGGGAACACACCCCTACAAATTAGATCTTAATTTTGGTGTACATCATTCAATTTTGGTCCTAACACTAGAGACTGAATTGACTTCTAGTTGTCAAATTTAGTGACCAAATTTGCAATAATGATTGTCATATTAAAGAACTAAACTACTGATTTTGTAACATTAAGACCAAAGTGATCGATGGTGTTAATTTCAAAGACTAAATTGAATAATAGTTATAAAAGTGAGACTCTAAATTTGTTCATTTATATCGGACTAGTTTGATCGATACTTATAATCAAGGACTAGTGGAGTGTATTATTAGAAATATTTGTTGATAGGAAAAACAAGTGATGGTTTCCAAGCTACAGTTCACTTAAATCCCTCCAACAAACCAATATCTGACAAAGCTACATGGGACATGGTACGACCACAATAGTCCAATTATACAACCTCACAAATTATGCATGCAATGCAATGTAAGTGAGATACTTCTCTTTTTTCTTGACACAGAAGTGAGATACTTGTGTGCATTAAAAGTGTAGCAAAAACATTTCTATCTTAATAGTCTAAAAACGTATCCAACATAAGTTGGGTGGCCCCTGCTCCATCATTTAAAAGCCAGGAATTCGAGAAGTTAAAAGGAAGAAAAGGAAAATATTACAAATCTTACCATCAAAGAAGGCAGTGCAGTTCAGAAAAGAAAAGGAGAAGAACAAAATGTCTATTTATGAGACGAGAAGAAGAACAATCTGTCCCATAAACCGGAATGCCTTTGGAGTTTCTTTTAAACATCTATTCTTCTCATCTCGAGACCAATGCTGCATGAATCACGATCTCACATCAAAAATAAGAATGACATAACATCTTATATAAAGCCACAATAGTAGCATTCATAGTAATCAACCTCAGAAAGCTTGTTGAGTTTATCGCGGACATCTTTCAACAATTCAGGTACATCTCCTTCCCATTTGTAAAACTCCAACTCCTCACCTTCCAAGAGCATATCAGAAACCTAAAAGCAATAATACTAGAATGACAAGCAACCCCAGATGATTTCACAATAGTACGTAATTGAATTCTTTGAATAAGGAATTCCTTACTTCCGATTCTATGTTGGCTACAGAACTTCAACACCAACTAATATCATAAAGTAACAATAAATATTCATTTCTACAAGGTTGCATGTGTTTGTAGAGGCCTATAATGGGTAAAATTGAACACCAAGCTATTGTTCAGTACGTCTATTTTGTTATTTTACAGTTAGGTTTA
The DNA here is from genome assembly GCA_963425845.1 of Sphenostylis stenocarpa. Taxonomy (NCBI): domain Eukaryota; kingdom Viridiplantae; phylum Streptophyta; class Magnoliopsida; order Fabales; family Fabaceae; genus Sphenostylis; species Sphenostylis stenocarpa. The sequence continues at coordinate 30,204,639 of OY731405.1, forward strand.
TCCTATAAAAGGCCTGGCCCTTGTATGAGAATTCTGTATCAATCTGACTATCAAACTGTAGGAGAGAAATAGTGAGCGAGTTAAAATGCTGAGTACCAAAACCACATTGCTGTTAGTGTTAGGCACTTGAGTAGGTGAGAGAGATCAGAGAGTAAAACGTACCAGTAGAACTTTCATGCGTAGTTTCTATTAGTAAAATAAAAATGTTATTTCAAATTTCTCCTCAACCCCATAATCATGAATTCAACATCTAAAATTTGATTTACTGTATGATAACAATCTATTTGCAGTAAATCTCTCTTATGGGGAGCATGTTATGCAATCAACTTTAAAATGCTGCTTTCACTTTTATTAAAAAATAATATAATTAAATGATTAAATTATCCACTGATTACATCCATCACTCACTCATGAGACCTCCTGACCTCTCTCTTTTAATTGTCCCCAGTCTTTCTAATTGAAAAATGATAGCTGAGAAAAATCATTTTTTTTAAACGACAATGTATTTTGCTGAGGCATTATTTTTTCAAATGGATAGACAGGGAAAGGAACTACAAATAAAGGGAACATGTGATAGTATTCCCTCACAACAAACTTTTAAGACAGAGGAAAGGGAAGTGAGTACACAGACCTTCTTTCCAATGACCTGACCAGCAGCTATATGAGAAAAATAGATATTGTAGAAATGGGAGAGAAACAGGGGTGCGCTTGTCTCTGCAAGTTCCTCCAAATATTTGGCATATGTGAGCCCTGCAGAACTGGGATTCGGAATCATATTTCCTTGTTCCTCCAACCATTCCAGATCCTTCAAAAGCCCTTCTGATCTTTCCAACCCAGTTTTCCTCATGTATGCATCTGCAAATTCATGAAATTCCCATCATAACAAATTCAAATCAATTCCTTTTCTCTATGGAAAACTGGAAAAAAAAAAGTAAATCACATATGTTCCACTTTTCACTTTTTAACTGTCCACTTGAAAGAAATAATTGGCTGTTATTTAAAGGTTCCATTCAACATTAATTTAAATCTTTTTTATTAAGAAAAAATGTTTTTGGTATTAGTTTTCAATCAAAATTGAAGTTCCCTCTGGATAACTACCTTTTAACGTCAACATTATTGTTACACAGATTATTATTGAGACAAAACTTCAATTTTCAAATAATAATAATATAATGAATCTTGCTATAAAAGTTACCTTAACTGACAATGATTAAGGAACCAATAAATAAATTTTACAATCAAAATCACGGTGGAATTATGTTGATAACACTTTCTCGTAAAAGCTTTTTTTTTTTTTTATCTTTTGATTCTTTAACTAGTACCCTAAATATAATTATTGCTATAAGGTATTGTACATAGTTTGACCATTTCAAAACTCAATCATGCTTTTAATTCCATCTAATTTTTAAATATTTTGTTGATTGGCCATTTGTGGTGCTTTTTTTGGTGTAAACTACATGTTCTCCACATCAGACAAACTTGTTCAAGCTAAGCAGGATCATTAGAAGCAGCAAAACTTTGCTTCCAAGTATTTAATACCAATATGCATCTAAGATTTAAACTAGAGATTACCGATTCAGTTAGAACAACCTTTGTGGCAGCTGATCCACACATGCTCGTGTACAAGTAAACTCGAGTTAATTTGAACAATTTGTTTTTATGGGGACTTCTAGTAAAGAAAAAAATAAGAAAAAATAAATAAACGAATTTCTCAGTAAGGTTTTACAGCCAAAAAGGAAATTATTTCGTATTTGTTAAAATTAGTTCATGAAAGATTAATTTATAGAAACTCTTTAATATATTATTTCAAATTTTATTTTTTTAATATTCATGTGAATAAGCTCATTTTCAAAAATGAAAACTGTAATATTGATATTTAACAACAAAAAAAGGCAGTAATTAAATAATATCAATTAGATTTGAAAACAGCAATTTGAATAGAATTAAAAATATTATTAATTAGATTTGAAAAGGAAGGCGCAATGCACTAAGTGGAATGGAAATGGAATTGGACTCACAAGAAACGTTGTCGGATTCGTCTACGATGCGTTGGAGGGTGGCGAAGATGAGGTGGCTGTTAACGAGGTAAGAGAGGAAGCCTTTCATGGAGGCCTGCCACGCGTCAAAATTCGCTTGGTCGTCGGAATCTGCGGCGTTGCGAAGTCTCATGGCGACGAACCTCATCTCTTCGGTGATGCCGGTGGTCTCTCCGGGGTAAAGCTTCCGATACCTCTTCCTCTTCTTGAGCGTGGAGTTAGTTTTGGGTTTAGGAGTTGGAGTGTGAGTGAGAGTGGTGGTTTCGGTGTTGGTGGAGCTTGTTGCTGAAATGGACAACCTGCAAATGCAATTGCGGTTATTTGGGAATGAGATTGGGAGTGGGAAGTGCAGGTGTGGCATGGGTTTCGCGGTTGACCACATCCTTCGTTCCAATTTCTTCCTTCAATTCATTCTCCCCTTCTGCTACCTGTTTATCCCAATAAAAATAATTTTATTTCCATGCCAAGTGAGTAACTAATAAAATAATAATTGCTTATTCATATTTTTATTATTTTTTTTATAAAAAATTGATGTATTTAATCGTGAATTTTAAATAATAATTATTTTTTTAATTATATAAGATTTAATATTTTGAGACTAGTAATTTCAACACACGAATGTTGGCTAGAAAATATTGATGTATAATAAGTTAAACAAAAGTTTAAATGTGCTACACCAAAAAAAAAAAAATATATATATATATATATATATATATATATATATATGACATCAAAATAAAATATTGAATAATAAAATATTGAATCACATTAAAAATAAAAAGAAAACTTACATTGAAAAATGATGAAAGGAAGTTGTGTACATGAAGAACATAAAAAAAATTTAATTATTTTTTTTTTTAAAACATACAACTTGTTATGTCTTGTGAGTTTGCAAAAGTCTTATTTATACTTTTTTAGGGAAGAGTATAGTATATTAGTAATTTACATAGATACTTTTAATAATGTCAATGTAATTATTATAATAATGACGTTGTTATTTGTGCGGTTACATCAAAACAGTCTTCTATGTTACCTTTATCTACTTTTGACTTTTGCTTTTATAATTTTGTTTGATAATGGTTGATGGCGGTCAATAAAACATACTAAAGGGATTTGAATGTCCGCTACTTTCTTCTGATAGCGTCTTGGATGTGGTTGATTTTTCTTTGATCAATTTTTCTATTTTTTTATGCTGGAAACCTCTGTTTTTTAGCTAGAAATAAGGACTCTTTAGTTGATGTTGACGTAGACTTATTATCTTGTCTTTGTTGATAATTGGACTATCAAATGTCAATCCTTTGTTTATTGATAATATCTAAATTGAAAATTTTCCATCATTTTATTTTATATTATCGAGATAATGCCTTGATGTCTACATTTTCATAAAGTTGTTCAATGATAAAATCTCACGCTACTATCCATGTTATTGATTGTGTTGCAATGAAGGAGATTAGTCTGTATCAAGATTCAAATGATGTCTTCTCACGAAAGTAATTATAAACTTCTTGAACTTTTGTTAGAAAGATGGTTGGTAATAGTCTCATGTATGTAAAGCATTTGATGAACCATTTTGGAAATTTGAGGAAGATTTTTTTTTTGAACCATATAAACCAAGAATGGTTCCTTGGATATACATAAAAAGTATTGTACCATGCTTCTATATAATCATAATAGTTATAGTTTTGAGGGTTAAAAGTTATGGAGAAGGTTCTTGGGTGATGAGGTGGTTGGTTCCAATCTTCTAGTGATAAAATTCTTAAAATTTTTAGTTTTGAATATTGAATAACATCTTGTTCATCTCTTTTATGTATAATTTCTACAGAATCGGTATCTACTAGAATAAATTCATAAAAAGTTCGATCCTTGTTTAGATCTATTGGTAAATAATGAAATTCTTTAGGGAAGAGGTTTTGGGCTATTAATTTAGCAGTCTGGAATATTCATGATTTTTCAAGGATAATAATGAATAAGGTCTCGGGTTTTATAAAGTAATCATCTTGAGGGTGAGCTGTTTGAGTTTTAGAGATAAGGTCTTGGGAAGCTTTATAGGAAGAAGAAGAAGCAAAGTCTTTTGGTCCTATCAGGTTATTGAAGTATTGTAAGGGTGTAAATCTATTTGATGTATTAAAAAGTGGGCTTTTAGATATTGTTGGAGGAGTTTTTAATATTTCTGCTAAGGTTGCTTGTGTTTTAGATTGAGGAGTTTGTGGTTTTAATGATAACGACACACTTGTTTTTAGTGATTCCAGTGGGGGACCATATTGATCTTTACTTATTGTCTTCTTACTCATGATTATTTTTCCTGTAAAAATTCTCTTGTTAAAAAATCTGGTAAAGCGCTATTTTTTCCTTTAATATGTTCAATTTCAAAATCGAAACAAGATAATAAAGTCTGTCATCTTGCAAAATTATGTTTAGAAACCAGGTTTTGAACATCTTTTGTTAAAACACTTGGTGATGCTTTACAATCAGTTCTTATTAAAAACTTTTTATTGAATAAATAATCATGGAATCTTTGTAAACATAAAACGATTGACAAAATTTCTTTTTTGACAGTTAAATACTTTTGTTGAGAAGGATGTCAGATACTCGAATGATACCTGACAGTTTGTTCTCTAAAAGACTCTTGAGGTTTTTGTTTTAAAATTTCTCCATATCCTAACTCAGGAACATCAGTTTCTATTATTAAAAATGCATTTGGGTCTAGGATTCCTAGACAGGGCAATTTTTTTACTAATTCTTTGACTTTTACTATGGTTTGTGTCATTTCTTCTGACCAGGTTGGTGGACTTTTTCTAAGTCTTTTGAATAATGGTGAATAAATTGTTCTAATATTAGGAATAAATTCTGCTATATAGTTTATACATCCTAAAAATCTTTATAGTTGTTGCTTATCTTTTATTTCATTTGGAAATTTTGAAGTAAATTCTAGTGATCTTTGTATTGGGATTATGGTATTCTGATAAATTTTATATCCTAAAATTCTTATTTTTGTTTGAAAGATTTTCATTTTTTTAGTTGAAACTCCTAGTCCATTTTCTTTCATGATTTTTGTAAATATATCTAAATGATTAACATGATCAGTTATATTTTTTGAAAAAATTAGTATGTCATCTAGATATTCTATTGAAAAGTTCATATAAGGATAGAATATATTATTCATAATATTCTGGAATTCGCTAAGGACATTTTTTTAATCCTTGTGGCATTACGTTCCATTCGTAATGGTCAAAGGGTACTACAAAAGCTGTTTTATATTTATCTTCTTCTTTTATAGAAATTTGGTAATATCCTGATTTTAAGTCAAATTTAGAGAATATTAAAGAATTATGAATTCCTTTTATTAAATCATTTTTATTTGGTAATGGATATCTGATGAGTCCCTAGTTGCCCCGGAGGCGAGAGAGGTCATCTCTAGAAGGATTACTAAAAGCATGACTAGAAGGGAGACTTCCTCTCTACCTTCCATTTTGAATTTACTTAGTATTTTCTTTTTCTAAGTTTTTCACTTATTTTCGCTTTCCTTTTGTAAGCTCACTTTTTGCACCTCCTTCTTGAAGAATACCACCTTTTTTGGTAGAAAAGAAGTCTTGGATCCATAGGATACATGCATGGGTAGCCCAAAGGCGTATGACACTCATTTTTCATATCCTACACCCCTTTTTGGAGAGGAAGAAGCTTAGGATACGGGATTGGTTAGCTTGGGACAACTCAAAAGGAAGCACACCTCTTTTTTCATGTTGTCCACACCCTTAAAGGTATTTTTGGTGGGTTAGAACGAATTTAACAAATTTGGACCATGAGGACTCCAACCTTTAGGTTTATGTTAAGTTTATGTCTCCTTTTATAGTTCCATCTAGGTCCCTCCCCCGAAAGCCTATAAATAGAAGGTTTCCCCTCATGTAATTAGGTTGAACATTTTATGACAAGTTTGTGAGATTTTTTAGAGTGTTCCATCTCTTTGAGTGTCTTATCTTGAATATTGGTTCAAGTGGTGACAACCACCACTTATCTAGGGTGGCTCATCCCCTAGTGGCATGCCAACACTCCACCACCACCATAATTCTCTTCTTTTCCTCTTTTTTTCTTTATTCCTTCACTCAATTTATTTATCTAAGGGGCTGGGTCCATTTTGTAGGCAATTTTAAAATCCAAAAACCCCTATAGTTAAATAATTTGATTATCTCTAACCCTAAGGACCCAAAAGTTATGGGGACCTAAGATCTTTGTGTTCTTATTTTGTAAGCAATTTTAAAATCCAAGAAATTAATGTGGTACCTTGATAGTGGATGTTCAAGACACATGACTGGTGATAAAAAGAAATTTGTAAGTGTCAATAAGAAAGAACAAGGATATGTAACTTATGGAGATAACAACAAAGGAAAAATCCTTGGAACCAGAAACATAGGTGGTGCAAATACTTTGGAGATAAAAGATGTACTCCTTGTTAATGGACTAAAGCACAATCTTCTCAGTATAAGTCAGCTATGTGATAAAGGACTTAAGGTAATTTTTGAAAGCAATTACTACACCATACATTTTAAGGATTCTAAAGAAATTACATTTAAAGGTATTAAGCATAACAATATTTATTTGATTGATTTGGATTGTGCATCTAATGTTGATATAACATGCTTGGTTGTTAAAGAAGAAAACTCTTGGTTGTGGCATAAAAGAGCAGCTCATATTCATTGCATCAATTAAACAAATTAATCTCTAGAGATTTAGTTGTTGGTTTGCCTAAGCTAAAATTTGAAAAAGATAAATTATGTGATGCATGTCAAAAAGGTAAGCAAGTAAAATCATCTTTCAAAACTAAGAACATAGTTTCAACTTCAAATCCTTCAAAACTCTTACATTTAGATCTTTTTGGACCATCTAGAATTAAAAGCTTTGGAGGAAATTTTTATGCTCTTGTGATTGTTGATGACTACTCTAGATTTACTTGGACATTTTTCTTAACTTTGAAAAGTGAAGCCTTTAAGGTTTTTAAAAAGTTTGTAAAACAAATTCAAAATGAAAAAGAATTAAGAATTAAAGTATTAAGAAGTGATCATGGAAGAAAATTTCAAAATGAATCTTTTAAAAAATTTTGTGAAGAAAATGATATTTTACATAATTTTTCTACACCTAGACCACCCCAACAAAATGGTATAGTAGAATGGAAAAATATATCCTTAGAGGAACTAGCTAGAACTATGTTGAATGAATCCAAAGTTCCTAAATACTTTTGGGTCGATACTGTAAGTACTGCATGTTATGTTTTAAATAGAATGCTCATTAGACCTATCTTGAAAATGACTCCTTATGAGTTATTTAAAGGGAGAAAACCAAATGTAGGTCATTTGAAAATCTTGGGTTGTAAATGTTTTGTGTTAAATAATGGTAAAGATAACCTAGGTAAATTTGATTTCAAACCCGATAAGGCTATCTTCTTAGGTTATTCTCTTACTAGCAAAGCATATAGAGTATTTAATAGAAGAACATTAAATATAGAAGAATTTATGCATGTTACTTTTGATGAAATTGTAGACCTTGAGAAAAATCCTCTTGAGTCAAGAAAAGAAAATGCAGGTGATGAAGAGTACCTTAAGGAAGCATTAGAAGAAATGTACTTAAATAAAAATGAACCATCTCAACTATCCGAGTTAGCAAAAGCATGACAATCACCAAGAGGACTATCACTTGACAATATAATTGGTGATATTTCAAAAGGGGTAAGTACTATAAATATGTCTAATTTTTGTATGACTGTAGCTTTTGTCTCACAAATAGAACCCAAGAATGTTGAGGAAGCCCTCAAGGATGATCAATGGTGTATTGCAATGCAAGAAAAATTAAATCAGTTTGAAAGAAACCAAGTTTGGGAACTAATTCCAAGAGAAGAACATCATCAAGTAATTGGAACTAAATGGGTATTTAGGAACAAGCTTGATGAATATGGAAATATAACTAAGAATAAAGCTAGACTTGTGGCAAAAGGATATTGTCAAGAGGAAGGTATAGATTATGATGAGACCTATGCTCTTGTTGTCAGGTTAGAGGTTATACGCCTACTTCTTGCTTATGCGTCAATGATGAAATTTAAACTATATCAAATGGATGTGAAAAGTGTTTTTCTAAATGATTTTATTAAAGAACATGTATATGTGCAACAACATCCGGGTTTTAAAGATTTCAAATACCCTGATCATATTTTTAAATTGAAAAAGGCACTCTATGGATTAAAACAAGCTCCTAGATCATGGTATGAAAGGTAAAACAATTTTCTATTAGCAAATGATTTTTCTAGAGGAAAAATTGACTCAACGTTGTTTATTAAGAAAATAGGTGAACATATTCTGTTAATTCAGGTATATGTTGATGATATTATTTTTGGATCTACTGATAACTCTTTATGTGAAAGATTTGCAAGTATTATGTAGAATGAATTTGAAATGTCCATGATGGGGGAATTAACCTTCTTCCTTGGACTTCAAATTAAGCAATTAAAAGATGACACATTTATGTCTCAAACAAAATACTGCAAGGAGATTCTCAAGAAGTTTGGAATGGATACTGCAAAATAAACTAGCACACCAATGGGAACGTCCTGCTATTTGGATAAGGACAAATCAGGTTTGGAAATAAATTAATCCATGTATAAAGGTATGATATGTGCTTTATTATACTTAACTGCAAGTAGGCCTGATATCATGCAATTTGTATGTGTGTGTGCTAGATTTCAGGTTTGTCCAAAATAATCTCATTTAACTGCAGTAAAAACAATATTAAAATATCTCAAAAGAACCATAGGATTTGGTATGATATCCTTCTATAGCTTCACCTAGTTTATTAGGTTTTTCTGATGCTGATTATGGGGATTGTAAGATAGATAGAAAAATTACTAGTGAAACCTGTCATCTATTAGGATCTTCCTTAGTATCTTAACACTCTAAGAAACAAGCATGTGTTGCTTTATTTACAATTGAGGCCGAATATATAGCGATTGGAAATTTTTGTGCACAAATTCTTTGGATGAAGCAACAATTAGAAGATTATGAAATCTTTCTTAGTGACATTCCTTTGAAATGTGATAATACAAGTGAAATTAATCCTAAAAATCCTATTATGCACTCCAGAACTAAGCACATTGAGATTAGGCACCACTTCTTAAGAGATCATATTAGTAAGAAAAATTGTAAAATTGAGTACATTGATACAAAACATCATTTAGCGAATATATTTACCAAACCTCTTCCCAAAGAAAGTTTTTATGAACTTAGCAGAGACTTAGGCCTTCTAGAAATATCCTAACTTAGTAAAAACTAAAACAGAGTAAAATTCTTCGAATTCGTTCTAGAATAATCGATTATCAAGGGAAATAATCGATTATTTTGAGTCTCACATCTTCACATTTGCAAACCTCTCTAGAATAATCGATTATCAAGGGAAATAATCGATTATCCTGCTACTCTACAAAATCTGAAAACTCTATGGAATAATCGATTATGTCACGTGATAATCGATTATTCATGCGTTTCTGAAAAATTTATGGGCAGCTGATGAACAAATAATCGATTATCACAGGCTGATAATCGATTATCCTCCATCGTTCGGTGAAAACTAGTCGTTGGCAATGGATCTATTTGCCTCAATTCTTGCGTTTATAGTCGTTTATAGTCGTTAGAAGTGATCTCTACTTATAGAGGGACTCAGAAACTCATTTCATCACTTCTTGCCTCTGTTCCAAGAATTCTGCATTGATTTCAAGCTCCATTCTTGTCTCTTTCAAGTTCTTATCTTTCCATTCTCTCTTAAAATACCCATCCTTTCTAAATTACTCTCAAATGGCTGAATCATCCAGAATGAAGATCCCCACAAGGAGAAGATATGCTTCTGCTTCTCAACCCCGTCCCAAATCCATTGAAGGTTAGATATCCGATGACGATAGGAGACAAGAATTTCTTACATTTATGGAAAGAAAGGAGTATCATTTCTCCAAAATTCTTAAACGAAGATCAGTTCATCAACCGGGGATTCCAATTCCCAACTCTTCTTGAACAACAGGGTGTCTTACCCTTTGTTGAGATGGAAGACACTTACTACCCATATTTGGTACGTGTCTTTTTTAATTCAAATTCAGAGACCATATTGCTACCTCAAGAGTCAAAGGAGTAACCATCATCCTTGATGATGACATATGGGAGAATGTAGCAAAATTTCCTATTCGGGATGATGCTATGAATGTGCTCATGGATATGGATAACTTTGACAGGATTCTGGCTTACCGTTCTTTCCTTCGTAATCCTGCACAGCAGATTGGGCGACAACTTCTTGCAGGACCGTTAAAGAAAGATGAATGTCTTCTACTTCATCTTATTGTTTGGATTCTCTGTCCCCGAGCCACCAATCATGCTCAATGTTCTGCTGCTGATCTTCGCATCATCCATGCGATTATGAACAATGAGCCGATTGATTAGCCCAGTCTCATCCTATCCACTATGCTCAAAGTCAAGTGTCATCCTACCTTCAAAATTCCATATGCTCTCTTTATCTCCAAAATTCTTGAATACAAATGAGTCAATCTTGAAGGGGAACAAAGGTTTCGCACATTGAATTCCAATCGCATGCTTGATGGTACACTATCTCTATTGCAAATGGTCAACGTTGACGAAACTTATTTTCATAAGGATGATGCGCCAAATGTCATTGCTGCTATTGCTTATTTTGACGATGATGAGATAATTGTTGTTGATGCTCCTATAGGAGGGACTTCATCTGGTGCCCATACTAAAGCCCGCCCCTCCCTTGAAGATATGATTTCTAACATGAACCAACGAATGCATGACTTCTTTTCACTCTCTAAAGATCTGCATCAGGAGATTGTGAATCTCATTTCAAACGTGGATTTACGAGTGTCAGCCCTTGAAGGCCGTTTTGATTACCAATTTAATGACGATTCTCAATTTGATAAATTTTAATTATTGTATTCATCAGCTTAGTTCTTTTCCCATCAATATTGTAATTTTTTTTATTAATAAATCTCTATTCATAAATTGCTTTATTGAGGGGGAGTCATTTATTTTTCAACATTTATTGAGGGGGAGCTTTTGCTTATGTTTACTGCTTGTCTTTTTGTTTATGATAAAAAAGGGCGAGAATTTATTTAATAACCTGTTATGATAAATAAATTTCTATGATAGTTGTGACAGAAAACAGGTTATTACAAAAAGGCTTTAAAGCAAATTTTGATCATCATCAAAAAGGGGAAGATTGTTGAAAATGTAAGGATATGGTGATGATGATACAAGAACAAATGACTTCAAGATTAGAAGACTTATATACATTTAAAATTACCTGTAATAACTCTGTTTTGTCATTTTGAGTCTGTAAAAATAGAGTCCATGATAGTCAACACTTAATTTATCCACAAAAACTTCATTTTTATCAAGGTCGCACTTGAATAATTGATGATCACTCAGGATAATCGATTATTCTGGATAAACTTTAGTTTTTCTGAAAGTGGCTTTGGAATAATTGATTATCTCTATGGATAATCGATTATCTATGGTTGTTAAGGATATAAATTCGAAATTGGCTCTGGAATAATCGATTATCACTCAGGATAATCGATTATCCTAAACAAAATTGATTTTCTTATATTGACTCTGTGATAATCAATTATCACTAATGATAATTGATTATCTATGTTAGTTATGAATTTGAATTTCGAATTTCAGACCTAATTTTTGAAAACCCTAAAATCGAAAACCCTAAAACTCTATTTAAATGACTCTCATGCACTCAACAAAGTGACAAACCTTTTCATACTCAGAAAATTTAAGAGCTTTGATTGCTGGGAGAACTTTGAGTAGGGAAGAAAAAGGGACTTTGGAAACCTAGTGTGGGCTAGAAGCGATAAGAATCATTGAGTGAGATTTTCAATGGATTGAGTGTTGTGTCGTCTCTTGGAAAGTTGTCTTCATCCTTTGTGGGCTTCAAAGGAGGTGTTATTCTCTTGTGTGACTCAAGAGAGGTGTTTTCTAATCTTTTTTATTTGTAATTTGTTTATTTGAGAACCATTATTTTAGTGACTGAGTTAATAATCTTTTGGAGTGATTAACAATTGGACGTAGGGTCTTTTGATCCGAACCAGTATAAAATTCTTGTGTAATCTTCTTCCCTTATCTCTTTACTTTTCAAGTACTTTATTGTATTATCGTTTAATCGGTAAAATCTTACGAAAACTTTTTAAAGGATAATTTTTTATAAGAAACCAATTCACCCCTCTTGATTTTTGTCTTAACACAAACATTCTGCTACCCGGTACCATCATAAAGTACTAAAATGGATTAGATATCCATTACAAAATAAAAATGATTTAATAAAAAGAATTCATAATTCTTTAATATTCTTTAAATTTGATTTAAAATCAGGATATTACCAAATTTCTATAAAAGAAGAAGATAAATATAAAACAACTTTTGCAGTACCCTTTGACCATTACGAATGGAATGTAATGTCACAAGGATTAAAAAATACCCCTAGTGAATTCCAGAATATTATGAATGATATATTCTATCCTTATATGAACTTTTCAATAGTATATCCAGACCACGTACTAATTTTTTCAAAAAATATAACTGAGCATGTTAATCATTTAAATATATTTACAAAAATCATGAAAGAAAATGGACTAGTAGTTTCAGCTAAACAAATGAAAATCTTTCAAACAAAAACAAGATTTTAGGATATGAAATTTATCAAAATACCATAATCCCAATACAAAGATCACTAGAATTTGCTTCAAAATTTCCAAATGAAACAAAAGATAAGCAACAACTACAAAGATTTTTAAGATGTATAAACTATATAGCATAATTTATTCCTAATATTAGAACAATTTGTTCACCATTATTCAAAAGACTTAGAAAAAGTCCACCAACCTAATCAGAAGAAATGACACAAATCATAGTAAAAGTAAAGAATTAGTAAAAAAATTGTCATGTCTAGGAATCTCATACCCAAATGAATTTTTAATAGTAGAAATTGATGCTTCTAAGTTAGGATAAGGAGGAATTTTAAAACAAAAACCTCAAAAGTCTTTTAGAGAACAAATTGTCAGGTATCATTCGGGTATCTGACATCCTTCTCAACAAAAGTATTCAACTGTCAAAAAAGAAATTTTGTTAATTGTTTTATGTTTACAAAAATCCCAAGATTATTTATTCAATAAAAAGTTTTTAATAAGAACTGATTGTAAAACAACACCAAATGTTTTAACAAAAGATGTTCAAAACCTGGTTTCTAAACATATTTTTGCAAAATGACAGGCTTTATTATCTTGTTTCAATTTTGAAATTGAACATATTAAAGGAAAAAATAACGCTTTACCAAATTTTTTTAAGAGAATTTTTACAGGAAAAACAATCGTGAGTGAGAAGCCAATAAGCAAAGATCAATATGGTCCCTTACTGGGATCACTAAAAACAGGTATGTCATTATCATTAAAACCCCAAACTCCTCAGTCTAAAACACAAGCAACCTTAGCAGAAATATTAAAAACTCCTCCAACAATATCCAAAGGCCCACTTGTCAATACATCAAACAGATTTATACCCTTACAATACTCCAATATCCTGATAGGACCAAAAGGCTTTGCTTCTTCTTTTTCTTCCTATAAAGATTCCCAAGACCTTATCTCTAAAACTTAAACAGCTCACCCTCAAGATGATTACTTTATAAAACCCGAGACCTTATTCATTATTATCCTTGAAAAATCATGGATATTCCAGACTGCTAAACTAACAACCCAAAACCTCTTTCCTAAAAAATTCCATTATTTACCAATAGATCTAAACAAGGACCGGACTTTTTATGAATTTATTCTAGTAGATACGGATTCTGTAGAAATTATACATAAAAGAGATGAGCAATGTGTTATTCAATATTCAAAACTAAATATTTTAAGAATTTTATCACTAGAAGATCGGAACCAACCACCTCATCACCCAAGAACCTTCTCTAGAACTTTTAACCCTCAAAACTATAACTATTATGATTATATAGAAGCATGGTACAATACTCTTTATGTATACCCAGGGAACCATTCTTAGTTTATATGGTTCAAAAAAGAAATCTTCCTCAAATCTCCAAAATGGTTCATCAAATGGTTTACATATATGGGACCATTACCAACCATCTTTCCAACAAAAGTTCACGAAGTTTATAATTACTTTCGTGAGAAGACATAATTTGAATCTAGATACAGGCTAATCTCCTTCATTGCAACACAATCAATAACATGGATAATAGCGTGGGATTTTATCATCTAACAACTTTATGAAAATGTAAACATTAAGGCATTATCTCGACAATATAAAATAAAATGGTGGAAAAAATTCAATTTAGATATTATCAATAAACAAAGGATCGACATTTGGCAGTCCAATTATCAACAAAGACAAGATGACAATTCTACGTTAACGTTAATTAAAGAGTCCTTATTTCTAGCTGAAAAGCAGAGGTTAATGATAGAACTCGCTTCAGCTTCCAGCATCGAAGAAATATAATAACTGATCAAAGAAAAATCAACCACATCCAAGACACCATCAGAAGAAAGTAGCAGACATTCAAATCCCTTTAGTATGTTTGATTGACAGCCATCAACCATTATCAGAAAAGAATCTTTGAAGAAGACAAAATTGTAAAAGCAAAAGTAAATAAAGGTGGCAGACAAGACTGTTTTGATGTGACTACACAAATAACAACGTCATTATTGTAATAATTACATCGACATTATTAAGGGTATCTATGTAAATTACTAATATACCATACTCTTCCCTAGAGGTGTATAAATAAGACTTTTGTGAACTCACAAGGAAAAGCAAGTTGTATGTTTTACAAAAAAATAATCAATGTTTTCTGACCTTCTTCATGTACACAACTTCTTTTCATCATCTTTCAATATTTGTAAGTTTTCTTTTTATCTGATTCAAAATTTTATTATTCAATATTCTATTTTGATCTTGTTAATATTGGTATCGAGCCAAGTGTTCTAAATATTTTTTTGTCAAAATATATTCTTCTTCTTAATTTTCTTTGAGGGGGTATATTGACAAGATAAAGATAGAATATTGAATAATAAAATATTGAATCACAATGCTTGAAGATAAAAAGAAACTTATAAATATTGAAAGATGATGAAAAGAAGTTGTGTACATGAAGAACGTCATAAAACTTTGATTATTTTTTGTAAAACATACAACTTGCTCTGCCTTGTGAGTTCACAGGGGTCTTATTTATACGCCTCTAGGGAAGAGTATAGTACAATACTAATTTACATAGATACCCTTAATAATGTCAATGCAATTATTACAATAATGATGTTATTATTTGTGTAGTCACATCAACACAGTCTTGTCTGCCACCTTTATCTACTTTTGCTTTTACAATTTTGTCTTCTTCAAAGATTCTTTTCTGATAATGGTTGATGGTTGTTAATCAAACATACTAATGGGATTTGAATGTCCGCTACTTTCTTCTGATGGCGTCTTGGATGTGATTGATTTTTCTTTGATCAGTTTTTCTATTTCTTCGACGCTGGAAGCTTAAGCGAGTTCTGTCATTAACCTCTGCTTTCATCTAGAAATAAGGACTCTTTAGTTAATGTTGACGAGACTTGTCATCTTGTCTTTGTTGATAATTGGTCTGCCAAATGCTGATCCTCTGTTTATTGATAATATCTAAATTGAATTTTTTTTCACCATTTTATTTTATATTGTTGAGATAATGCCTTGATGTCTACATTTTCATAAAGCTATTCGATGATAAAATCCCACACTACTATCCATGTTATTGATTGTGTTGCAATGAAGGAGATTAGCCTGTATCCAGATTCAAATGATGTCTTCTCACGAAAGTAATTATAAACTTCTTGAACTTTTGTTGGAAAGATGGTTGGTAATGGTCTCATATATGTAAACCATTTTGGAAATTTGAGGGAGATTCCTTTTTTGAACCATATAAACCAAGAATGGTTCCCTGGGTATACATAAAGAGTATTGTACCATGCTTTTATATAATCATAATAGTTATAGTTTTAAGGGTTAAAAGTTCTGGAGAAGATTCTTGGGTGATGAGGTGGTTGATTCTAATCTTCTAGTGATAAAATTCTTAAAATTTTTAGTTTTGAATATTGAATAACACTTTGCTCATCTCTTTTATGTATAATTTCTACAGAATCGGTATCTACTAGAATAAATTCATAAAAAGTCTGGCCTTGTTTAGATTTGTTGGTAAATAATGGAAATCTTTAGGAAAGAGGTTTTTGGTTGGTAGTTTAGCAGTCTGGATTATCCATGATTTTTCAAGGATAATAATGAATAAGGTCTTGGGTTTTATAAAGTAATCATCTTGAGGGTGAGCTGTTTGAATTTTGAGATAAGGTCTTGGAAAGCTTTATAGGAAGAAGAAGAAGCAAATTATTTTGGTCCTATCAGGATATTGGAGTATTGTAAGGGTATAAATTTGTTTGATGTATTGACAAGTGGGCTTTTGGATATTGTTGGAGGAGTTTTTAATATTTCTGCTAAGGTTACTTGTGTTTTAGACTGAGGAGTTTGAAATTTTAATGATAATGGCATACCTGTTTTTAATGATCCCAGTGGACAACCATATTGATCTTTGCTGGCTTCTCACTCATGATTGTTTTTCCTATAAAAATTCTCTTGTTAAAAAATCTGGTAAAGAGTTATTTTTTCCTTTGATATGTTCAATTTCAATCGAAACAAGATAATAAAGTCTGTCATCTTGCAAAAATATGTTTAGAAACCAGGTTTTGAACATCTTTTATTAAAACTCTTGGTGCTTGCTTTACAATTAATTCTTATTAAAAACTTTTTATTGAATAAATCATTTTGAAATTTTTGTAAACATAAAATGATTAACAAAATTTTTTTTTAGACAGTTGAATACTTTTGTTGAGAAAGATGTCAAATACCTGAATGATACTTGACAATTTGTTCTCTAAAAGACTCTTGAGGTTTTTGTTAATTCCTCCATATCCTAACTCAGAAGTATCAGTTTCTACTTTTAAAAAGGCATTTGGGTCTGGGATTCTTAGACAGGGCAATTTTTTTACTAATTCTTTGACTTTTACTATGGTTTGTGTCATTTCTTCTGCCCAGGTTGGTGGACTTTTTCTAAGTCCTTTGAATAATGGTGAACAAATTGTTTTAATATTAGAAATAAATTCTACTATATAGTTTACACATCCTAAAAATCATTGTCGTTGTTGCTTATCTTTTATTTTATTTGGAAGTTTTGAAGTAATTCTAGTGATATATGTATTGGGATTATGGTATTCTGATAAATTTTATATCCTAAAAATCTTATTTTTGTTTGAAAGATTTTCCTTTTTTTAACTGAAACTACTAATCTGTTTTCTTTCATGATTTTTGTAAATATATCTAAATGATTAACATGCTCAGTTATATTTTTTGAAAAAATTAGTATGTCATCTAGATATACTATTGAAAATGATAGAATATATCATTCATAATATTTTGGAATTCACTAGGGGCATTTTTTAATCATTGTAACATTACGTTCCATTCGTAATGGCCAAAGGTACTACAAAAGTTGTTTTATATTTATCTTCTTCTTTTATAGAAATTTGGTAATATCCTGATTTTAAGTCAAATTTAGAGAATATTAAAAAATTATGAATTCTTTTTATTAAATCATTTTTATTTGATAATGAATATCTAATCCATTTTAGTACTTTATTTAATGGTTTATAGTTTATTATTAGCTTAGGAGCTCCCCTTTCTATCTCGAAGCTTTCATGACATAAAATCCATAACAACTCCAAGGTGATTTGGATGGTCTAATTAATCCTTTGTGTAAGTATTCTTGTATCTCTTTTTTACAATATTTTAAATTTTATTGATTCATTTGTATTGGTCTAGTTTTTGTCAGTATTTGTTTTTCATCAAAATTATTTATGTAGGGTAATGATATTGTATATTTCTTCCTATGCCAAAAAGTAGTAGGATTGGTCTCGCAAATTTCTTTATTTATTTTTTTCTCATAAGTCTTTATAATTTTTTGGATATTAGGGGTATTGATTTGTTCTTCTATTCTTTTGAATTTTATTTCTTTATTTATCATATTTATTTGTTTCTTTTTAACATCTATTCTTGTGATTGTTGATTCTTTTAAAATATTTAATTCTCTTGTCCTAGGAGGTTTTATAAATTCAAAACATATTTCTTTTCCTAGAGTTTTGGTTAATAATCCTATTTCAATTACTTGAAAAAGGGTATAGTAGAGTTAGAAAGGGCGTTCTTAATATCATAGAGGCATTCATGTTTTTTATCAATACAAATGAAGTGTTATAACAAATTCTTTCTTTACATATTTTAGCATTAGAGAGTTTATATTGTATATTCATTTTTAAACTATTAGCACTTGTTACTTTTTTTACAGTTTTTTCATAATATTGGGTTGAAATTAATCCTTCTTGAATATATTTTACATCTGCTCCAAAGTCTATTAAAACTATTGTCTTGAATATTTCTTCTTTAATTACTAAATTTATTTCTACATGTCATTTGTGAGTTGTTACTAAACTTAATTAATTAATATAACTATCATCCAGTATTTTATCACTGGTTCCTTCATCTTTGTTTTGATTTTTTATTATTTCCTTTCCTTCTAATTCTAGTAATCTATATTTTAAGGATATGTCATTTTCTTTTAATACTTATATTTCATGTTTAAGAGTTTTAATTTCTTCTTATAAATCTTTTATAGTTACTTGTTGACTAGGACTTCTAAATTTGTTATAAATTTATTTGATACTTATAGGTTTTATTTCTTCTTGGGCTTTATCTGTTTTTGTTATTAAGTTGTTTAATTGGGCCAAAAATTCATCTTTTAGAGGTGAATCTTCCATTTTATTTATTATTGATATTAAAGTTGAAGTTTGGTATTTAGTTAACATATTTATGTTCTTACAATTTTTACAATTGCATAGATCTAGACCTAAACAATAATTATTATCATTATCTTCTTCTAGCTCTTCGGAACTTACTTCTATTTCTAATTGTTCTATTTCTAGTTCACTATTGTTTTCTTCTTCTACTTTTGTTGTATTATTAGAGTATTCTAATTCAGAATTAATTAATATATTCAATAAACATTACTTTAACTTCTCATCTTCAATTTGGTTTATTTGTTGGACTACTTTACAGTTATTGGCATAATGTCCTGGTCCACCACATTTCCAACATACACTATTCTTTTTCTTAGATTTATTATATTTGGGTTTTCTTGTAAATTTTGTTTTCTTTTCCAAATTTTTGTTATTAATTTTGTCCTATGATTTATAAGGTTTCCTGTGACGTATGGCTTAATATTATATTAATATTACTGTGCAAGAAAACTTCGTAACGAAGTTTTCCTCATGCACAGTAAAAATTTTTGTATATATGAATACTGAAGCGGGGGAGGAGGGGAATCAAAATTTTCCTCTCATCCTTCTTCTTCTATTGTCTAAATTTCAAGCAACGAGACTCTACTCGTGCAGAATCTGGTGAAACGGGAGAGAACTTGAATTAAGTGGGAAAGCTTCGGTAGAAATACCATATCAAGTAAGGGGAAGTTTAATTCATTCAATATATGAAATTGAATTGATGGGTACTCTGTGAATAAGGAATAGGAGTAGAGATATGAATTATTGGAATGTCTGATTTTGAAGAATGTCTGATTTTGAAGAATTTCTGATTTTGATCAACTGTTCACCGTTTGAAAGTTTTTTTGAAATTCTTGAAATTAAGGATGAATTATATACTAAACTTGTTGTTTTTAACTTAAATTGAACATGTTTATGGTTAAATTTTGATTTGGAACTAATTTCGGTGATTGAAACTGAGAAATTTGAAATCTGGATTTTGAAAATGGCGGACTGGAAAATCTGCAAAACTCGCTCAAACGAAAAACACGTCGCTTGAGCTAGAATACCTGGAAAATTTGGGATTCTCGGGTCCTTTATCGCTCAAGCGACTGGTGTACTCGCTTGAGCGACTGGTGTACTCGCTTGAGCGACAAAGTCTTCAAACAAAGGTGACTCTCCGGTCATGTCTCGCTCAAGCAACCGGTGTACTCGCTTGAGCGACAAAGTCTTCAAACAAAGGTGACTCTCCGGTCATGTCTCGCTCAAGCGACCGGTGTACTCGCTTGAGCGACGAAGCCTTCAAACAAAGGGGACTCTCGGGTCATGTCTCGCTCAAGCGACCAGTGTACTCGCTTGAGCGACGAAGCCTTCAAACAAAGGGGACTCTCGGGTTCCATCTCGCTCAAGCGACCGGTGTACTCGCTTGAGCGAGAGAAGGAAGAAGAAAGGGATATGGTGGGGATTTTTTAAAAGATCAAGGGCAAAATAGTAATTTATTGATTTCGGAAATGATTTTCGGAAAATATATATATATATATATAAAGAGAGAGAAAATGAAAGTAGAGTGTTGTGACGTGTGTGGGTCAGACTAAGCCTGAGGGTTGATGCCCAGAATCAGTCCTGAGACATTATATATTGGCTAGACTGAGCCAGAAGGTTGGTGCCAGAATCAGTCAAATACTATTTTTATTGACTCGAATGAGCCGTGAGGACAGGTGGTCCATAATCCGGCAAATGTGATTAAATTTTGTATGTTTGAATGGTACCGGGGTGGTACAGAGTACATTAGTGTAATAACTATGTCGGAGGATTCCGAATGAGGTCCCGGACTTCACGGATTGGTCGGGTCGGGTAGACTACGAGATCGGGTGGTGAGAAGTCGATGGGGGGATGACTGGTGGCGCGCTCGGAGGGGTACTCCGGTATGAGTGATGAAGGGCGCCGGTAATCCTACTCTGTGTGGAGGGTGGTCGGAATGGATGCTGCGGTACCGATCACAATGTGCCCACGAGATGATAGCCTCCGAGTTCGGGCATAGTTAGGGTATACTTCCGGAAGGTGTCTTAGTGTGTTGATAATTTCGTAATTGATCATAATATATAATTCTATATCTATTTTATTATATCGAATGATTTAATACTTACCCCTATTTTTCCATGTGAATGGGACTGCGATGATCACTTTTATGTGGGAGCAGATCAGGAGTTGAGAGATGGTGATGTGACTACTGGACAACAGGGATAGTTCAGTGGGATAGCTTCGAGGGAGCTACTGTTACATGTATAATGTATAAATAAATGATGTTACTATATTTTGAAGTTCCGTTAGTGAACTAGAATTTCAATATATGTTACAATTACAGTAATATAATGTAAAATAAATGTTGTTATTTACTTGTTTACTACTTTGCGAAGACATCATTATAGTAGCGATTTCTAGGGTCGTTACATTTCCTATATATTCTCTCTTGTTTTTTAATTACTTTCTTTTTTTCTTGCACTTGGTGCTTTAATTGGTTCCATCCCATATTGTTGGCAAAATGATCATAGTTCTCTCTTATTAGTTATACTATCTTTCCTTAGTTTATTTTATATTTTGAAGTTAGTACATATTTATATTCCTGTTTATACTGCCAAATTATGTATTTGCCCATAAGTTATAAAGTTACAGGGTATAAGTTTCCCCTAATGTTTTTCTATATTTATTTTTACCTTCAAGCATTGTGATTTAATATTTTATTATTCAATATTCTATTTTGATCTTGTCAATATTGGTATCGGTTACTATAGGTGTTACATTATTTAGTCCTCTTAGATCTAGATTTATAGTAGATCCATCTATTGAAGAATGTCTCGAGGATTGACCCTTATAGACCATTTGGGATTCTTTAATTCTTAAGGATGATGATTTATTCATTCTAAGTCTTATGTAAGTACCTTCTTGAATTATTTCTCTAATTTGGGTATTATAAATTTTTGGTTCTTCTATTATATTTTCTAATTTTCATTCTTCCGGTATATGATTTATTACTTCATTATGGCTTAATCTTTTTGGTACTTGTACAGATGATTTTCTGAGGTTGGCTTCTACCAATATTGTTTCATCTTTAGAAGATAATCTTAATGCTTTGTAATTATAATCAATTTTTGTTACCTTGTAATAGATCCTATAAATTACCTCTATTGGGCCAAATTCTTCATCTACTATTTCCTCAAAAATTTGTATATATAATTTTATAGCACTACTTGTTTTATCATTTTTTATGTTCATTGAGAAATTTGGATAACAATTAAAGAAAGCAGATCCATCATGTAAATTACTCTCTAATATTACAATTATTGAATCATTAAATTTTTTAAGACTTACATCTCTTAATAACATTAATATTGAACTATTTAATCCTATCTTGTAATTTGGTTTAGTCTGCTACTTGTATTAATCCTAAATGTATAAATTATATCTATTTTTAATATGTTGATCTAATAATGATTGTTCAAAAATATTTATTATTTTATTATTCTTTGTTCCTGAATAACTATATTCTACTATATGGATTTCATCTTGATTTATAGACCAAAATTTATGTTGTTTGTAGACTTCACATTTTTTAACTATGGGTATTGACCAATTATGTAATGAATTTTTTATATATGCAATCTATAGTTCTTTATCTTTATTATTTTCTTGATTAGAAGACAAGACTTCTTGTTACGGGGTTCTTACCACTATCTATTTATCTTTATTTCTTAATCTTAAATTACTTAAGGTTCTTAGAATTCTAGGCATCCTTACTCTTTCTCGGGTCTCCATGCTACTGGACCACCGTTACCAAGCTTGCTGACCAATGGTCTCACTACCTTTCTGAGGTCTTACTGCTAGGACCATAAACTCCTAGGGTTGACCAAACGTATAAACACCTTGTAGTGCTACACTTAGACCTCTAAAAGATCATAATTAATGTCTAGATCCTAATAGCTTAAAAAATTTTGGATTCTGAAAATAAGTATAAACTTATAATGGTTTAAACTTATGCAACAAAGTTACCTAATTCTTCTAGTTTTCTTTCAAGAAATCTAATATTACTTTTAAACCAATTAATATTCCAGAAGTAAACAACTTGAGTTATTATTTTTCAATTTTTGATTTGCTAGTTGTCTTCTTAATTTTCTTTTAAGTTCTCTAATTCTTTTAGTTAATTTTATGACTGGATTTGGACTAAAGATTGGACTCATACTATGTGGATTAATTCTAACAACAAGTCCTAGACCAGGAGGTGCAGGTCTTGCTAGTCTAATAAATTCTTCCATTATATCCCTCAAAGAAAATTAAAAAGAAGAATATATTTGGACAAAAATTTATTTAGATCATTTGGTTCTGATATCAATATTGACAAAATCAAAATAAAATATTGAATAATAAAATATTGAATCACAATGCTTATAAAAAGAAAACCATTTACTCCTACCAGCCTGTCTACCATCAGCTGACCCTATATCATCCAATGGACTTGCTTCTAGTAAGCATATCCTTTTATTATAACCTAATATTATATTATTCGATGTGTTTTTCTATTTTTTTGGGTTAAGGATAAAAATAAGAGAATTTGGATAGTTTTGTTTAAAACTTACGATAATTTTTAAATATTTAATTTTCAATTTATATACTTTGATTACGCTCAGCCTCTTGTTATTCTTAAAGTGATTCATATGTTTAAGCGGTTATGTCTTACTTGTATACGTGTTTTAATTTCAGTTGTTATTTTTAGTATAATTTTTCGTGAATAAATGATAGTGACATTATGAAAATTTATTATATTTATTTTCATTATAAAATTAATTATATTTCTGATTAAATAAGAAAAGAAATTATTAGACTCAAACCAATCACACTATCCCAAAATCTTATAATACATGAAAATTATGTCCATCCAATATAATATAGATAATTAAACCATAAATTATGAAATTATAGTCGCTATCGCTAACACTAAATTCGCTAACTTTAATATAAATAATAAACATAAAATTCATCTCAAAAATATTTTAAAATTAAAATAAACATGTTAGTATGATTATTTGTCATATAATATTTTTTTTAAAATAGATATTTTTTGTTTGGTTACATTTTCATTTTGAATTAGATTTTACTTTTAAGACATATTTTGAGGTTGCAATTATTTAATTTTTAATCGTAAATTCTACTATTAGTCTTATATTTAAAATATTCTCGATCACATTTATAATGAAATAAAAATATATAGTTAAATGAATGTCATATTATTTTTTCATTGTAGTTTCTTTGATGAATGAAAGTAAAGAAACCAAAAGAAATAACAAAATCTTCCATACAAAATAAAATTTAAAGGATAAAATAAATAAACTTATCTACTCAAACACTAGGTACAGAGACAAAAACTTAGTTGACTAGATAAGTTACAATTTACTAGCAGAGAGCTACACACTCATACAACACTTGCCTCCATTATAGCATGATTAAAATGAGACTAATAATACAAAACCTTAAAATGAAGGCATGAAAAAGTTATCTAAAGTATTGGATAAAACTAAAAAATAGGTTAAAAATTGTGACTTAAATTAAACTAAATTAATTCTAACTTAAGTTAAACTTATCCATAATACAACATCCATTTTATAAAAAAAATATTTTAATAAAATAAAAATAATATTATTTTATTCATATATTATAATTTATATATCAAATAATTATATCTAAAATTAAAATTAATTTCTTGATTAAAATTAAAAATAATTTTTTATTAAAAGTCATCTAATTGATTTATTTTTATTACTCCTTTAGATAAATTAATCAGCCCGTTAACCAATAAAGGATTCAGATAGAAAAAAAAGTTTTAAAATATAAAGCAAACTAAACTTATAATTTTAATTTATTTTACTTAATAATGAAAATTATCTAAACCGAATTGCATACATGATTTAGATGAGGCTAATATTGAAAAAAGTCTAACATGATTTCTGTATCTAGCACTTCAACAATGAAAACATAACACTTGAATTTAATATAAAGCATATTGAACATTTAAACTTGCACACCACTATAGTGTAACCACAGTGATGTGCCCGAAAACAAATTGCTTAAACAAGGTTTGTGTAAAATTTTAGTTATTTTTTAAGTAAGACATCGTATCAAACATCTCTTAACAGAGGATGGTAAATGAGATAACAAGATACAACAATAGATAAATGTATATTTACATGGCTCATATTTGTGTTTCCTATTTATATACACGGGAAACTGATTGTAATCGCTAAGGGTCAGCTTACCCAATGAATGGTTGATGAATGGGAAAATGTACAGCTTAGGCAAGCCATATCTAATAGAAGGCTTGTACATGTTAGTCCACCTTGAAGTTTCATTAAATTATGTTAAACTTGGATTTCACGTACTGGGGGATGACGTTTTTCTTGTATCAAGTTGAACCCACAATATATATGGCGTTCCCATGCATCTGACATATAAATGCCACTTCAGAACACCTAGCTAAGATCTTCTACAAGTATTTACATATCTTACCCGGAAGCATAAGCTTAGCCATGACATGCTTTTAATTTCCGCAAGAACTTTAACGTCTCCGTGTAGGATGGGTCTAAGCGGCTCACTGGTTTGCAAGAATTTATATGATCTGTTGATTCCAATACCTGTTTCATAGTTCGAAGATAAATCAGAAAAACAAACACTTGAACTGCTATAATACTACAAAAAAGAAAAGGTCGATATTGCCCCTTGCAACCGTTTCGAGTAAATCCTATCGACTGAATTGTCTCAATACAGTATTGACTTCTTGTATTGTTTCAAATCCTACTATATCATTTTCATTTTAATAAGAATCTGTCGAAAAAAGCTTATCTCTTTTGAAAATTAAAATAAGAAAAATGAAATAAAGTTTCACAAAAGCTAAAATTAATTTATTACTAATTTATGAATAAATTAATTTGTAAAAATTATTTATTATTAACTTTTCGAAAATCTAATTTTTGACTTAGTTGCAAACTAATTTTAACTTGCAAAAAAAATTATTTTAATGCTTTTTTTCTTATTTTTTTCACCTACAGGTGTTTGTAGTAACATTTATCTAAAAGGTCCTAAACAAGAAACCATTGTCAAAACTGTATATTCCCAGATCTTTATCCTATACTCTGTCCAAATCATTGTAAAAAGGAACCTTTTTTCGTGTCATAGTTAGTAGTTTTGCAGCTGGTATGCTGGGAAGGGTTGTGGGATGAAAGCCCAGAGCTCCATCTTTTGTGGGGTTACATAGCTTGGATGAAAATGAATTATTTGGACAAAATATTTTACTCTTCATTTCATTTTCTTTTTCTTATCAAATGAGATAGAATTTCACAATATACTTACGACTAATTCACCAAATCCAGGATATGCTGACTCAATTGGTACAATTTCTGTCCGAAAGGCCCATCCACCATAACCTTCAACAATTGGAGTTACCTTGGTCTGCAAAAAGCACTCACTGACTACTCAAAAAAACTCATGAAAAGTCATCCGCATGTATACTAGCAAATGGTTAACTGCTGATTACCTCACAAAAGCTGAGGACATCAAGCATCCCTTTCTTATGAAGGTGACGAACAAAGTCATTAAGCTCTATCAGTCTTGAGGATCCACTTCTTAACTCTCCAATCTATTAAACATTAAAACCCAAGAACTAAAATATCTTTCAACTGTAGCAATTATTATTAGAATAGGAAATACGTTAACCAACATCTACTGTTGAAATAGGGTAGGTAACTTCAAATACTAACTGTGGGAGCAGGACGAAGCACAAAGCCCATTCGCCAAGGCATATCTGCAAGTTTGCTACCAAAATGTGGGCAGCTATAAAAAACCTACAACCAAAATAACATATAAAAAAACCCTGCATTTTTTAAGCATATTTAACTAAGGAATCAATACTTACAATTCCTACTGTATTTTTCACAAGATTATCAAATCTTTCCTCCTTTGCTTTGTGAAGAATCTGCTTCACAACCAGACCTCCCATACTGCAAACAGTAGAAAAGCACATAAGCCAAACAAAATTCGGTACAGTTTGATAAAACAAATAACATGGTGAATAAAAGACATTTGAAAAATGCAATTTACAAGAAAGTATAAATAAATAAACAATTAATTTTTTCAATTCCCAAAAGTACTTCTAGGATAAATTATATACTAGAAAGATAAAAGTGGTTAAGCTGGTACACAAACCACAAAGATACTTGTAACCACTAGTTCATACAAAGTGACGTGTACGTCAATCACAACAACTCACTATAATTCTTGCCAAAAACAGAACAAGATAGACTACACACAGACAGACACTTGTAATAATCAACAGCTACTAATTTGTTCTGCATCCTTTTTTGCTACTTCTATTTCAAAGGTATAATTTCTCTTGTATAAAAATGCTTGTTTTTATTTTTATAAAAACATAAATCTGCTATGATTGTGAATCAATCTTAAATTCTTAAATTAAACCCATCCGTATATAATCACTAAGGAAAGTTACCTCAAGATTTGCCATGGTGCCATTGAAAGATAGGTTGAAAGAACTACGATTAAAATCATGGCTTAAATGAGTCAGTTTCTACAACATACCTACTTTTTTCTATTTTATTCCTTTTAATTTTTTAATATTGAACAATTTTTAGCATTTGTCATTGTCATTACATAGTTACTGTTAGCTGCTGGCGCGGCTAAAGATTCAGGGACTAAGGAGTTGAAATAAAAGGGGCATATTTACAAGGATTAAATTAAAAATTGTATAAGACGTGTCACTGCATGATAGACTGAGTGCACAAAAGTTCAATTTTAATTGCATGTGTAATGTGAACACTCTTAGGCAGCTAGACTAACCTGTGAGTAACAAAAACAACAGGTCGATTCCCAATTCCTGCAGCAACAAGCTTATCTAATAGCATAGAACTAACTTCCTGCAAATTTCAAAAGAGGACTGACAGCAGGTAAGTGAAAGGAAAGAAAGGTAAGGATACAAGAGAAATTGCCAACTGCAACCATGTGCAGGGAGGTATGTGGAAATTGAGAATTTAAGAATTTGATTTTAGATCTGTAAGTATATATTTTCAGAGAATTTTAAGAGCTGTACATGCTCATTATATGCAAACCAGAAACACGAAGTTTTTTTTTTTTTTTTAACAGTCATTTAACACCACAGGTTAAAACTTAGTATGATGTCTAGATTTATCTTTTCATAAAATGGTAATATTACTGTAATGGTACTTCGGCCTCAGGCAAGAGGATGCCGAAATTGCAATTTGCAAGTCAGTGTCTGATAATGCAAATCCAGAATGACTGTAGCATTAAAAATGATAATTCTCTTTAATCCTTAACAAGGCTCATACAAGATGAAGAACCCATATCCATTTTTACAAATCCAAGAATCGAAACTTTCCAAATGACTAAGAAGCAGAGCATGGTAGAGAAGTAAAAGCCAATACTGTTTCTAGATAATAAATAATGAGGTGTTTTAAACTCGTAACCTGAAGAGGCAAGCTAGCTCCAGACCACTGTGTGAGATTAGTCTGCATAAATCATTTTCATAGAGAGTTAGATGAAGGTAAAGAGAATCACCAATGAGACAAGCTCTAGAAAAGATGATAGAACTAACATAAAAAAAGGAATGCAATTCATATTCAAAACATCTCATCGTACTAAGGCAAATATGTCCCAAATTTACTAATGCACACCTTGTATTTTAGGGTGAACAACCGAGCTTCAGGAAAATCACTGGAAAGCCATTCACCAGGCCAAAAGGTTCCAAGCTTTCCTGCTTCCTCATCAATCTTCTCCACCAAATGTGATGAAGTTGAAGATTTTTCCTCAGCTATTCGCCAAGTTTTGTAAGGCCCACCGCGGAGTCCATGGACAAAAACTATGTCTAATGGAGGAAAATTTCTATCTGGGTTGTTTTTAGTTGAATCATTAGAAACAGAGCAGATGCTGTCATTCAAGGATTCTGTTCCATTGTCAGTAGCAGTAGAAGTAGCCAGAGATATCACATTCGAGAAAGATTCTTGTTCATCTGTTTCTTTTGGGCATTTCCAGTGGGGAAGATGAGAATTTATCAAGAATAACATGTCATCATAACGAGGACATGAGTTCCTATAATTTTTTACACCTCCATCAGAAGGACCTCCACTTCCACTCCTTCCATTAGGCTGGTCATCGCAAAACATATTTAAAAGTGCTGCCCTGGCATAGCTTTGCATTTTAAGGTCACTGCAACCTGGAATCCTCCCATTAGCACAATCCTCTAGCCATTTGCACCAGGTTTCATCAGCTGTGATGACCTTCTTGACTTTGGGAAGCAGTGAGAGGATGGTCAACAACCGAGCTGCATGCTTACGGATATGAGCAGTGGGTGGAACTCGGACACTAGCTGAATCATGTACATCTGATATAAACGGTTTCCCATCTACATTTGATATCCGTTCCTTCCCCTCATGTGCTCCAGACGATGCATCATAAGCCTCAATAGCAGCCAGTTTCTCATAATCATCACTCAACAAATAGCGCCGCAGCAAGCATAAAATCCCAAAATCAACTATCATGTCCTGACATACAGAGTCTTCAGCACAAACTTCAGTCAGAGCTTTAATTCCTTTCAGTGTTGCCATTGCAGAATCTGCAGCATCTAATTTAGGCAGATTATCCTTTTTTAAATTTTTAAATGGCCCTGCTAAAGGTTCCAGAGATAGAAAATCTGCCATTGCTGATGCATCCCCAGAATTAGATGCAATTCCCATTTTTTTGGCTGCCAGAATAACAACAGCAGTGGATAGTTGATTGGCAACTTGTACAGCAGAAGCAATATTTGCATTATTGATTAATGTCTGCAAAAAGTTAATGCAGCTAAAATGCGCATCAAAAGTAGACTTGAAATAGAAGTAGCATAATCAGATATAATGAAAGGTTATTTAGATAGAATGAGAAAGAAAAAAATTTGCATACATACCTTTACATTATCACTTTTTGGTTCACTGGTTCCTTTATCATTTGATTTCTTGATAGAACTTTGCACTTCAGATAGAATCATGGCTAACCATCCTTGAGAAAGTGGTACAGATGTTGGTCCATAGTCTTCCAAGATCTGAGAAAGAATCTTTATGGCTGAAGATCGTATAGTATCAGAGGAAAATGTTCCAAAAACCCAAGGTAGAAGAATGCCTGACCATTTTTGACTCTCTTCAAGAGACAAATGCAACTCCCCAGTACAAAGTAGCTCTAATGCCTTTGCCATTGCTTCTTGCACCTGCTTATGCTTTGTCATCTGCTTGGTGATGTCTCTCATTGGGTTAAGACCATTCTCCATCACTATCTTCTGTACTACAGGGCTCCTTTCAATAGATAAGAGAAGGGCAGAGAAAGCAACATTAGCCAAAGAAACATCTTCATGCTTGCATGCCTGAGATATAGTAGAAAGAATACTAGAAGCCCATTCAGAGACAGAATCATTCAAAGGTGTATTGCGATCTTCTAATAGCAACCGCACCACCAAACTTGCATGCCATTTTACCAATCTCTCAGGTGCCATTAAAGCAGCCATGACAGCATGTCCATCTCGATCCAGTTCCTGAATATGAGATCTATTCAACTGTGATGCTGTTGCCCAATTTGC
Organism: Sphenostylis stenocarpa; assembly: GCA_963425845.1. Lineage (NCBI taxonomy): Eukaryota > Viridiplantae > Streptophyta > Magnoliopsida > Fabales > Fabaceae > Sphenostylis > Sphenostylis stenocarpa. The sequence continues at coordinate 30,235,291 of OY731405.1, forward strand.
TAATGCCCAGGTGGCAAAAGGTACAGCAACATGTTCACAGTGCAAATCATCCCAGAGACCAGGAACAACAGCAGAAGACACATTCTTTTGTTGCTGCAAATTGTCATACTTATTTTGATATATGATAGTTTTAGGAGTTTGATGTTTCAATGCTTCATTATAGGAATCAGTGGTGGTCCTTGAAAGCCCAAAAACAGGGGTACCTTCAAGTATTTTGAATCCAATCCCATTCATTCCTGTTCCACCACCATCATCTTCACCTTCAGGTGGCTCATCCAAGTGCAAACCCCCTTCCTCAATTACTTGTAGGGCAGCAGCAATGTCTCTGGTCTCAGCATTTCCAGGCAATGATGGATTAAAAAATACATTTTCTGTATTGTCACAGCTGGACGTAACGATATCCATAATGGCAGCCACAAGCATGCTCCTGCCTTTCAAAGAATCAGAAATATCAAATGCACTACGTCTTGAATGCTGCTGCACAAAAATTTGCATGATGTCACCAATGCCAGAATCAGAAGGACACAATCATCAACGTCACAGTGAAGCTTGCATTTATATAATATATCTAGAATAGCCGCAACACTAAGAAAACAATATTTATACTCCTACGCTCACTTCCCCTTCCATACTATCACATTTTTTTCTTACTCTCCCTTTTCTTTTTAATTGCTCTCTTCTTTCCACCAACATACATCCCCCAAATTGGGAGTACGTTCATCACTACTCCTAAGAAATACATGTTAAAAACAAAACACTGATCAGATTTTAGCACGCATCATTAAAAAACGCAACAACAACATTATGTTGTTAAACAGGAGATGTGATATATACAAAAGAACAGTCATACACTTTATTCTACGTAACCAGTGCAAGAAAAACAGTTCAACAGGCAACTCCTAGTATTAGAAGTGGGATTTCATCACCTAGGATTACATACAACTTCAAAGTCTGCTTAAAAAATATCCTCAAGGAATAAGTAAACAAACTCAATGCATTTAATGAGAAGTACATCACTTAACATATTCGCAACTGAAATACACTTTATAATTCATTTAATCCACCCAATCATTTAAAAGATTAAACCCTATTTTTGAGACAAGAGGATCTATAATCAAGCACACTAGGAATAAAGTCCAATTGATTGCTAGTTTGCAAATGCCAATGCAACAAAATCGATCACAACGACTCTCACAGAAAATGCAATTCACATAAAGAATCATTCACCTTCTTATTCTTAGAACGCCGAGGCTGGCACGAGAAGATGAACCGCAGAAGATTTGGAACCGCGTGAGGTCTCCCAAGCACCACCGCAGACACGTTAGGGTCCGCAATCAGATAGGCGAGCGCCCTCGCGGACTCCGCCTGAGTGCCGCCGCCGCCGTCCTTCGCCACGGCCTCCAGCAGCCAGTCCACGACGCCTCCTCCGCCGGCACCGACGATCGCGGCCCTGCGGTAGGAGTTCGCGGACGCGATGTCGGCGAGCAAGGCTGCGACGCGAATCTCGAAGCCGGAGCGGACTTCATGGTTGGCTGACGACAGCACCGAGCAAAGCGACTGCCAGAGGACCGCGGCGGCGACACCGGTGCGTCTGGCGTGGTGGAAAATCCGGTCGAAGGAGTCCGCAGCCGTGCGCGCGGCGTGCTGGGCGCCCGTGTAGAGAGGATTAGCGGCCCGGCTATCGGAGTCGTCACGGACGTAGTCGGAGGCGAGGAAGGCGGCGGAGGCGAGAATTGCGGCGGCGGATAGAGCGACGACGTAAGCGCGAGAGGAAGACTGCGGAGAGATAGGAGAGAGCGGTTGGCGGTGATCGGTGATTGGTGCAATTTGAAAATTCTCTTCGGTTTTATTGGTTGAATTGTTAGGTTTTCTTGAAGAAGAAATGCTGCGAGGAAGATTGCAGCGAAGAAGGGTTCGGGTTCTGTAACAGATTCGAAACATTTTTTTAAAATTATTGAAAATAAGTGGCGTAGGTATTATAGTCAATGAATTTGCGTTTCGCGAAGAGAAGAGAAGTGGTCGATTTTCTTAACTCGTATCGAAGAAGATTTAGAAGATGGAAGCGGCGAGCATGGCGGGAGCATATCTCGCCCTTGTTACATGGATGATATTCAATTTTCTATATAAAGAAACTTTCTTACAGGAATATGCTCTGGAACGTTTTGGATTTTATTTCTCTGTCAACACAAGACGTGAAAGATACAAAGAGGGCAGTTTCTTCTTACACCCCTGTCTATTTAAAAAAACAGTAATATTCATGAGACCAGAGATTCTTGATAATTTTTTATTTATTTTTTGGAAAATTTATTATTATTTATTATTAATTTAAAAATAATAATTTTATTAATAAAAAATATAATAATATTATAATATTTAGATCAACATAAGTCACTTTTATAAATTTGAATTACAAGCCTCCAAATCAACTTTAACAATAGTAAAACTCTTATAGCAAAGATCATGAAATACACTTTGAGTTTGATACATATTTATTGAAATATTAGAGTTAGAAAAGTTTAAATAAAAGAAGTTAAGGGTTTAGAAAACAAATATTTCAAAAGAGAGCTTACAAAAGGAACGATTTCATAAACTAATGATAAATATTTTAACCGAGACAACATTTTCATGCAAAAGGGTTTTTTAACATTTGAAATTTTTGTATTTTCTCTTCATCTTCTTCTAAAGTACAATGGTTAACAACCTCATTGCAAATATTTATTATTCTTGGTGGAATTTTTTTTTATTGAAATCTTCTTAATTTTTGTTTCTTTTACCTTTATTTGATTTTGTCACTTTCTACTAACAATTTGTATTGATCTAACTTTAATCACATAAATCTTTGTTATAAAGATAACGATTCCATTCATTACAACTTTTATTGAAATCCTTATTGAGTACTAGTATTTGCTGATATGGGTTTGGGAGTATTTCCTCATATTTGTCCACATAAACTAATTTTACTAAGATTTTTTATTTTTGTGTTAAGAGTATATTTTTTCTTTATCATTTTCTTGAAGGGGGGAGAAATTTTACCACCTTGATTATTTTTTAACACATAAAACTATTGAAATTTTTTGTTTTAAATGACATAATATTTTTGGTGATAGAAGTGTCAACCAAATAATACCTAATATCCCATTCTTTTGAAAACTCTAGAAAATGTATAAATTTCAACTATATGTCTTTGTTTGTTTTCATTAATTTACTGGTTAAGCAGATATAATAACGAATGAGGACCATGTTTGTTTTAAATGATACACAAGCATTTGAAGGCACAAATTGGAGGGAATGATGAAATGGAAGTTCTTCACAGAGGTGAGAAGATGAACAGAGAAATACACGTCATCATTTATAATTTTACACAATTACCCTTTCTATTATCAATTTCACTATTTGGATGACAGATGCATGCATGCAAGATTCCTTTCATAACAAAGATTTCTGGCCACGCACAATAACAATTCTCTGCTTGGTGGTAGTTGGTTCCTGCAAAAGTTAGTTATTTCTGAAGTTGCCCCTTGGTGAGGTAAGTGTACGAGTAACTGTTGAGAGTACCAATTATTGTTGAAGGAATTTATTCTCTTTGTCCACACTCCGATCTTCCCGCCTTGATGGCTAGTGAAAATTTGACACCAAAGTTACTATGATTTTGACCAATCCATTACTTGATTTGAAACTAGTGAAAATTCTTGAGATGCTTCCAAACCCTTAAGTTCTTGTTGTCAGAGCCCGTGTATAACAAGTATCCATAAATGATCAAGGAATATTTGTGACTCGTTTCACGGATGAAGGATCTAATGAGGCCATTTCAAGGATATCGTCTTCATAGTAGTTTTTGAGTTCACTAAAGAGATTTATCACAGGTGAGGTGGGTAGTAACCATGGAGACTCACTAAGAGGAGAAGAAATATTAGGTTATGTTTCGTCTTAGAACGATAATGCCCCAGCTTCATGTTCATTATGATAATATCGTTAGGACAATTCCCATGTCTGAGGTATTGTCCGCTTTAGAGCTCTCGTCTGTCAGGATTTTGTCCTTAAAAGTTTCTTCGGTGGGTTTAAGAGATGAGGGTATATATACACTACCATTGACCTCAACTCCTAAGCAATGTGAGACTCATAAGCATATCGGAACATAGTCCCCTAATCGAGGACTAAGGGATAGGAGTGGAGCGAGACTCTACTCTCAGCTCAACAGTAGGCGTCAATGTTCCGTCTAGGAACGAGAGTATCCCGACCTCATGTCCACTATGATAACATCGCTAGAATTAATTTTCATATCTGAAGTATTGTTCTTTTTGGAGCTTTATATTTGTCACGGTTTTTTCCATAAAAGACGTATATGTGGATTACTAGAGAAGAGTGTATATAAACTATCATTGACCATGAATCCTAAGTGATGTGTGACTCATGAGCGTACCGGAACAAGTTGGTAATTCCATGGAGACATAATGCAAGGAGAGGTATTATTACTTCTATCGGCAGGGTTATTGTGGCAATTATGACTAAAATCATCATCATCTTTGTGGAAAAGTTATACAAGAAGGACTTGGAATGCAATAAGACATCATATATTTACGTTTATGAAAGGTGTTACATGTATTTATGTGCATTTGTTATGCATGTTATTCTTTTGAATTTAAGAAATATATTGTTATTATTTATCAATAATGATATTAAAAATATATTTTTTGGAAATAAAATTTAAAATGTTTTTTCAGCACATATATAATTTATTTTTTTGGAAGAAGAAATTAAAATATTACATATGAAAATTAAAATATATTTTTTATTAATAAAAAATAATAACTAAATTTTTGTAACTATAGAAACTAAATAAGTATTAATTATAAAATTATTTTCTTTTATTATTTTATTATAAAATTTATTTGAAATTAATTTTCACCAATTACATTTTAGTTTTATATAATTTCATAAATTTAATTTTTTTTATTTTAAATAATAACTCATATTTCATTTTAACATAATTACAATTTTATCAATTAAAATATTTTTTTAATCTATAAAACCAATCATATCACTCCTAAACTTTTACAAACTTTCTTCATATTTCCTTTCACTTCTTACCAACTTTCCCTTAATTTAATCTCATTTTTACCTTTTTTTTCTCCTCAAATCCAATTATTTCCACTTCGCTAAATTTATCTTCAAATCCAAACACAAGTAAAGAGATATACATTAGGATATGAAATCCCTTCATTTCTTTATTTCTTTGATTATAGTGTTCATTCTTGTGACGAAGTTGGAGGATTATTCTCTTAATCTCTTGAGCACACTTAATTCTTATATTAGGAACAAAATAGAATATGTAATTTGTTAGTAATACAGATTAAGATCAAGAGGGGGGTGAATTGATCTTTCAAAAACTTTTACAAAACTTTTCCAGATTATCAATCAAAGAATGAATCTTTATTAATATCAATTAGCCGAAATCACAAGCAAAGAAATATGAGAAAGAAAAGATAAAAGAATACCAAAATTTTTATACTAGTTCACCCAATCCACCTGACTACTTCTAGTTCTCCACAATTTTCAGTTGAGTTCCACTAATCATTGTTATCTTGATTACAATATTACAGCTGATAGAAAAATTTATCTACACCAAGAACTATAACTAGTTCTTGAACATGCAATCACTACTTCCAATTGCACAACCTGTGTCCAAGACTTCCAATTGCACAACTTGTGTCCAAGACTTCCAAACACTTCAAGAATAATTGCAGAATTATAGAAAGACAGATTACAAGAGACAAAACAAAATTGTTGTAAAAATCCAAACTTAAGTTAAGATACTCCAAAGCTAAAAACAAGAATGCCTCAATCAAAAAATTTCACAAAGGTTTTGAACGAATAAGATGATCCTTTTACTCAAGAATATTTGTAAATGATAACTAGAATGTATTCTCAAAGTATATTTTATTTGAACAAGCACTTCTGTCTATATAGGAGTGATTGGAGAAAAAAAAACTATTGTTTTTAATCAATTAAATCATCTTTTAATCGATTAAAGTAATTGAAAACAATTAGAAGTAAATCTTGTTTAAGTTGTTTTAACTTATGTAAATCTGAATTAATGAATTAAAATAATTAGACGAATTTTTCCAATGACGATTTATTAAAACATATGTACCATTTTTTTAGTTTCGTGTTAAGAACATTATGTTAGATGTTTCGAGGAGGCTAACAACAGGGAGATTCTCACAACTGGGACCCGAATCAACCATATAAGAGAATATGAGACTACCTTTAACCCAAAACCTTAAGGCATTAGGTTATGAGATTCTCACAACTAGGACCCGAATCAACCATATAAGAGAATATGAGACCACATTCAACTCAAAACCTTAAGGCATTAAGTTATGAGTCTTTCTCACTTATAAGTTACTCAACATTCTTATTTCTACCCAATGTGGGACTTCAAATTCATACTTGAATTCTCAACAATCTCTCCCTCAATTGTGATTCCCTCTCACATTGGTGCACCTCCTCCTCTAGCGGAAGCTTTAATAGTTACCTTACTTGTGCCATTGTTCAACTCAACGAGACTCGTTTGCCTCAAACCCATATTAGAAAGACTTTCGATACAAGGATCCATAATATAGGATCTTTCACCACATGAACCATTGGTTCTGATACCACTGTTGGGCCTTTCGAGGGGGCTAACAACAGGGAAATTCTCACATATGGGACCCAAGCCAACCATATAAGAGAATATGATATCACCTTCAACACAAAATCTTAAGGCATTAGGTTATAGGTCTTTCTCACTTATAAGTTACTCAATATTCTCATTTCTACCCAATGTGGGACTTCAAACTCACACTCGAATTCTCAACATTTTAGCATATTTAAATTACAATTAATTGATTAAAATAATGAACTTTGAAATCCTTTTTATGTTTAAAAATGTGAAACAGAAATGTTCTTATTCTATTTAAGTGAAATTAACCAATTAAAATGAAAATGAATCAATTAAAAATGTGAAATAAAAAGTTCTTATTCTGTTTAAGTGAAATTAATCGATTAAAACAAAAATGAATCGATTAAAACTTTGAAAGAAGAACATATTAACATATGAAAAAGATTTTTAACCAATTAAAAACATTTTGTGGCACTCTTTTCTTTTTTCATTTTGTAAGTGAAATTCGAAGACTTGAGGTAAGGATTAGTGCTTACATTAACTACGAGACTATATGTAGACACACACAGAATCTTTAGATTGCAATTCTCCTTTTGACTTCATCAAATCTTTTAATGATATTTTTCACAATCTTCTTTATCATAATTAATATATCCTGAAAATATTTGTAATTGTTATTTTTCTTTTCTTTTATCTAAAAATTTTTCAGCAAATTTATTGATATTTGAATTGCCTTAATAGTTCCTTGGTAAATTTTAAATCCTAAAAATCTTATTTTAGTTTAAAACATTTTCGTTTTTGTTGCCTATACATGTGAGGACCCGAGTTTAAGTGAGTTAAAAGTAGAAATGGTATAATGAGAGTTAAAAATAATTGTAAATAAAAAAGTTTAATCATTCAAACTTCATTCTCACAAAATCACCATCTCTCTAAAACTCTTTTTTCTCGGTCTTCTCTCTAAAATTCTCACACACTCTCATTTTTTTCTATATCCAAACACACCTTAGTGCTCCTGAAGGAGAGAATATTATTTCTACCCGATCAGAATTTCAAATAAAGTAGGTTTCTTCTTTCTCTTTTTTAAACCATTTTTGCATATTTGAGTTTAAGTTTGCATGTGGGTCCCGATGAACTTGCATGTACGCATTGTTGTGAAAAAATGAATCTTGACAAGTTTAGGAGCATTGTGGTATGCTTAATTTGTTAATTGGAGATTTTTGTGAGTAAGATCTATCTTCCTAAAAATGTAGGAGTTTTTGGAGGTTTTTTTACTTGGCGACATTGTGTTTGAGGTAAGGAAGTTAGTTATTCTTTAATTTTGATAATACTTTATGCTAGAAGATCTGGATTGTGAAAGTAACTTGGTCACATTGATTATGTTTTAGGAAATTGGATTTGTGATTATGTACGTGTTGATTTGTGATGATTATATTGAATGTGAATATATAATTGATTTCTATGAGATTGAAAATGATAGTCTTTTGTATGAATATATTTTTCTTATATTGAGTTTAGTAAATTGATTTAAAATTTGAAGAGTAGTGTTTAGATTTCATTTGATTTGGATCGTTAAAAATAGAGTATTGAGTAGCTTATGCAGTCTACTACTGTCATGATATTGGATGGGGCCATAAGAGTATATGTAGTCTGCATCCAGGAATGACTAAGATGTATCAGGATCGGAATGAGTCTTTCTTGTGGCCCAACATGAGGAGAGAGGTGGCATAATATGTCTCTGCTTGTTTGACTTGTCAGAAGGCTAAGATAGAGTATCAAAGACCTGAAAAAAATTATATTTTGTAATAATGTGATAAATGATATATATATATATATATATATATATATATACCTTAAGTTATTAAAATACATATTATGAACATGAAATGAGGTGTGTTGAAAGCTACTATGTATCTTGAAAATTGTTGTATTATGATATAATAATTACTAATGAGCATCTCATGTGTGTAGTGTTGTGTGTATAAATATTGATTTGGGACTCGAGGAGATATCCTAGCTCTATTGGTCACTAGAATCACATAGATAAAAAGATTAGATGGTGAGAGTTGAATGAGGTTTATAATGACTTAGCCTGTAGTGTGAAAAAAAAAATGGTGTCTTGATAAGTTAATTAGAAATTTACCCTAGTCACACATGAGTGTATATACCAAACTAAGCACCCTTTTATTATGTATTGAGGGATTTATGGTGTGATAGGTGCATATATTTGATATCTATTTTAATGTCTAGTTTTCCGGAAGGCATCTAATGAATGTGTGATGTGAACGTGAGTCAATATGGACGAAATGTAATGAATGAAAACTTAACATTGGATTATATTATTTTATCTCATATTTGAATGTTACATGCTTAAATCGAATTACTAGTTTATCATATGTGTTTATACATTGCTTTGAATTGTGATTATCATATGTTTACATGAGAGTAAATATTACATGTGGTAGACCTCAACAAAAATATGTCTCGGACTAGGAATAACATAAATATTTTGTTTATTTTTTATGTAATATATGTATGTATGTATATATTTTTCTATATAGAGAAAATTTATATTTTGAATTATTATGAGTATTTTAATTATATATATATATATATATGGTATATGTATATTTTTTGGATGTTAAAATACCACTAATCCATTTTCTTTTGTAATAGTAATAAGTGTTCAAGATGTTAATTTATTTGGATGTCCATTTTTTTGAATGTTACAATACCACTAATCCATTTTCAATTTGGCCCCTCATCAAATTAGAAATTTCTCTATGGTCTTTATACAATTTTATTTTCATTACATATGTCTTTAGCCAAAACTTTAATTTAGTCAGATCACTTTATTATTTGGCTTTATAAATAATGGCCCTAACACATTTAAATTATGTATCATATATATACATGACCCAAAATTTGTCAACAATCTCCCACTGGTCACAAATATATATATGTCCTTACAACCTTACAAATGTGTTAGACTTTATGAGCTCAAAATTACCATTATATTCCTTTAGCATACTCCAAAAGTCTCGTCCATTGATCATATCAGGATATAGAACCAAACCAGCTTTTCATTGCATCATCACAACTAAAACCAACAATGATTACTAATCCTGACATAACCAAATGACATGGATTCATCATGAAATGTGTAGCATGAAAAATTACGTGAAGGTGATTTGTATACGTCTATTTTCAACTGGTCCAAACTTTAGCTTATCGAGATCGATATAATAACCTTAATGTACAAAGTGTAATGAATGAACGAAAAACTGCATATCTATAGATAACCAAATATGTCCAAAAAATCAATATATACATACATGAAATTAAACTTAAAACATAAAATATATGAAAATGACTAACTTCCACTAAACCACAAATTCCTCAAACTGTAAAACATTCATGTGAGCAACATGCTCATGAAAGACCTTGGGCGAAAGTCCTTTAGTTAGAGGATCTGCTATCATGAAGTTTGTCCTTAAGTGTTCTATGAAAATCTGTCCACTCTGTAATCTTTTCTTAACAATACAATTGATTTGTTGTCACAATATAACTTAAGTGGTCTTTCAATGTCTTTCACAATTTGTAGCTCTGTGATAAAATTTCTCAGTCATATTCCATGATTTGATATCTCATAACATGCTACAAATTCTGCTGCCATAGTGGATGAAGCTGTAAGGGTTTGCTTGACACTGTGCCAAGAAACCGCACCACCTGGCAACATGAAAATGTAACCTGAAGTGGATTTCAAACTATCTTGGCATCCTGCAAAGTCCAAGTCAGAAAATCCAGCGATCTCCAACTGGTCTGACCTCCTGTATGTGAGCATATAATCTTTTGTTCTCTTTAAATATCTCATGACCTTTTTTGCTACTTTCCAATGGTCTATTCCTGGATTGCTTAAATATCTGTCTAGAACCCAAACTATGTATGCTATGTCTGGACACATACATACTTGGGAATACATCAAACTCCCTATAGTTGATTCATAGGGAATCTTCTGCATTTCCTTAATTTCCAAATTCCCCTTTGGGCACTGATTGAGACTAAACTTGTCTCTCTTAGCAATTAGAGTATCCCCGGCTCATGATGCACATGTTCTTAAGGACCTTGAGTTTGTTCTTGACGAACAGTCAAATCATCTTGAGTATGGGGTTCATCATCAATGTCTTGTGGTGGTTCTGAACTTACTTTATCAAAAGTAACTGTTTGAATTGGTTCTGGACTTGTTACCGATTCTTCCTCCAAGATAAATTTCTTAATCTTATTCTTCCCCCCAAACTCAATATCCTTAAAGAACATAGTAGTTCCCATTTCAAAAAATTGTCTTTAATGTGGGATCATAAAATTTATATCCCCTGGATCTTTCAGCATAACCAACAAAATAACTACTTACTGTTCGAGAGTCTAATTTCTTTTCATTTGACTTATAAGGCCTTGCCTCAGCTAGACAACCCCACACATGGAAATGCTTCAGACTAGGCTATCACCCAGTCCAAAGCTCATAAGGTATTTTGGTAGCTGCTTTAATTGGTACTTTGTTTAGAATATAAGTTGTCATCTTTAGTATCTCTCCCCAGAGTGATTTCGGTAAGGTGGAATGACAAATCATACTCCTTACCATATCTTTAAGAGTGTAACACAAGCTCAAGCGACACGATTCGATTGTGACCTGAGCACTTGTGCCATAATGCACCTGAGTGAGTATTTTCAATTTTACGTTTAGTATAACGAGATTCTGTATTAAGGGTTTCATTATAGGTGACCACAATATCAAGTAAATACAGATTATCATAAGCCAAAACTAAACCAGTTCCAACAATATCTGAATTAAAAGACAAATTGAATTTATTGTTTCTAAATGAACACAAATAACCTAATTTGTCCAAATAAGAAACTGAAACCAAATTTCGTCTAAATGACGACACAACAAAAGTGTCTTTTAAATCTAAAAGAAAAAACCAGTACACAACAATAATCTAAAATGCCCAATAACCTCCATCTCTACTGATTTGTCATCTTCAACGTATATCCATATTTCAGAATCAGTTGGCTTCTGGTAGTTTAGGCAACCCTTTCTTTTCACGCCAAACGTGGTATTTAGTACATTTCTTCTTTACGTGTCCAGTCTTATTGCAAAAGAAACATTTATTTTCTTGAGTTTGTTTCTTTTGTTCTGGACCCTTTAGCAGCTTCCTTCTCAGGATCCTCCGATCTCTTTCTTTTGCCCTTAGCCTTGGAGGTGCTTGCAAAATGAGCACTTTTTGTTTTTTCTTACTTTAATCTTTCTTCTTATTGTACATAGTGTGAAATGAGCTCATTAAGAGATCATTTATCCTTCTGACAATTGTAAGATACCTTAAAGTGATTAAATGTTGCGGGAAGAGAAATCAACACCAAATGAATGAGCAAGTCTTTTGAGAGTTCAAGCTTTAGTGCCTTGAGTTTAAAAATAGTATTAGATATGCTCATAATGTACTCCCTGATTTTTTTTTACCCTGATATTTCATGGAGATCAAGTTCTGAAGAAGAGTGCTTGCCTTTGCCTTATCACTTTTTGCAAAGTGGTGCTCAATTTCAGCAATAAATTCTTTTACACTTGTGATGTTTTTAGAAACAGTGCCCCTAAACACCTCCAGGATGTCGCGCTTAATGATCATTTGACTCATGCGATTTGAGCGATCCCACTTCTCATAATCTCTCTTCTATTCAGAGGTAATTGAATCTGTAGGAGTAGGGGGTTGCTCAGTCCTTAACGCAAAATCCATATCCATGCAGTCAATAATAATATCAATGTTCTCTTTCCAATCCTTAAAATTTGTTCTATTGAGGATCCGAACAAAATTTAAATTGGCAGATACAAAAGCAATTGTAGCTGAATATAGAACAAGAGAAATAAACTAATTACACTCACATTATAAAAATAAATTTATAAATATTCAAATAATGATTTAACCCATCTCAAGACACCCAATGCATCATCAATATCAAGTCTTTGGACAATAACATTAACTGCTAGGGGTATCTTGTTGTAATGGTCAAACATTGATAATAAAGCACGTCCAACAACAAACCAGTCTTTGGGCTGATTTATCATTGACAAAGCAAATCCTTATAATTATCACATGTTTATCATTACAAGTGTGTATGTAATTCGGTCAAATATTAATCTTCCTTTGGGCTGACCAATACTCGCATGAATATACACAAACACTAACATTCAATATTTTTCATGAACTCCCCAATTCAAGAGAGATTACTTTGGTGACTTCTTGATTCAATTTGCTCATAAAAAAATATTAAACTACCAAAAATTGAATATTTTATTTACATATCAGCGGCATCCACCGGCATGAATCACCGCTGATAGAGGACGCTGCAAGAAGGTATTCAGACCCAAATCCGAACTTGACCCGGTCCCTTGGGAAGAGATACCAACCTTAAGAAAACAAGGTCATCCTTAGCAGAATAAAAACTCTCTAGAATTCATAAACTACCAATTATAACTGAAGGTTTTGGTTCAAATACACGACATGTCATTTAAGGATTTAGAACCTGAAGCTTAAAAGGCTATTGTGTGTGAACTAAGGATAACAACCAATATAATTCAAAAGACAATCACCTCCTTAGAATCTCACTAAGCATGAACACCTCCCCGAACAAATCAAAGGGAATGAATAACACCTGGTAATGAAGACAACAAATTGTAAAGGCATGTAGAATAATAACCTCCAAGAACACAGTGTGAAACATTCACTAGTTGCCTAAGATCCTCTGTGTTGGGAACTCCCTCAACATCACCCCCAATTCCAAACCCATCCATATCCACCATGAAAAGAAAATGAAAACAAAACTCAGAAAAAATAAATAAAAACAAAAATAAAATATTCAAAGAGAACAGAGAACTCAATACAAGAAAGATTGAAATTTGAAACATTATTAATTTCTCAGTAAAACTTGAAACTTAAACCGAAACAAAAGGGAAAAACGAAGAAGAAGAATTCATAGCTTCCTCCACAGTTCTATCAGCGAGCAGAAGTAGATTGGGGATGTTACCCCCAAATTTAAATTTTAGGGTTCACAAAAATTGGAGATTATTCTCCACTTAGGATTCATAAAAATTGGGTAATTTGAATTGTTTAAAACAAAATTAATCCTAATTTTCATAATTAGGGTTCTATAAATTAAACAGACATGAATCAAGTATGGGTAGCTCTGATACCAATTGTAGGAAAATAATAATTGTGATCCTGATTTTGATTTTAACTATCAAACATAAACATTATCTCATACTCATAAATATGTTGTAGACTGAATGCAAAAGCATATCTGAATTAGCATAATGATGATGTCCCTTTTAGAGCATTATTGATCTTATGGTCTTCCACCTAAAGAGCACCTGTATTTCCCTTTGGATTTTCTCTCTTGATGAGGATATAAAGAAAGGAATGAGACTGAGACCTACGTTATGTGTGTGGGCTCCCAACAGGGGACCATGACCCTTTAAATAACCAGAATTAGGTTAATTATTTAAGTTTTAGTATTTCCAATTTTGCCCCTCATCAAATTAGAAATTATTCTATGGTCTCTACACAATTTTATTTTCATGACATATGTCTTTAACCAAAACTTTAATTTAGTCAGATCACTTTATTATTTGGCTTAATAAATAATGGTCATAACACATTTAAATTATGTATCTTATATATACATGACTCAAATTGCCAACACTCATTACATGACATGTGTGCTTGTAAGTATTATGTGACAACAAAATAGCTCGAGTAAAAGGGAGAGCATAGCTCGAGAAAAAGGGATAGCAATTATAGGAAAGTAATCTTTTGTAGATTTTTTTTTATTTTATGTATTTTATTTGACTTCACTTTAAATTTATTTTTATTTTTATATTTAAAAGTGTCTTGGCAATTACACAACAAAAATATAAATAGGATAAAATAAATGTAAAATGGGTGATTGTCAAATTATATAAAGAAACTTACATTCTGAAAAATACTACGAATAAGGGATAAATATTTGTAATGATGTTCTTTACAATTTGGATCATTATCTTTATTGATTTCCTTTATCAATTCATGTTTTATCCTTCGTAATAAGTTAGATTTACTATTATGAAATTTACTTTCTTTGTACTTTTATCTTTTGTTGCACATTTATTTTTCAACAATTTACAAATAACAAATCATTGTGGATTAGAATAAGAAATAAATTAATCAAATAACAAATCATTTTACACTCGGAACAATATTATAATATTATCATATCTATAATCGATGTAAAATTTTTCAATACATCTCTCACATTGAGAAATGATTTTTTTATCACATCCTCTTATATTGAAGATAAGTGGTTTAATACTGTTACGATAATATGTGGTTAAGTCCACTACTATTAATAGTTAGTCCTAACAACGATGATTAAGTTCACTACTATTAATGATTAATATCCTAACATCAATAGAGTTGACTATGACATCTTAAAAATAATGAAATACTTAACTTAACTTTATAATACGGATCGAGGAAGACGAAGATTGTACTTACTTATATATTAAATGTTATTATATTTTTAGATATCATAATTCAAAACTTAAAAAAATTATACTTTAGGTTCTTTAGCTAAATTTTTCTAGATTTGTAAATTTAAAATATCCCAAAATATTTATGGATAACTCATTCCATAAAATTAGGATATTATTATATTTTCAAATGAATATAAGATAGGAGGAAGAATATGCCTTCGCATAAGTACCTATAAGTCCACATTTCCAATAATTGTTATCCTTTTTTCTAATTTTTGGTGTTTTGGTTTCATACTGGACTTTGGTTTGGGCTTAGTAACATATCCTGTTCTATTAAAATTTCTATTGGATTTATTATAAGATTTTCAAAAAGATATCTATGGATTATCTTATTTTTTGTTTTTCTGCAAGGATCACTACTAGGTACTCTAAAGTGTTTTACGTCATATTAACTGTCAAAAGTTCCTAACTCTCTTTTACTTGTCATGCTTTCTTTCCTCAGTTTGTTTTGTAACTGAAATTTGTACACACTTGAATATCGTTTCGACGTGAACCTTACCTAATTATGGAAATGTTTTAAGTTTATTGAGGATGAATTTATAGTATTAATAGTAGATTTATTAACACAAAGCTTTAACTTCACCTAATTTCTTTTATTTTTAAATTTGTACTATTTTCAATTCTAACGGTCTCTAATTCTTTTTGAGCAACATTAATGAACTTATGTATTGGTTTTATTGGAGTTTTATAAATAGAAGTAACTTAACATAATATCCAAGACTATTAAAGTAATATATTTGAGAATTTATTTTCTTGATATCTATCTTTTTCTACCGTTTTGTTAACATTTTATTTTATATTTTTGAAAAGACCATTTTTTAGTTTTCCATTTTTGAATAATTGGATAAATATTCCATTTTGAGAGATATTCTAATTTTATAATTCTATTATATAAAGTTTTTCGTTTATTAGTAAGTTTTTTTAAAATAGTTTTTTAAAGTGTAATTTATTTTATTATTTTCACAATAAGAAAACTAATAAAAGAAATATATATACATTTATTTAGATATACTTAACACTAAAATGATGACTTAGTTCAACACTTAACAATACATTTTAGATTGGGTATTTTGAAATGTATTTTCGAATTGAGTGTTCATGTTCAACACCTAATTATACAAATGTATAAGAGAATATCATTTTTATGGATATTATACCAACAATCTTAAATAATGGCAACTTATACATGTTAGTTTTGTAAGTATTATCCATAATCAATACTAAGCTAAATGTATTCAATAAGTTGACAAAATTAGGGTGTGTCCAAAAAATATGTCAGAGTATTTGTAGTCTCATCAAACAAATGTCAATGAATATAATAACCACAAATCCAAACCTATAGACAACATCTCAAACTCATTTCAACAAATAATAAATATCTATAACAATAAATATAAAATCACTACATATGAAATTTATAAGTTATGACATTAATATATAACTAAAATTTTACGTCATTTGTTATGAATACACCAGTATAATTATATAAATTATCAGGAATCTCACAATATTATCTAAACTTATTAACATGAAAACTTCATCTGACATATTATTATTTAAAAAATCTTTCTCCATTGCATCTGTAAACAGGAAGTTGAAAAATTATCAATTCAACATTGTTTACAAAACATAGTTATAGAGTGGGGGATCCATAATAGAATTTCTGTTTGATTTTTTGGAAACACATTCCAAAATAGTGGATCTAGAACAAAATTTTTGGCCTTGATTTTTCAAAAATATATTCTAGAATGGCGAGTTCAAAATACACTTCCTGATTTGATTTTCTAGAAATATATCCCAAAATGGTGGATTTAGAACAAGATTTCTCAAACTGATTTTCTAAAACCATATTTCGAAATGATGAGTCTGGAATACACTTCTATATTTGATTTTTTGGAAACACATTCCCGATCCATTTATCCAAAATGTGTTTCCAGAAAATCAAATTCACAAATGTATTTCAAACCCACTATTCTAAAATGTGTTTATGAAAAATCATATATAAAATCTTGTTCTAGACCAACAATTTAGAAATAATGTATGTGGTAAAAAATGATACAAATTAAAAACAGTTCGAGATTGTTACATATTTTTTGGAATAAAAGATCTTTAATTGATAATAATAATAATAATTGAAGGGAGAATGAAAATGCTTTATAATTTAAAAACAAGACATTCAAAGGGTTTAAAAACTATAAATAATATTCGTGGATGAAAATAGATATAAGGGTAAAATAAGATTTATTTTATTTACGGGAACATTGGAAGAAACTGCCTATTACTATTAGTATAAGAATATATATATATATATATATATATATATATATATATATATATATATTAATTATATGAATATTTTTAAAATTTTTACGTATTAATTAATATTTATTATTGAATAAATGGAGAAAATAATTATATTTTCATGTTAAAATACTCCATTATAATTAATAATATTTAAGTTTAATTGGTTAGTTTTATAATTTAAATAATAATATTATAATATATTTACATATTCTAATAACATATAAATTTTAAATTATAATTCTTTATATTTTTATTTTAATGTATAAATATTTTGTAAAAGTTGGTTTGGGAGTTAGTCAATTTTGTCCACCCTTAATTTATTGGGTTAATAGGTTAGACGAGATATGTAACGACCCTAGAAATCGCTACTATAATGATGTCTTTGCAAAGTAGTAAACAAGTAAATAACAACATTTATTTTACATTATATTACTCGTAATTGTAACATATATTGAAATTCTAGTTCACTAACGGAACTTCAAAATATAGTAACATCATTTATTTATACATTATACATGTAACAAGTAGCTCCCTCGAAGCTATCCCACTGAACTATCCCTGCTCGTCCAAGTAGTCACATCACCATCTCTCAACTCCCGATCTGCTCCCACATAAAAGTGATCATCGCAGTCCCATTCACATGGAAAAATAGGGGTAAGTATTAAATCATTCGATATAATAAAACAGATATAGAATTATATATTATGATCAATTACGAAATTATCAACACACTAAGACACCTTCCGGAAGTATACCCTAACTATGCCCGAACTCAGAGGCTATCATCTGTGGGCACATTGTGATCGGTACCCGCAGTACCATTCTGACCACCCTCCACACAGAGTAGGATTACTGGCGCCCTTCATCACTCATACTGGAGTACCCCTCCGAGCGCGCCACCAGTCATCCCCCCATCGACTTCTCACCACCTGATCTCGTAGTCTACCTGACCCGACCAATCCGTGAAGTCTGGGACCTCATTCAGAATCCTCCGACATAATTATTACACTAATGTACTCTGTACCACCCCGGGTACCATTCAAACATACAAAATTTAATCACATTTGCCGGATTCTGGACCACCTGTCCTCACGGCTCATGCGAGTCAATAAAAATAGTATTTGACTGATTCTGGCACCAACCTTCTGGCTCAGTCTAGCCAATATATAATGTCTCAGGACTGATTCTGGGCATCAACCCTCGGGCTTAGTCCGACCCACACACGTCACAAAGCTCTACTTTCATTCTCTCTCTCTTTATATATATATATATATATATATATATATATATATATATATATATATTTTTTTTTTCCTAAAATCATTTCTGAAATCAATAAATTACTATTTTGCCCTTGATCTTTTAAAAAAATCCCCACCATATCCCTTTCTTCTTCCTTCTCTCGCTCAAGCGAGTACACCGGTCGCTTGAGCGAGACATGACCCGAGAGTCCCCTTTATTTGAAGGCTTCGTCGCTCAAGCGAGTACACCGGTCGCTTGAGCGAGACATGACCGGAGAGTCACCTTTGTTTGAAGACTTTGTCGCTCAAGCGAGTACACCAGTCGCTTAAGCGATAAAGGACCCGAGAATCCCAAATTTTCCAGGTATTCTCGCTCAAGCGACGTGTTTTTCGCTTGAGCGAGTTTTGCAGATTTTCCAGTCCGCCATTTTCAAAATCCAGATTTCAAATTTCTCAGTTTCAATCACCCAAATTAGTTCCAATTCAAAATTTAACCATAAACATATTCAATTTAAGTTAAAAACAACAATTTTAGTATATAATTCATCATTAATTTCAAGAATTTCAAAAAAACTTTCAAACGGTGAACAGTTCATCAAAAATCAGAAATTCTTCAAAATTAGACATTCTTCAAAATTAGACATTCCAATACTTCATATTTCTACTCCTATTCCTTATTCACAGAGTACTCAACAATTCAATTTCATATATTGAATGAATTAAACTTCCCCTTACTTGGTATGGTATTTCTACCGAAGCTTTCCCACTTAATTCAAGTTCTCTCCCGTTTCACCAGATTCTGCACAAGTAGAGTCTCGTTGCTTGAAATTTAGACAATAGAAAAAGAAGGATGAGAGGAAAATTTTGATTCCCCTCCTCCCCCGCTTCAGTATTCATATATACAAAAATTTTTACTGTGCATGAGGAAAACTTCGTTACGAAGTTTTCTTGCACAGTAATATTAATATAATATTAAGGCATACGTCACAATCTCCCCTCCACAAAAAAAATTTTCGTCCTCGAAAATGAACTTACTTAGAAATAGATATGGATAAGACTCTCGCATCTGATCCTCCATCTCCCAAGTGAAGTCTCCGGATTTATGATCCCATACTACCTTCACCATTGAGATGGTTCTTCCTCTGAGTTGCTTCAGCTGAGAATCCTCTATCCTTACTGGTCTCACATCAACGGAGAGATCGTCTCTAATCTGCACATTGTCTGACTCCAGGACATGACTGGGGTCATGTACATATTTCCTCAACTGTGATACATGAAATACATTGTGCAGATTCGCCAAATGAGGTGGCAATGCTAACTGATATGCCACTGGACCTACCTTCTTCAAAATCTGATATGGGCCAATAAACTTGGGAGTCAACTTCTTAGATTTAATTGCCCTTCCTACTCCAGTAGTAGGTCTGATTCTCAAAAATACATGGTCTCCCCCCTCAAATTCCAAAGGTCTCCTCCTCTGGTCCGCATATGATTTTTGTTACTCATAGCGGCTCTCGCCTTCTCTTGTACCTCCCGGACCTTCTCTCGTAGTCTCGCTGGAGTAGCTCAGGTCCAATCAACACTTTCTCCTCATCCCGATACCAACATAAAGGTGTTTGACACCTCCTCCCATAAAGAGCCTCATATGGTGCCATTCCGATACCGGCATGATAGCTGTTATTATACGTGAACTCTATTAATGGAAGGATCTCATCCCAACTTCCTAGATTATCCAACACACAAGACCTCAACAAGTCTTCTAGTGACTGGATGGTCCTCTCCGACTCGTCCATCTCGTCCGGGGGTGATAGGTCGAACTCAACCTAAGTCGGGTACCTAATGCCTCTTGTAAAGTCTGCCAGAATCTTGAAGTAAATCTAGGATCCCTATCTGAGATAATGCTAGATGGTACCCAATGTAATCGAACAATCTCGCGAATATATAGTTGTGCTAGTTTAGCCATAGATATCCTTAGATTTACAGGGAGGAAATGTGCACTCTTCGTCAATTTGTCCACTATCACCCAGATCGAATCGTACCCTCGAATTGTCCGTGGTAAATGGGTAACAAAATCCATGGTAATGCTATCCCACTTCCATTCAGGTATCTCCATTTGTTGTAGCATTCCTCCCGGCCTTTGGTGTTCCACCTTTGCTTTCTGACAAGTCAAACAAGCAGCCACATACGCTGCAATATCTCTCCTCATACCAGACCACCAATAAACCTTCTTCAGATCTTGATACATCTTACTCATACCAGGGTGTAGACTTAGACGACTTCGATGACCTTCATCTAGTATTGCTCTCTTCAATTCCTGGTCAACAGAATACAAATCCTTCCTCTAAATCTCGAATATTATCCTCACCCATCTTATAGTCAATGGTTTGTTCGAATCCTAACCGATTTATAACACTTTTCAATGTCATATCACCTTGTTGTCTATCTCTGATCATCTCGAGAAAATCATTAGTAATGGTAATGCTACCACAACTAATACTAGTATCACGAAATTCTACATCTAGATGCAGATCCCCGAACTTCTCAAGTAATCTCAATTCATCCATCATCATTGCCGACATCCGAACCGCCTTCCTACTCAAGGCGTCAGCCACCACATTCGCCTTTCCTGGATGATAAAGTAACTAAAAGTCATAATCTTTCGTAAACTCCATCCATCTTCTCTCGTCTCATATTTAGCTCTTTCTGATCGAATAAATACTTCGGGCTCTTGTGATCACTAAAAACTTCAAATCGACTCCATAAAGATAATGTCTCCACATCTTGAGAGCAAACACCACTCGCTGCTAGTTCTAAGTCATGAATGGGATAATTTCTCTCATGAATTCTAAGTTGTCTCGACGCATATGCCACCGCCCTTTTATCTTGCATCAAGACACAACCTAACCCCCGAATAGAAGCATCACAATATACCCGAAAAGATTGAGTCACATCCGGGATCACCAACACCTGGAGAACTAGACAATCTTCTTTTCAATTCCTGGAAACTCTCCTCACATCTATCTGTCCAAGCAAAAGGTTGATCCTTACAGGTCAACTGTGTTAAAGGAGTTGCTATCTTAGAGAAACCCTCTATAAATTTTCGGTAATATCCCGCAAGTCCCACAAAGCTACGCACTTCCGTCACTGTCTTAGGGGGTTCCCATTTTAACACCGCATCTACCTTGGTAGGATCTACAGATATCCCTTCTACCGATATTACATGTCCCAAAACTCGCACTGTTCTAACCAAAACTCACATTTTGAAAGTTTGGCATACAATTGTTTCTCTCTTAACACAGCCAACACCGCCCTCAAATGTTCCTGGTGTTCTTCCCGAGTTCTAGAATAAATAAGAATGTCGTCTATAAAAACAACAACAAACTTATCTAAATAAGGACGGAAAATCCTGTTCATATAGTCCATAAATACGGTAGGTGCATTTGTTACTCCAAACGGCATGACCACATATTCATAATGGTCATATCTCGACCCGAACGCCGTCTTCTCGTACATCCTCTTCTTTAACCGAGTATCGATGGTATCCGGATCTCAAATCAATCTTAGAAAAGATTGATGCTCCGTGTAACTCGGTCTAATAAATCATCAATCCTCAGCAACGGGTACTTGTTCTTGATAGTCACCTTGTTTAGTTGCCGGTAATCAATACACAACCTGGAGCTCCCATCTTTCTTCTTTACTAGCAATACAGGAGCGCCCCAGGGAGATACACTCGGCGAATGAACTTCTTTTCCAAGCAAATCTTCTACATGTTTCTTCAATTCAGCCAATTCTGCTGGAGCCATACGGTATGGTGCCATAGAGATTGGGCTCGAACCAGGAATTAGATCAATCCCAAATTCGACCTCTCTCCGAGGTGGTAGCCTTGGTATCTCATCTCGGAAACACATCGGAAATTCTCTCACAACCGGTACCTCTTTCGGGATATTTTCCTTCATTTCATCCATCCGAGTCAGAATCAAATAACACCGAGCTCCCTCTCGTAGCTCTTTCTCGAACCTGTCGAGCTGATGTAATAAGTTCATCTCCTAATTCGGATGTACCAACCTCTTCCGTCCACAGATCAATCGAATGCGGTTGGTAGATAACCAATCCATCCCTAAGATTACATCCATATCCTTCAAAGGTAAACCGATTAAGTTCACCTTGTATTGTCGTCCTTCTACGACAATTGGGCACCTTAAACACACATAGGAAGACACCACTAGTCCAACTCGCTGGTGTAGATACCCTCAATTCATAGGGTAGGTCACACACAGTGTAACTTAAGTTTATCCATACAATTATCGGCAATAAAAGAATGGGTAACACCCGAATCAAACAAAACTCGTAGAGGTATATCGTAGATAAAACACACATCTTGCACTAAATTCTCTCGACCTCGATGCCTCTGCTCCCGACAAGGCAAACACCCGTCCTGCAGCTCCGGGTTTCGCGTCACTCCCCCGGGTGCTAATGATGCCCCAGACTCGAGACTATAACATTGGGATTCTGTGGACAGTCTCTAGCCATATGTCCCGGCTTCCGGCAAGTGTAGCAAAGACCCGCCCGAGAAGTCTCGGGAAGGATTAGTGAAGGCATTCTGTAGGCACTGATTCCCGTAATGAGGGCCTCCACATTGAAAACATTTTACCCCGGATACAGCATCCCGATGATCGAGGTGTTGGGGTAACACCGCCACTCCCGGAAGACTGGGGCGTGAATAAGGCATCCTCCTCTCTCGATCTACTACCCCTACTCGGGACCCCACTTGAGTGGGTCTTCATCACTCTGACTCCTCCCTCCTAGAGTCTCTTTATTGTCTTCGCCTTCTCCACCAGCTCTGGGAATCTCCTGATAGAGAAAGGAACCGCCATGAGCTTGATCTCAGCCCTCAAGCCTTCCTCAAACTTCCTGCAAAGCCACTGTTCTGAAGTTGTACCTGTGTAGAAACGAGATAAGTGCTCAAATCGTATGGCATAATCATGCACCATCATATTACCCTGTCTCGGACTCAGGAACTCAGTCTCCTTCGAAATCTAACACCGTCGGGAAAGTATTTCTCCGAAATCTCTCACGGAAAGTTTCCCAATTACACACCTTCCCACGTGCAATCATCATCCTTTGAGTCCCCGACCACCGTAACTCGACCTCATCAACTAGTAAGTATTTCCCGAATGTCAATTTCCTGTCTTCCGGCATAAGGTAGCCTCAAAATCTTCTCCACTTCACGCAGCCATTTCTCTGCTGCATCCGGACCCAAATCTCCTCCAAAACGAGGCGGATTATGCCTCATGAACTCGATCAGCCCCATCTCGCTCCGATTGGTGATATCCAGCGAGAGGATGATGCCATAGTTGGCCTCCACTACGGGTAGGTAGCCTGCTGCTGCATGGCAGCTGCCAACATTTCCATTGCCCTGGCTAGGGCATCTACACTCGGTGGAGTAGGAGTAGGAGTAGGAGGTCGTGGTGCCATCCTATATTAAACGCAACCATCAATACAGAGCAAACATTCACGCACTCACAATCAGAGTATAATCACAACGGACTTATCATAGATTCACTACCCATCCCCACAGATTTACAAGGATACTACCGCTCTGATACCACTATTGTAACGACCCTAGAAATCGCTACTATAATGATGTCTTCGCAAAGTAGTAAACAAGTAAATAACAACATTTATTTTACATTATATTATTGTAATTGTAACATATATTGAAATTCCAGTTCACTAACTGAACTTCAAAATATAGTAACATCATTTATTTATACATTATACATGTAACAGTAGCTCCCTCGAAGCTATCCCACCGAACTATCCTCGCTGTCCAGTGAGTCACATCACCATCTCTCAACTCCTGATCTGCTCCCACATAAAAGTGATCATCGCAGTCCCATTCACATGGAAAAATAGGGGTAAGTATTAAATCATTCGATATAATAAAACAGATATAGAATTATATATTATGATCAATTACGAAATTATCAACACACTAAGACACCTTCCGAAGTATACCCTAACTATGCCCGAACTCGGAGGCTATCATCTCGTGGGCACATTGTGATCGGTACCCGCAGTACCATTCCGACCACCCTCCACACGAGTAGGATTACCGGCGCCCTTCATCACTCATACCGGAGTACCCCTCCGAGCGCGCCACCAGTCATCCCCCCATCGACTTCTCACCACCTGATCTCGTAGTCTACCTGACCCGACCAATCCGTGAAGTCTGGGACCTCATTCAGAATCCTCCGACATAATTATTACACTAATGTACTCTGTACCACCCCGGGTACCATTCAAACATACAAAATTTAATCACATTTGCCGGATTCTGGACCACCTGTCCTCACGGCTCATGCGAGTCAATAAAAATAGTATTTGACTGATTCTGGCACCAACCTTCTGGCTCAGTCTAGCCAATATATAATGTCTCAGGACTGATTCTGGGCATCAACCCTCAGGCTTAGTCTGACCCACACACGTCACAACACTCTACTTTCATTCTCTCTCTCTTTATATATATATATTTTCCTAAAATTGCCCTTGATCTTTTAAAAAAATCCCCACCATATCCCTTTCTTCTTCCTTCTCTCGCTCAAGCGAGTACACCGGTCGCTTGAGCGAGACATGACCCGAGAGTCCCCTTTGTTTGAAGGCTTCGTCGCTCAAGCGAGTACACCGGTCGCTTGAGCGAGACATGACCCGAGAGTCCCCTTTATTTGAAGGCTTCGTCGCTCAAGCGAGTACACCGGTCGCTTGAGCGAGACATGACCAGAGAGTCACCTTTGTTTGAAGACTTTGTCGCTCAAGCGAGTACACCAGTCGCTTAAGCGATAAAGGACCCGAGAATCCCAAATTTTCCAGGTATTCTCGCTCAAGCGACGTGTTTTTCGCTTGAGCGAGTTTTGCAGATTTTCCAGTCCGCCATTTTCAAAATCCAGATTTCAAATTTCTCAGTTTCAATCACCCAAATTAGTTCCAATTCAAAATTTAACCATAAACATATTCAATTTAAGTTAAAAACAACAATTTTAGTATATAATTCATCATTAATTTCAAGAATTTCAAAAAAACTTTCAAACGGTGAAGCAGTTCATCAAAAATCGAAATTCTTCAAAATTAGACATTCCAATACTTCATATTTCTACTCCTATTCCTTATTCACGAGTACTCAACAATTCAATTTCATATATTGAATGAATTAAACTTCCCCTTACTTGGTATGGTATTTCTACCGAAGCTTTCCCACTTAATTCAAGTTCTCTCCCGTTTCACCAGATTCTGCACGAGTAGAGTCTCGTTGCTTGAAATTTAGACAATAGAAGAAGAAGGATGAGAGGAAAATTTTGATTTCCCTCCTCTCCCGCTTCAGTATTCATATATACAAAAATTTTTACTGTGCATGAGGAAAACTTCGTTACGAAGTTTTCTTGCACAATAATATTAATATAATATTAAGGCATACGTCACAAGATATAGGTCAATAAGGATGGATAAACTATAACTACCAACCCAATTCATTGGAACTAGTTGGTTTTGTCATATCTAATTATCATAAGAATTTGACCATCTTTTTATATTATTTATATTTAATATTTTATTTAAAATTTATCTATAAAAATAATCAGATTTTTTCTTAAATGTTAATGAAAGAGATGGAGAGAATTATTTATTTTCCTGTTTATAATTCATTACTGTTTTAAAAATTATAAATGATTATGCTTGTAATGAAAATAATTTTTGAATCTTTCATTTACAAAACTTGATGGAATGATATGGTTAGACATTTACTCTTGCAGGTTTTTTTAAGAAACATTTATTTTTAAAACAAATTATATATCTTATTTCTCTCTTCTTCCTTTTTTTTTTTCCAGGTGGATGAGTTCGAACACCATTCGTATATTTTAAAAAGTAAATTTTTTTTGTCAAGTTACAATGTAAATATGTAAAATTTGCTTTTAAAATATTGATTATTGTTAAGACAAAAATGCTTCTTTTATTTTTCAACTATTTGAAAGTAATTTCTTTCAATGTTTTTTTATTATACTAAAATATTTTTCAAGTATAGTTAAAGATAACTTTTATAATCGTTGATCTAATGTGAGTTAAATCCAATTTTCTTAAATAAAGTCTTCAAATGCAGTAAATATAAAAAATATAATAGAGAAGAAAAATATATTAAAAGTGATAAACTAGACTATAGGAAGAAAATTAGTTACAACAAAATTATTAATATTTAACATTAATAACATGATTAATTATTTATTTTAAATAAATAACAATTCAATTACTTTTTTAAGCTGTATATCGTTTTTTAAATATTCTAAATAGGTGAAAAAGAATATAATTTAACCTTAACTTTTGTAATTTATTGTACTATATTTATTAATTATTTAATTAACAATATTATTTTTTTAATGTTGTTTCTGAACATAGATTAGGTGCTAAGACTTATAATGGTCTTGGTCAAAAGCAGTCATGGATATGATACACAGAGAGAAACACATGCATCACATTTTTATACTTTTCTAAGCATTTAGTTATAATTGTAGTTTTTCCAATTCACAATTATTGTATATAAAAATAAATTCTGCAATAGGAACAAATATAGAGTTATTGTTTTGACAATAATAATTAAGGAGACTTTGAAGTCTTGAGAATTTAATTAATCATAATTTAAACGAGTCCAAAAAAGAAAAAAAATAAAAATAGTCGTGTTATTTTAAAGTAATGATGGTAGTTGTATACTTTCATTCACATAATATCTTGTTGACTCGTAAGCATCCACAGGTGGAATATAAATTTATAAACAATGTTTTTAAAACCATCAGGTAAAAAACATGTATTTTTATAATATAATAAATTTATTAATAATATTTTACAAATTTATTATTATAATTATAATAAATTATAAATATAAAATATATTAAAAAAATGTAAGATTAATATAAAATTAAAAAAATTTATAAATAATAATTTTAAAATATAAAATATGATAAAATAATTATTATTTGAAAGTCACATAACTAATATTAAAAACGTTTGACAATTGAATTTTTTATATTAATCAATTAAATTTTTATTTATTGATTTTGTATTGATTTTTTTATTTTAATATAATTAAAATTTAATTATTTAAAAAGAACGTATTATTTTTAAATTCTACATTAGATCATCAGTTGAATCAAAGGATCTAATACAAATTTTAAAATAATGGTTATAAATTATGAATATTTCTTCGTATTTTTAATAATATTTTTTTTTATGAAAATAATTAATTTTGATACTCTATAAGATTATTCTCCAAAAAAAATCAATGTAAAAATATATATTAATAATTAATTTAAAATTATTTTTTTATAATTATAATAAAAATGAACCAATTTTAAAAATCCATAATTAAATGATAATGAAAAATTTTATAGTATAAATAAATTAATTTTTTTAAAAGATAATATATATATATATATATATATATATATATATATATATATATATATATATATCCTAAATTTATTATTTTAGGTAGTTGATACAGCACCACAAAGTAATTTTTTACTAAAACACTCATTATTTAAAATGCAATTGTGAATTAATTAGTTTTCAACAATTGATAACTGTATTGTAAGACAATACTTATTAATATTGTAGTGAATGTTGATATTTCAAAGCCACTCATTTATCGGGATAAATCAAAACTAAGTTAAAGAAATTTTGAGACTAAGAAAATATATATCTTTAGTAATTTTGAAAGTGAATTTTTTAAAGTGTGTCCAAAAGTATTAGGTAAATAATATTAAACATATATCTATTCTATTGATTATTTAGTTGTGCAGTGTATAGGATAATTTTTTATTTTAAATAATAATTATTTTTATATATAAATTGTATTATAATTAAAATTTATAGTGAATAGTTATTTTAAATACACAAATTACATTTTATATTTATAATAAATATTTGATAATACGCTACTTTTAATTATTTTATATTTTAAAAAAATATAGATTAAAAAAAAAATCCAAAGACACCAGAAGTTAAAGCCTTCAAAATATTATTGTTGAAGAAAATTCCTTAATAACCCATTCGATATATATATATATATATATATATAATTTTTAAAATTTTTATAGAATGATATATTAAATGAAAGTGTTTTAGAATCTACGATTCAACAAGAGAATTTTTGTAAACATTTATCTCTTTTAATCGTGTTTATTTTTTTATCTTTATTTCTAATTTTATTAAAATATATGTATTTTTTTAAATATTTATAATAATCAAGTATTACAATATAATTTGTTTATGATAAATATAAAACATAATTAATACATTGAAGATATTTAATATGAATTTTTGAGTTATAAAATAAATATATATATATATATTTTACATTACATATCCAATACTAGTTTTCGTAACTCTTAATTAGGTATAATAGTAAATAATTTAATATTTAAATAAAAGAAGTATTTTTCAATAGAACTTTTTTTTAATTTTTAACAATATTAACATAATAAATATTATATTGGTTTGATTAAAATTGAATTGAATTTTTTACAACTAAGATTTTGAGTTTGAATGTTATAGATAAGATAACAATATAGTTTTTTTTTTCTAAAAGTGATAAACTAATTAGATTATGGAAAAAAATATTAATAATTACTTTGCAACTCTAACATTGTAAAAAAGAATCGTAGATTTTTTTTTATACCAAAAAGTTTTTAATAATTTTTATTTAAATAAGAAAAAAAATAATATATAAAAAAACGGCAACAACCAAATTCTAATTTCAAAAACTGTGTTCTTATATATGTATGGCATCTGTTATATTTATATTTATATAAATAAATAAAAGAGACCTTAAAATATATACAAGGATTCAATTTTTGAATTTAGAGTTTGGTTGTTAGAAAACTCCATTTTTTTTATTGAAATAATTTGAGGCTTTTCCTAAGACGAACGTTTTATGGAAATTAATTTAACACGCTGTAAACAAGACAGTAACTGATCATGAGCATGCTCATTCTATACATGCTTCATCTCTCTCTCGCTATATATACATCTTCCCCTCGTTAGTCTAAGCCATGAAAAACTAGATTTTCTTTTCCTTTCACTAAGCTCAGTTCATTCCTCTCTTCACTCTTTTTCTCTTGCACCAAGCCATCAATTCAATTCGATGGAAGAAACGAAAGGGTTTGTTTATCAAACTCCATACAAAAGTGATGAGGGACACTTAATCACAGTGCTTAGTATTGATGGTGGTGGCATTCGGGGAATCATTCCAGGAGTAATACTGGCTTTCCTAGAAGCAGAGCTTCAGGTAATATGCTAACCAAGAGAAAATTTTCCTCTCCATCTTTTTTTCTATTTTTCATCCCAGAAAGTGTAACAATATCTGTAACTTTTCATAACACATATCTCTCATTTTTATTTTATTTTTTGAATTAAATATAGTTTTCTATTTTATTCATTATTTTTTCTGTTTTAAAATAATGACATTTGATCGTATTATAAAATAATTGTAATGTTTATTCAATCTGTGGTGGACGTACATCAAAGTACGGTAATTGCCCCCCAAGACTATGTTGTTGCACACTGATTGATTGATTGATAGATGAGGTCACTTCTGTCCTAATGCTAAATAAAGTCTATTGAATTAAATTTTTAAAGTTTATGTATTATTATACGTATTTTTATTTACGATTAATACATTATAATATAAAGAATAATAATATATTAAAAATTGAACTTATAAATTATAAGTTAAAAATCTATATTATTAATAATATAGTCGGCATTAAAGGGTCTATTTATTCATAATTGTTTTTTTCTATTATATATATATATATATATATTATATTCTATTTATTGTATGTAATATTTTTTTGTCCGAATTAGGTTGAGGTGTGATTTTTTGTTAATTATTTTTATTTTCTTTTTATTAAAAATTAAGTCTCAAAATTTATTTATGTTGAGTTTTGATTTTCTCGTTCGATTTCTATTTTACATTATTTTTAAATAATAATTATATTTATAATAAATTAATTTTAATATTTTATAAAAATAATATAATAGATTAAAAAATAAAAATAAAAAACAAAAAAATATCAACAAATAAAAAATAAAAAAGTTTTTTATATATAATATATTAAATAAAAAAGTATTTTAAAAATATTATTATTTTAAAATTTAAATTTAAATATAAAAATGAGACATATTAAATATAAAAATCTCTGCCCTCTTACTCTTACTCAGACATTTTAAAACATGTAAAACTCGAATCTATCTTCGGTCCATGGTAAATTAAGTATCATCCCTATATTAACTTTTTTGTAAACTTGTTATCTACTTCAACCTTTAACTAATGCACTCAACTAATACTGATGCATATACAGAAGCTGGACGGTGATCATGTAAGGCTAGCAGACTACTTTAATGTGATTGCAGGAACAAGCACTGGGGGATTAATTACTGCAATGCTTACTGCTCCGAATCAAAATAACCGACCTTTGTATGCAGCCAAAGATATTAAGGATTTCTACCTTCAGCATGGCCCAAAAATCTTCCCCCAGATTAAGTAAATACCACACTTTACCATAAACTTCAAATACCAAATCATTCAAGAGTATATATATATATATATAAACGTATTTTATCAGTATGTACTAATGAACAGTGTAATGGTCCCTAATACAGTTGCTGCAATTTAATCTTGTCGGTGATGAAGTTCGGCAGAGCTCTGGTTGGACCACAGTACGACGGCAACTATTTACACAAGCTCCTCAGGGGAAACAAAACTTCAACAAACATTAACCAATGTCGTTATCCCAGCATTTGATATCAAACATCTTCAACCCACCATTTTTTCCAGCTTCCAGGTTCATCCCCTCTTCTCTTAATTATATATATATATATATATATATATATATATATATATATATATATATATATATATATATATATATATATATATATATATATATATATATATATATATATATAGTTAATCATTCATGGAAATATTATTTGAAAATTAAAATTGCAGACTAGTACACATTATTTGTCTAATGTTTGTTTGTTTGTCTTTCTCGCTCATTTAAAATATTTATCACAATTATGTGATGTCACAGTTGAAGAAGAGGCCAGATTTGAATGGTTTGTTGTCGGATATATGCATTTCAACTTCAGCAGCTCCAACCTATCTTCCAGCTCATTCCTTTGAAACCAAAACCCACCATGGCAATGTCATGGGCAAGTTTGACCTAATAGACGGTGGTGTCGCAGCAAATAATCCGGTACATGCACAACCTTATAATTCAAATGAAAAAAGTAAAATCTCAACCATATGATTCAAATGAATCACGGAGATTATGATATGATTAGGCCGTTTAATTGATCATAACAAGGACACATGTGATATATATGCTAATTTGGTGTTTTCCAGGCACTGGTGGCCATGGCAGAAGTGACAAACCAAATTTCCCTTGAAGGGCCATGTGCTAGCTTGAATGTGAAACCGATGGAATATGATAGTTTTTTGGTGATATCATTGGGAACAGGTTCTCAGAAACAGGAAAAGAAATACAGTGCCGCTGAGGCAGCTCAATGGGGCATCTTCAGTTGGCTTTCCACAGCCAATGGTGGCACCCCTCTGATCGATGCCTTCACTCAAGCCAGTTCTGACATGGTTGATTTCCACATCTCCTCCGTATTCCAAGCACTCCGTTCCGAACACAACTATCTCAGAATCCAGGTTCATTAATATATATAAATATATATATATATATATATATATATATATATATATATATATATATATATATATATATCATGTTTACAATGAAAACTGATGAGTTCTCATATTCAATTTTGTAGGACGATACTTTAACTGGGGACTTATCTTCGGTTGACGTGGCCACGGAGAAGAATTTGAATGGTCTCGTCCAAGTTGGGGAATCATTGTTAAAGAAACCAGTTTCAAAGATTAACTTGAGGACTGGTGTTCATGAACCTGTTGACTCTCATGAAACAAATGCAGATGCCTTGAAAAGGTATATATATAAGTAATACATATTTTATATACTTATAATAATTGATTACCAATGTAATTGTATGAAACAAAATCTATATACATTAGTGTTTAACTTGCTTCAAATCAATTTCATGTGCACTTGACTATTTTTTTTAATCAGGTTTGCAGAGCGACTGTCCAAACAGAGGAGATATCGTAAATCTCAAATGTATGCGAATAATGGAAATCTTTAAAAGATGAAGGGATAAAAGATATTAGTAAGATCACATACGATGATGATATTGAATATCACAAACTATGATGATTGTAAAATAAATTATCTTCTTATGTTATATACAATTATAGTTATTTAATTTAGCACCTCTTTGTTCTCATTTGTTGCTGTAAACTCATTCCTCTCATGTACCAAGTGCATATGTATTCATTGTTGTAAAAGTTAAGATAGACACGAGTCCTTAAAAGACTTATTTGTAGTATATTGAGTAAATTCTTTACGATATAATTCTCATCATTTTCGAGGATATCAGTAATTAGTAAATAACTCTTAAAAGTAAACTCAGTATAAAAAATGGAAAAAAAAGAAAAGAGAGAATTAGTAAAATTATATTTTTTGGAGGAATATGGAGTGGTATATTTATAGGTGTAGTATAAATAACAAACTCATCTCCTCATTCAATATCATAAGTGGTTGTGGCCTGGAAACATGAGAGAGTGGAACACCTCTAGAATAGTGGGACATGTTCTAAGTTAGTAGGGCACGTTCTAAGTTCTGCAATACCCCTATTTTGCAATAATCTTCCACGTATTACAAAACAAAAGGAGATAAAAAACAAAAGATGACAATCCTGGGTCTCATATAAGATGTAGTACGTAAGAATTAGATTGAAAAACTTAACATATAGTGTAGTTGGTATAACAAACTATATGAACCAAAACACTTATTGTGTGTTAGCGGTTTAACAATCACAATATATTCCCACAATTATTGTTGTTATCGTTGTGTTACGTTTACTAAGCCATGCACGTGTTTGGTATTCATGAGTGTTCTAGAAATCTTGCAAAAATCTCATACAAGCAATCCCACTCGACACTCATAAAGGTGATTTCATCAAGCGTATGTATGCTGCAAATCATACATCACCCGTAAGAGATATTAAATAATTAAAAACTTTATTTAGACTAAAATTTGTACATCACATAAACTTTAATTACAAAGTTTATCCTCTCAATAGTGCAATATCTAACACTTTCACACACCATAGGAATGAACATAATTAATTTTAATCAATTTTAGTGCTAGCAGAACTAACAAGTGACTTGTTTTTACCCATATGAACCTTATTCATGGGATCTCCAACCACAAAGGTTGGGTTACCATCACTTATTTGTTTGTAAGTGGCTTGAGTCTTATTCTCCTCTATGTTTCTAAAATCATGTTTCTCCCTGAGGATTTCATCAGAGGATATGTTAGATTCCGTTCTGACTTCACATAGTCAATAAAAATTGTTCCACTATTTAGCAGTTGCTTAACTTAATTATGTCTCAATTATATATATTTGTTCTTTCCATTGTCGCTCTTATTTTTAGTTATAACTATTTTTGATTGACAATTACAGTATATTGATATAGATGAGATCGGTTACATTCCTAATGGAATGTTTGCTAAGAAGTTTTTCAACCACTCAGCTTCATTACCAGCCATTTCAAGAGTAACAAACTTAGATTCCATTATTGATCTTACAATAATTGTTTGTCTGGTTGATCTTTATGTAATTGCACTACCCCGAGTGTGAATATATAACCACTAGTGAATTTTATCTTATCTAAATTAGAGATCCAGTTAACATCACTGTACCCTTCTAGTACAACGAAAAATCCACTATATTTGATAACATAATCCTTTGAACCTTTTAAGTATCTCATAAGTCTTGCAAATGCATCACAAATGTTCTCGATTAGGACATTGAGTGTACCTACTTAGTCTACCTAATGCATAGGCAATGTCTAGTCTAGAAAAGCTCACTAAATGTAGTAAACTCCCAATTATCTAGACATAATGAGGTTGAGAAATTGAGTTTTTTCTATTTTTCTTTAATTTAGAGTTAACATCATAAGTGGTACTTACTGGTTTGAAGTTATAATACCCAAACTTTTTAAGAAGTTTCTCAATGTATTGTTCTTTGGATAGTAAAATAATATATCCTTTCTTTACGATTCTGGCACCCAAAATCGCATTGGTTACACCTATGTATT
Source organism: Sphenostylis stenocarpa (assembly GCA_963425845.1). Classification (NCBI taxonomy): domain Eukaryota; kingdom Viridiplantae; phylum Streptophyta; class Magnoliopsida; order Fabales; family Fabaceae; genus Sphenostylis; species Sphenostylis stenocarpa. The sequence continues at coordinate 30,270,399 of OY731405.1, forward strand.
TCATTTCAAATTTAGATTCCAATAACAACTTACTTCTAGAAACAATGTCAATGCATGTGCCAAATGTTAACATGTCATCTACATATAAACATATAATGACATGTTCATCAATTTCAAATTAGAGTACACACATTTATCACATCATTAGTTGAAAAGTCATCACAAAGTAGAGTACTATCAAATTTTTCATGTCACTGTTTTGATACCTGTTTTAATCCGTACAAAGATTTTAAAAGTTTGCGCATTTTGTTCTCTTGAATAGGAACAAGACACCCTTCAGGTCGAGTCATATAAATTTTCTCCTCTAATTCACCATTCAAAAAGGTTGTTTTATTGTCCATTTTATGTATAACTAGCTTATGAATAACTGCTAGAACTAACAAAATTCGAATAAAGGAAATCCTAGTCAGAGGGAAAAAGGTATCAAAATAATCAATATTGGGTTTTTGACTAAAACACTTTACTATTAATCTTGTCTTATATTTATCTATGAATTTGTTAGGATGATACTTTTTCCTAAACATTCACTTACAACCAATAGGTTTTGCTCCTCTAGGCAAATATACTAATATCCAAGTATTATTTTTCTTAATTGAGTTAATTTTAGTCTTAATGGCCTTATCCTACCATGTTTCATGAGGAGCACTAGTAGTCTTTAAAAAATGTGTTAAATAATTTTCAACTATATAAGTATAAAAATCATTTCTAAAAGTCAAATCTCAATTCAAGATAATGAAAAATAATAATTATAATTGAGAACCAATCAGTTAAACCTCTCAACAAAATAGATGGATAATAATAATAATAATTCAATTTTAAGAATAATTCAAAACTAAATATAGCATAGCATTTGTTATCTTATACATTGCACATTGCACTTTATTAGGAAATAAAATTTAAAATGCGGTTCTAGTAAGTGAGAATTAAAAATGTTCAGCATATCAATATAAAATCATTTTTAAAGTACTCCAAACAGTACAAATAATTTATCCCTCGTCAAGTTGTTGTTTATGTAGTCAAGTTTCCTTGAGACATTTTATCAAGTAGTAATTGTGTGCGATCCCAGAAGATAGCACAAACAACTTTGAAACTAATTCAGTTCAATCATAAAAGCAACTTATTATAAAAATGAAGCATAGAATATAATAACATCAAAGCAGAAAAAGACGCAAAACAGTAAGTCAAATCACATAACTACTAGCATGTTACGGGGATATACAAGAGTGCTCACAATGTCCTACATGTAGGAAAAAGGATAAGAACTTTGAGAAGCCCATTCCCCTTTGGGTTTACTAAAGATAGGATCAAAGCCTTCAAACACCATTCTAAGTCAATATTATGCTTCAACTGTTACAAAGCTACAAACTTGAGAAGCCACCTTCACACGCAAAAGCAATAAATTGGAGTTGGTTTCATATAATTAGAAGAAAAAAAATTAGGGTTTCGCTCCAAACCTTTGGTACAACTTAAAAATGAATGAGTGATGTTAAAAGTATAACAACACTACTAGTTATAGAAAAGAATTACTACGACTGGGTGAGGGTGTGGCATTTAAACGGAAGAACAGAGCGGGAAATAATTTATTATTAGAACGCAAAATTTGGGGAGGAGCACAAAAAGGACAAAAACACTAGGCTTTGATTCACGGTTGCATATTCGAAGTTCAAACCATATGAACCACCACGCTAATAATTAGAAACAAAACGGCGCAATATTCCATGTCTCACGATCGAAACCACATTCAACTTTTATTATTTACTTATTGAAGATGGAAACAATTTATCCAAAAGAAAAAGATTCATAACAAGTTAGAAAAGAAACTACGACTAACTGTAAATTACTCCAAAGTATCAATAATGGAACCCTACCAGAAAAGCACGTGAAACTTCAACCAATTTGCAACTTGCAAGATGTCAGTTTCTTTCTACTTTACCAATCATAAAAAATTTAAACACGTGTGCCGATGTTCGTTTGTGATACTCAAATTTTTTTTTCGTTTTAGAATAGCTTCCAGGTGATTACTAGAGATCAATTAATAGTTCAAGATAGATGTAAACATCATTAAACAGATTCTAAATCAATGATAATAAAAAGATTCACATTATTCAATGATACCTAGGACCTGTAATCGTTAAACTTGTCGTCACATCGAATCTTTACGCTCATGAGAGTTTGGGAGCCAGATCGTTGTTGAAAGAATAGTTACAGGGACTCCATGCTGGTCCTGGCTATTTGACGCCATCTGGTGGCTACCATCGGGAGAATAAAACGGTAACAAAACGGTACTGAAGACCGTGTCTATCGGAGTGCCACTGAGAGTCTTCACAAAACCTTCTTCTTCATCACTGCTACTCAATTTAGCGCTACGAATAGGTTTCATAAAACAGTTTGAGTTCTAGAAATATGATATATCTTTTTCTGTGTAGAATTGGGGTTGGTATCTGTATTATCAGTTATAAGTCCATTGTAAAAATTGACAGAGATACAAATAAAACTTGATAAGCATTTATAATCATGTTCTTTAAGGATTTATCAACGATATACTGTGCAAGTCTCCTAACATACATACAATAGGAACATCTTAAAATTTACAAAAATCTCAAAAACTAGCAAATAATCCTTAAAAAGAAATAAACTCAGGATAAAAAGAATGAAAAAGAAAAAAAAAAAAGAGAATCAGTGAAATTTTGTCTTTTAGAAGAGTGTAAAATGATTTATTTATAGATGTAGTATGAGCAACAAACTCATCTCCTTATTTAATATAATGGGTGGATGTAACCTAAAAACATGAAAAAGTGGAACATCTTTAGGATAATGAAACATGTTCTAAATTAGTAAGACACATTTTAAGTTTTATAATATTCTTATTTTATAATATTTGATGATCGTGCAAATTTAATGATGATTATATTTATTTGTATATTTATAATTTTATTTTCTTCTCGATTTATATTTTTTTATCTTTTATATTTTTTTATTATTTATTAATAATATATTATTTAATAAAGTTTCGCTACTAATGCTCTCCTCCGCTCACTTTCTCTGAAGTATGTTGCACCCTCCTCTTCCTCCTCTCTTATCTCCATGAGTCGCACCGATGCTTCGCTTCTCCTTTCTCCATCTCTTTATGAGTTTGCCCCTCTTCCTTCATTCAAGGGTTTAGGTTGTTAATGTGGTTGCTCTTAATTTCATGGTGGTCCTCTGTGGTTGCTTGTGGTGTTAATCCATGGTTCTCTTTCTCCTTGCAAGTATTACTTTTGTGTTAATTTATTGGTATCCTTAATATTATATGAATTTAACTTTTTTATTGTGACCATGTTAAATTATATTAATATTCTACTAATAAACAAATACTAAAAAAATTATTACTTAGGAAGAAAATTTGTAAGTAATAACAAATATCTATAGATAATAATGTTTTACATGTGATTTTCCATAGAATCCATAAATAATATGCTAGTAGGTAAATTTTGTATGGATTTTTATCCGTGAGTAATTTCATATTGATCTGCATTTATGGATAATGTACCTAATGTTATCCGTCGGTAGATAATTTACATATGAATACATGTCTATAGATAAATTATATATTTATTCCAAATTATCTACTATTTAGGATCCATAAGAAATTTACCTATACTCCTTACATGTCATAGATAAACAAGTAGGAATTTGAAATTCAATTTGTGATGTAGTACTTATAATACAAAATTTATTCATATTCTTATAAATTGTATATGAATCAAGTGCAAATTCAATCCATTCAATTGCATTTGCATTAACTGTAAATTTAATTCAACTCAATAAGACATTTCAAAATAGAGTTCAAACTTTAATATCTTAAATTCAAATAGTTTAAAACACAATCCAAGTTCAAAAAATCTAACTAATATTCAAAACAAAATTTAACTAAACTATAATTAAGTCTAGTTTCGCACTACTAATAATAATTTGAATAATCAATTTGTTATGATTTTTGTTGATTATCTTATTATACTGCTCTCGAGATTGTTGTTATTGTTGCCATGATTATCGTTATAGTTGTAGTTGTTAGTGTTATTGTTGAAATGTGTGTTTTGCATCAATTGGAAGGAAAGGAAACAAGTAATTATAATTGACTACTTAGTATCTCATTATCCTTTCTATAATTACTTACTTGTTTCTTTAGCTAAATAATCTCTTGTGAATCATTAGACATACCAAAATCTTCATATGTGAGACTATCCCCACATTTAAAAGTATGTTCAAGATCTCCAATCTCATAAACTTGACCTTTTTTCTTACCACCTACTACAAGAATCCAACATTTACTTATTATTCTTTCCCCCTCTAGGGGTCTAATTATGATTCTGATTCAATATCACAAGATGTCATGTTAGATCTAGCTTAAGAATATCTACTCTCAAATTCTTCTTATAATCCGTACAGATAAATTATTTCATAACTTGACATCAATAACAAAAATGAATTTAACTCGCAAGCTCGTTTTGGTCCGTCCCGTTTAACCTGTCAATTCGGCGTACTAAACACAAGATAAGACGGACTACCACGCTTTAGAAAAAATATTTATATATTAAAATAAAAATAAAATGAATTATAATTAAAATATTATATTTTTTATTATATTATTAAAATATGTGAATATATTATAATTTAAATTATAAAAATTAATTAATTAAGTTTAAATAATTGATTATAATTAGTCATGTTAACATATAAATATAGTAATTTTTTCAATATATCTAATAAACATATTAGTTAATAAATAAAAAACTTAAAAAATTATTCATATAATTTAACGTATATTTTAAAAAATACATATAAAAAATTTTATTTTAAAAAAATGTATTGATGGGCTAATCTATCGACCGTCAACCTGCCCTTTGACGAGCAAACTGAGATTTATAGTTTGTTCGCGCTATGGCGAGCTAGCCCATCTTATCCCATTTTTTACGAACTAGAGACAGGTCAGAGCAAAACGAGATAAATATTGATAACACAACAATAGTTACATTGAACGAAAAACCTAAGCAAATGGAAAACTTGACAATGTCCCAAAACAACTTAAGGCTGGTTTAGTTTACACTACAAGAAAAAACACATTTAGTCACCGAAATTAGCGACCGAATTTTTTCGGTCGCAATTAGCAACCAATTTAGCGACCACTTTAATTCGGTCGCAATTAGCGACCGATTTAGCGACCAAGTTAATTCGGTCGCATTTTATCGACCAATTTAGCCACCAAAATATGATTTGGTTTCACTTTTTTATTTAGCGACCGAAATAGCGACCAATATTTTGCGTCGCAAAATTTCGGTCGCTAAATTGGTGGCTATTCCATACTAAAATAAAAAAATCATTTAGCGACTGATTTAGCGACCGAATTACAAATTGAAATAGTGACCGAATTAAAATTGGTCGCTAATGAGAAAATAGTGACCGAATTGAAATCGGTCACTAATGAATATTATTTTTTTATTATATTTAAATTTATTTTTTTATAAATATATTTTAATTGTTTTAGTATATTTTTTACAATTTATTTTTTAAAAGCAATTTATTTTTTAAAAATAATTTAATTTTTAAAATATACTTTAAAAATAAACTTTGGTCTCAATATTAACAAAATGAATTGTAATAAATCAAATTTATTAAAAATTTAAATTGTAATAAATTAAGACTAGAGTGATATTAACTATTCAATACATTGTTTAAGAAAAGTTTAATAACAAATATTCTTTAATTTATTTTTCAATTGAAAATTTCAATTGAAATTAAATTACATTTTAAAAATTTATATTAAAAAAATTAAACACATCAAATTATCACATTTTAATTCCTCATTAACTTAATTAATTAAAAAATACAATTTTAATCAAATTATTACAATTTTATTTTATAATACTTTATTTTTAATCTAATTTTTAAATTTATTGCTTTATTATTATTAATTACTTAATCATGGTTGTTGTCATATAATTGATATACAAAAAAAAATTTATATCAATATACATTAGATAATAAATATATTATTTAATTAAACTATTTATAAAAATATATTTATCTTTAGTTAAAATATTTTTTAGTTTAAGTATACTAATTAATATTTTTTATTTTTAACATAATTAATAAAAAAGATTAAAAATTTAAAATTAATCTATTTTATAAATACTAAAAATAAACCATATTTAAATAAATAAAAAATATATTTAAATTTATATTCAACATAGTTAAGGTTATGCTTTTTAAAATTTATATTCAACATATATTTAAATTTATATTAAAAATAGTTAATATAAATTAAGGTTGTGCCTTTTTAAAATTTTAACTTTTTTATATATTGGATTTTCATTAAAAAATTTCTAAAATTGCATAAGAAAATAGAGATTTAATTATACTTTTAATAAATTTAAGATAATACTAGTTTTTATTTTTATTTTTAAATATTTATTTTAATTTTTTAATAGAGAGAAACTATAATTTTAGTTTCTAAATACTAAATTTAAAGAATTAAATTTATTATTATTTAATATTTTAATTTTAGTATTAAAAATCTAAATTATATTTTATTAAATTAAAATAATTACAATATATTTTTCTACTTTGATAATTAAAAATATAATTAAACTAAAACTGAAAATATTATAATACATTTTTGAACTCTTTTTTATAATATTTTTATCATTATTATATTTTTGGATTAATTATTTTTTTCCTAATTTTTTATAAGGTCAATTTTAATATTTAAAAGTATTTAACATTTTGAATTCTGAAACTTTTTCTCTATTAACAAATTTAAAAACATAATATACTAAAAAAGTATTATACATAATTATTTCATCCAAATTTTTAATAACATGATAAGTCATCAAATTCGTATATAAAACAAATTTAATAATGGATTAAAATAGAACAACATTTATAAGAGACTATTTATTTTTATTTATGATGGATCAAAAGTGGAAATACATTTAAATTTATAATTTTATTTATGAAACACATTTAAATTTATAATTAACTGAAAATAATGAAAATCTTAATATAATATGATACTTTTAGTAATGTATTTTTTTTTATAAATTTAAACTTACTTTTTTTAGTTTAGTTTTTAAATTTTATGTATTATTATTGTTAATTAATATACTAGAATAAATTTATATAAAAATAGTCTTTATCTTCAAAATTCACTTCTTCAAATACTATCTTTATATTTTTCTACTGTTTCTTTATAGTTAAGAAGGTCAACATTTGTGCACACACTTAAATATAATATAAAGTAAAGAATATTTGTTTATTCTATTTTATTTTCAATCTATAATTTGAGTTTTTTTTAAAATATATTTTGTATTTTTAAAATTAATAATTTTAATGTAGTTATCTAAATTTTTTATGTGATGATTTTAATTAATTGATATTATCGAATCATTTAATTTGATTTATTATAGTAAAAATCATAAAAATAAATGTTAAAATAATATTAATTATTTTAAATTATAAAAAAATAAATAATAAAAATAGAAAATAAAGTATTTTATAAAGAAGACTAATTATTATAAAATAAAATAGAATATGGGAGGAAATGAGGATGATAATATAGTAAAAATGATAGAGTTTAAAAACAATGTAGAATGTGAGAAGTTTAAAAAGAAAAAAAAGTTAAAAAAGGATATATATATATATATATATATATATATATATATAAATGTAATTTGATTAAATTTATTATCCCCTCATATATTATTATACATTATTAGTGTAATTTTAGCTTAATTAAAAATTAGAATACAAATATACTATACTATACTAACCTACCATTATATTATTTTCAATGTATATAACTCACAAAACTAATAATTTTTAAAAAATTTAATGATAATTTTTTTAACTTATATATTACAAAATATTTTTTAATACTTTAATAAATATAACTTTTTTAAATATTTTCATTAATTTAAAGTATAACTTTTAATATTTTTTAGTATTTTTTTAATGTGGACATATAAATATAATTTATGAAATTAATGAAAATATTTTTAAAAAGTTATATTTATTAAAGTATTAAAAAAGATTTTGTAATATACAAGTTAAAAAAATTATCATTAAATTTTTAAAAAATTATTAGTTTTGTAATTTATATACAATGAAAATAATATAATGATATATTAGTATATAAATATATAAATATATAAATATGTAAATATATAAATATAACAATATAGTTTTGTAATTTATATACAATGAAAATAATATAATGATATATTAGTATATAAATATATAAATATGTAAATATATAAATATAACAATATATAAATATATCAATATATCAATATTTAAATATATATTAAAATATATAAATATATTTGTATTTATAGATTTTATAAATATATAAAGATATAAATATATATATATATATATATATATATATAAAGATATAATATATATATATATATATATATATATATAAAGATATAAATATATAAAGATATAAAGATATAAAGATATAAATATATAAATATATAAATATATAAAGATATAAATAAATATATAAATATATAAAGATATAAATATATAAAGATATAAAGATATAAAGATATAAAGATATAAAGATATAAATATATAAAGATATAAATATATAAATATATAAACATATAAATATATAAACATATAAATATATAAACATATAAACATATAAACATATAAACATATAAACATATAAATATATAAACATATAAATATATAAACATATAAATATATAAATATATCAATATATAAATATATCAATATATAAATATATCAATATATAAATATATAAATATATAACTATGTAAATATATCAATATTAAAATATATAAATATATTTATATTTATAGATTTTATAAATATATAAAGATATAAATAATAAATATATATATATATATATATATATATATATATATATATAAAGATGTAAATATATAAAGATATAAATATATGTAAAGATATAAAGATATAAATAATAAATATATATATATATATATATATATATATATATATATAAAGATGTAAATATATAAAGATATAAATATATGTAAAGATATAAAGATATAAAATATAAAGATATAAATATATATCTTTAATATTTTGTACATGTAAATATAATTTATATATATTTTTAAATTTTTTTTTAATATTTATTTTTAAAAATATAATATTCTTTTTAAAATTTAATATTTAAATTTTCATTTTTTTTTCAAATATATAAATATATAAAGATATAAATGTATAAGGATATAAATAAATATATAAATATATCAATATATCAAAAATATATATATATATATATATATATATATATATATCAAAATATAAATATATAAATATATTAATATATAAATATATCTTTATATAATTTAAACTTCTAAAAAATAGCGACCGATTTTTTTCGGTCGCTAAAATGATTTTTTCTTGTAGTGTTACCATGTCTAATTTATTTTCTATTTTTTTAAAATATTATATAGATAAAGTAAAAATAAATAAATAAATCAGAAACATGAATGAATTCCAAGCACTAAATGAGAAAGTAAAGCTTGGAAAAGAGAGAATTGGTGAGGAGATATACCACACACACTCTTTCTTTCGTTATTCTATCGAGTTAATTTTTTTTTAAGATTTTATTAAAGAAATATGTTCCAATCTCTAAATATTATTTGTATGAATTTGTTACTTTGAGATTAATTTTCTGATGTCCTCTCTCTAATCTTAACATTTATGTGATAATAGAAATAGAAATGTAAAGTATATTTAGTATTCTCTATACTTATATATGATTTTATAATTGTTAATATGATTTTATAATTGTTAATGTTGTCTTACTTTCACTTTCGATGTTGTTTTAGTAGGGTATGTTAAAATTAATTAATTAAATTAATTCTATCATGTGACTTATGTAAAATAAAATCATAGACTCAAATGTGATTTAATAAAATATAAGAATTTATTGGTTATTATGGAAAATCATAATAAAATAAAGATAAAATAAATAAAAACTTACGATAACCTACTTGATGGACGTTGGTTAATAAAAGAGGATTAGGGTTCTGTCTCTGGCCATAAGTTTTTCTCACATTAAGTCATCAAAAAAGTATGATAGGAGAAAGAAAGACAAAGAGATAGATTGAGAAAAAGAGATTAGAGAACAAAGACATTGAATAATGTATTCTCATTGACTATCTCTCATGGATCAATGTTAGTTTTCTTATTATGATTTATGTTATTGTGTGAAAATCATGAATCTAAAGATCCTGTAGATTAGTTTTTTTTGGAATGAATTAGGAACGTAATAAAACTACAAAATAATTTATATGTGGTATGAGAGTCATTGTTATTAGATTTTATGATTCTCCTCTTATGATAGTTTTTCCCAAATTAAGATAAACCCTACTCATGAATTTAGGGATTTCTCTATCAAATTAACATGAACCCTAATTATAAGTTTTAGGGATTTATGTTTTCTGTTGCGTATGATAAATTTATGAATTGGTTATACGATTTTTCCACTGTGCGTAGTCATTGTAATAGTTATGTCTTCAAATCCAATTTAATTGTCAAGATGATGCGTGAATGAATTTGGGATTCAAAATAATGGAATAGTTCTTTTCGATTCAATTGAGTTTTTTTTATTGCAATGCTGCACATGTTCGGTTATGGGTATTAAAAATCACAAGTCGTACTTACTTTTTGGATGATGTGAATTGGAAAATAAAGCATGTGATATGTAAGTTTAATATCCCAATGAATTATTATATTAATTATATTAGGTTATTCTAAAGGTTTTATTATTTGCAGAGAATGAATGGTGATGATGTTATTTATTTATTTCATTTTTATTCGTTATATGTCATTATAGTTTTCTCCGAAAGTTCATATGTTTAGAAAGTTAGATTTAGAAAGTTAGAGTCAAGGGTAGTGATGTTATTGGTTTACATCACCAATAGAACTAATGTTGATATTTTATTATATAAATAATGTATTTTTAATTTGCAATAATGTGTATATTTTGCAAATTAAATTGAATTGTTTCTGTTGTGTTTAAACTGCACAATTTTTTTTTAATTGATGACAACTTCACTTTTATGTAAAATGCAAATAAAGTTCTTGGATTGAAAATCAATCTTATAATGTAAATTGAAATTATGAGTTTCAATTTTATTTGACACATAATATTTTATTATGTGAATAATGTACATATTTATTAAAATTAATGAAAAATACTATGAATGATTAATAGAAATTAAAGATATTATTTATTTGAAATTAAGCATGATAAATTTTGTTAGTCACCAAAGTGACCAAAATTTTAAGGTTATTTAATTTCAAATTATTCTATTACCCATAGTATGAATGCTAAAATTATGAATAAATGATTTATGGGTTAATTGAAGTTCATTATTATAAGACACTTCAAGATCACCCAAAGGTTGGTTAGTTGTTATTATAATTAATAAGCATGTATATAGATAATTTTGTGTAGTTTTATTTATATATCCAAAGGTGTTATGTGATTATAGTGGACACATATTTTAATTATCATTAATGTTATAAAATAGTTAGCGTGATTATGTTTGTGTATTAGTTGATCTCCTAAAGGAAAACATTAGTATGCATAAAATGATTATTTATGTTTGAATCAGTATTTATGTTTAGTTTTTATGACTTAAAGCGTTAATGTTAGACATGTGTTAATTGAAGTATTTGTTCTTGTATCTCTACATTCACTCACTTTGTATGTTCCAGTATTTAATGGGTTAAATTTCCATGATTGGAGTGAACAAATCCAATTTCACTTAGGTGTGTTGGATCTTGATTTGGCTTTCCAAGTTGAAAAATTGACTGTTATCATTGATACTAGTAGCAATGAAGAGAAAACTCATTATAGAGTTTGGGAAAGGTAAAAAAGACTTAGCCTTATATTTATGTGAATAAGTATAACAAACAATATTAAGTCTGTTATTCCTAAAACTGAGGACGTGAAAGAGTTTATGAAATTTGTGAAAGAACGCTCTCAATTTGCTGACAAATCCCTCGTTGGATACACTTTTAAGTTTGGGAATAATTGTTTCAGTTTATTTAAGCGTATTTGTATGATTGGATCTTATACACTTTATGGTGATTTATATAAATTGAATTTGAATAATTTATATGTTGAAACTCTCATGACCTTGCATCACAATGTTGACACTAAACGCAGTTTTGTGGATGAACGATATGTTTACTTGTGGCATAAGCGTTTGAAATATATTTCCAAAGAAAAAATGTCAATATTAGTAAAGAATGAAATTCTTCTAGATTTAGATTTTACTTATTTGAATATATGTGTGGATTGTATTAAAGACAAACAAACAAAATACACAAATAAAGGAGCCACAAGAAGCACTCAGCCTTTTGAAATCATAGACATTGATATATATGATCCATTTGATGTAAATTCTTTCAATAAAAAGAAGTATTTCATCACCTTCATTGGCGAATTTTCACGTTATGGATATGTCTATTTATTACATGAGAAATCTCAAGTAATGAATGTCTTGGAAGTTTATATAAATGAAGTGGAGAGACAATTAGACAGAAATGTGAAAATTGTCAGGTCAAATAGAGGTGGTGAGTATTATGAAAGATATGATAAAAGTGGACAATATCCTGGTCGGTTTGTTAAGTTCCTTGAGAAAGGTGGTATTTGTGCTTAATACACAATGTCAGACACATCAACAAAATGGTGTGTCAGAAATGTATAATCGAACCTTAATGGATATGGTTAGAGGCATATTAAGTAATTATGTTTACCTGTATCATTGTAGATGTATGCTTTAAAGAAATCTATGTATTTGTTGAACAGGGTTCCTAGTAAAGCTATTCAAAAGACTCATTTTGAGTTTTGGAGAAGTAGGAAACCTAGTTTGAGACACCTACATGTTTGGGGTTGTTAGGCAGAAGTAAGAATTTACAATTCGTAAGAAAAGAATCTGGATGCAAGAACAATCAGTGGATATTTCATGGGTTATCCAAAAAAATCAAAAGGGTATATATTTTACTGTCCTACTCATAGTACAATAATTGTTGAAACTGGAAATGCTCGGTTTATTGAAAATGGTGAAACCAGTGGGAGTGAAGCTTCACGAAATGTGGAGATTAAGGAAGTTAGTGTACAAGTTCTTGTAACTAGTATATCTTTAAGAGGTGTTGTTCCACATGTTGTAGAATCACACGACAATCAAGAAGAACAACAAATTAATGATCACGAGATTAATAATGAGCAAATAATAGAACAACCACAATAAATAATATTAAGAAGATCTCACAGAAAAATAAAGTTTGTTATTTCGAATGATTATGTGGTTTATCTACAAGTGTCAAAAAATGACTTAAGTATTAATAATGAACCAATTTCATTTTCAGAAGCCATTAATGGTGATAATTCTAACAAATGGTTAGATGTTATGAAATATGAGCTTAAAATCAATGACACATAATGGTGCATGAGATCTTGTGGAATTGTTAGAAGGATGCAAGAGTGTTAGGTGTAAATGGGTCTTCAAGACTAAGCGTGACTCTCACGACAATATCAAACGTTACAAGGCCTGACTTGATAGCATTATTAGAGTCATTTCTCATGTCAAGTATTATCTATTTTAGAACTCTAGTCCGTCACATTTTTATCTTTAAAAAACTCCTCGGTGGATTAAGAGAGGAAGGTGTATGTAAACTACTCTTAGTCTTAACTCCTAAGTAATGTGCTCCTCCAAGTGAAACTATGGTGAAGGCCTTACCCTGACGTCAATCCACACATTCTGAGCATACACAAAGGATTGAAATTCGTGAGGAGGACAACGATCATCCATTCATTCCAACAATCATGTAGACCCCTCTCCCACCAAACTAGGAGTCATTCAACATAGAAAAGTACAATAGCTCAACAGATCCAGAAGAACATTTGACAATGTACAAAGCACAAGTAAACATGTATACTAACAAGTCTTGTGTCGAGTCTTCCCCACCATATTAAAAAAACCAGTCTTACAATGATACAATTCTTTGGCATACAACTCCATTGATTCATATTATACATTGGTAGAACAGTTTCGAGTTAGGTTCACAACTAGTAATATGCATGAAGTGTGGAAAACGTGAAGCAAGGTGAATCCCTTTGAAGTTTTATGGACCGATTCACCAAAGTATCAAACAAGATACCAAATGTACACCCCGAGGTGACCTTACATAACATAATGGTCGCTCTACAACCCGAACCCTGCATTGATAATTGTTTTGCTTATCCACCAAAGATCCTTAATGAACTACTTGCTCGAGTAACCAATTACATTCGCATGGAAGATAACAATGCAAGATATAAGAAAAAAATACCAATCCTCGGACATATTCGACTCAACCCTCCAAAAAACCTAGGATATCTAAATACAAACATTATACATCACTAAATACCAACCGAGAAGCGGTTCTTTAAGAGGCTTTCAGATTAGAACTTGTGCATACACCTCCACCACTACCATCCCCAGCCCATACATATACGACCAAGTATTTTCATCATAATTATAGACAAACTACCGACAATACCAAAAGGTTAAAAATATCATTAAAGAACTCATAAGATTTGGTTTACTCACACAACTTATACATAACGAACAAAATCAAGAACGAGAATAAGGCTAATATGAAGGTTGAGGTCGAGGAAGATGAGGAGATACTATGGAAGAGGTTGGGAAGCATCACCACAAGTTCTTTACTTTCTATTTTTGTTTTCACTTTTTGGAAATAGAAACTAGTAAAAAAATAAATAAATCAGAATGAATTGCAAGCAATAAATGAGAAAGTAAAGATTAAAAAAGAGAGAATTGGTGAAGAGATATACCACATCCTCTTTCTTTCATTGTTCTAACAAGTTAACTTTTTTAAGATTTTATTAGAGAAATATGTTCCAATCTATAAAAAGTATTTGTATGTGTTGAATATAGAGAAAATATGGTTTGAAATTAATTTCCCTTGTGTATAAATCACACATAGGGTAGTCTATTTATAGTAGAGATATACAACTAAAAGAGTAACTGAAAGTAACAGAATAAACAGAAGATATTGTTTGATATTGTGGTTACCAATATCTAACAATATCTTAACAATATCAAATAATATATAAACAATATCTAACACTCCCCCTCAAGCTGGAGCATACAAATCGTATGTGCCAAGCTTGTTACAAATATAATCAATTCTAGGACCCCGTAAAGATTTAGTAAAAATATCTGCTAACTGATCACTTGAGTTAACAAACTCAGTCTTGATATCTCCAGACATAATCTTTTCTCGAATAAAATGACAAGTCAATCTCAATGTGTTTGGTCCTCTCATGAAAGACAGGATTAGAACTAATATGAAGAGCAGACTGATTGTCACACACAAGTGTCATTTGAGTGACATCTCCAAATTGTAACTCTCTAAGCAATTGCTTGAGCCAAACAAGTTCACAGGAAGCCGAGGCCATAGCTCTATATTCTCGCTTCGCACTGGATCTTGCCACAACACTTTGTTTCTTACTTTTCCATGAAATCAAGTTACCACCAATGGAGACACAATATCCGGATGTAGATCTTCTATCCGAAGGAGATCCCGCCCAATCAAGCATCCGAGTAGCAAACAACTCTTATATGGTTATTAGAAGCATATAACAATCCTTTTCCAGGAGATCCTTTAATATACTTCAAGATACGAATGACTCGCATTCCAATGATCTTCACATGGTGAATTAAGAAATTGACTTACCACACTCGATCGCAAAGGAAATGTCGGGACGAGTAACTCGTAAGATAATTCAATTTTCCAACCAATCTTCTATACTCGCTCAGGATCGATATAGGCTCCCCCGATTTGGTAGAAGTTTAGTATTGGGATCCATGGGTGTATCAACATACTTTGAACTCATCAACCCAGCTTTCCTCCAAAATATCTATGGCATACTTCCTCCGAGATATAACAATACCATCATTGGACTGTGCTACCTCAATACCCAAGAAATATCTAAGTTTGCCAAGATCTTTGATCTCGAAAATGGTGACAAAGATGTTGTTTCAACCGAGAGATGCCATGGTTGTCACTACCTGTAAGAACAATATCATCAACATATACTATCAAGTAAACACATCCAAGCACTCGAGTGTCGATAAAAGACGAATGATCTCGATTCACACCGAGTCATACCAAATTGTTGAACAACCTTGCTAAACTTTCCAAACCAAGCCCTAGGAGACTGTTTTAGGCCATATAGGGATTTGCGAAGACGACATACCATCCCGGAAGACTCCCCTGAGCAACAAACCCAGGAGGTTGCTCCATATATATTTCTTCTTGCAAATCACCATTGAGGAAAGCATTTTTAACATCCGAGTTGATAAAGAGGCCATTGTTGAAGAAGCGACCATGGCGATAAATAAACGAACGTAAGCCATCTTTGCCACAGGGGAAAAGGTATCTCCATAATCCAACCCAAAAATTTGAGTATAACCTTTGGCCACAAGACGAGCTTTGAGGCGATCAATAGTACCATCAGGTCCAACTTTGATAGCAAACACCCACCCGCAACCAACAACAGATTTCCCAGACGGTAACGGGACCAATTCCCAAGTTCCACTATTATGAAGAGCACTTAGTTCATCTAACATGGCCTGACGCCAACCAGGATGGGCTAAAGCTTCACGATACAGTTTTTGGAATGGTCACGGAAGAAATAGAGGAAAGACATGTATAAAAAGGTAATGACAATCGATGATAACTCAAAGCAATATAATGGGGAGAGGGATTACGTGTAGAACGAATACCTTTTCGGAGGGCAATGGGAAGGTCGGACTCATGTGTCGGATCCGGAGGAGACAGAGTAGTTGGCACTTGAGTAGAGTCACATGGTGGTGGTTGTGATTGGTTTCGAGAACTATAAATCGAAGAGGCAGTGGAGAAGAAGCTAATCGCGGAGCAGGAACTAATGGTGAAGAAGACACAATTAGAGGGTCACAAACAACAGGAACATTAAATGTATTAGGAGTGTTGACAAGATTGGATGGAGACAGAGGTGAAGTTTGACTTTTAAAATAAAGAGACAACTCATCAAAGGTGACATCTTTTGACACAAAATAACGGTTAAGAGAAGGAGAAAAACATTTGTATCCTTTTTGTGATCTTGTAAACCCTAAGAAAACACATTTATGTGATCTAGGAGAAAGTTTGTCCAGACCAGAACTAAAATTATGAACAAAACATGTAGACCCGAAAACTTTCAGAGGTAAAGGATGAAGTGGTTCATGAGGGAATAAAATGGAATGAGGTATTTTATTATCTAAAACCGAAGAAGGCATGCGATTAATGAGATAACATGCAGTAAGAAGAGCATCACCCCAAAAATGTTGAGGAACATTTTTTTTTTCCGCCTTTTGTCCACTGTTGGAGCCGCCCCACCGCTGCTAGAGCCTCCCCACCGCTGCTAAAGCCGCCCCACCGCTGCTGGTAAACTGATCCTCCACATCAGAAAAGAATTATCTTTGTCATTGAATTTTATTTGGTAGTGTGAAAGTGCATGTTTAGGAAAGTTCTGACAAGGAAAGACTTGGTATTTAAGTGTGTCCATTAGTGACCCACCTCTCTTTCCTGGGAACTTACCTAGTGTACTAGTTCACGTTACTGTCACCGCTGCCGCTGGAGCAGTCTCCGGGTTCGCCGCTGTCGGAGAATTCGCCGGAGTTTCATTTTTTTTTACCGGTGACATATGATTTTGCTTGTCTCGGTCAGGGTTTGTTCTTCCGCTCTTCATGACTTCTTCCACTATTTCCAATTTTGTTAACGATTCTTTTGTGTTGACATCCCATCGTGATGACCGGGCTCGCCCTCGCAAACAGGAAAAAGGGCGTCCTAAGTGTGAACATTGTGGCAAGCTAGGTCACAAGATTAACAAGTGTTATACATTACATGGTCGTCCTCCTCGGTCTGCTGTAGTTGTTCGGACCAATCTTTCCCCACCTTTATCCGTAGGGGATCTTCCTTCTTCGTTGCATCCGACATGTCTCGCTATGTTCAACAAATTTCTCGAATGGTATAAGGATCAACAGTCTTCTAGTTCCACTATATCCGTCACACATACAAATACATATTTTACTTGGTCCGACCCAATCATTTTCTCCTGGTCCTTGGGTTTTTGATTCAGGAGCCACCGATCATATTACTCGGTAACAAATCTTTGTTCTCCTCTTTATCCTCTCCTAATCATTTACCTTCTGTTACATCGGTCGATGGCTCTAGAGTATCATCTCATGGTGTTGGAACGGTTAAACTTTTTTCTTCTTTAACCATTGATAATGTTCTTTATGTCCCTGGGTCTCCTTTTAACCTCGTTGTCCATCGATCGTCTAACTCGTTCTCTTGATTGTGTTGTTACTTTTACCAACAATTCGGTGTGTTTACGGGACCGGAGTTCGAAACAGTGTGATTGGCACAGGATGTGAGTCTCATGGTCTTTATTATCTCCGTCCCTCTACACATGTTAGTACAGTTATGGAGTCTCCCTCTCTTCTTCATGCTCGGTTAGGTCATCCAAGTCTTGCCAAGTTACAGAAACTTGTCCCTGCCTTGTCTAACTTATCTAGTTTGGCGTGTGAGTCATGTCAATTAGGCAAGCATAGTCGTACTTCCTTTCCTCGTAGTTTCACACGTGGTGCTTCGTCCCCTTTTGCCGTGGTTCGCTCTGATACCATGTTGAATATAGAGAAAATATGGTTTGGAATTAATTTCCCTTGTGTATAAATCACACATAGGGTAGTCTATTTATAGTAGAGATATACAACTAAAAGAGTAACTGAAAGTAACAGAATAAACAGAAGATATTGTTTGATATTGTGGTTACCAATATCTAACAATATCTTAACAATATCAAATAATATATAAACAATATCTAACAGTATGAATTATTTACTTTGAGATTAATTTTCCGATGTCCTCTCTCTAATCTTAACATTTATGTGATTATAGAAATAGAAATGTAAAGTATATTTAGTATTCTCTATAGTTATATGTGATTTTATAATTGATAATGTTGTCTTACTTTCACTTTCGATGTTATCAAATCAAGAAAAAAGAATAAGAATTTTTTATATTATTTGAATCGATTTACAACTGATGCACAAAAGCTAAGTACAAACAAGAATACGATCAACTAGGTCCTGAATTCACATTTTATTTAATAAGCAATGGTACAAAAGAGAGTTACGAGAAAAAGGTATGGTGAGTGATTAAATGAGTTGAGCCGATGGAATGGAAATCCTGCCTAAAACGATAAACGGATCTAGAAGGCCTTCCTAGTGTGTGGGGATCTCATGTCACGGAGTTTCCTCTCTTGTGAGAGTATTTTTGCAAACCTGAAAGCATTAAAGTGAATGTGTTATTGTAATCAAGTAAACCATTTGCAATTTACGTGCTGATGATTAATTAAACTGCCAAAAGTGCCGTTTAGAAACTAACCTTTTAAGAGCATGTTCATTGGTTTCTCCGTTTCTCAGTGGCTCAACTAGACCATTCTCTAAATTCACCCTAGACACCGGTTTCTTCAGCAGATTTTCTCCAATTTGACTAAGTTTCTCCAGGTTCTCCTTTGTAGCAATGTCAACTGAAGAATCCGTTCCAGTCAACGTGTCATCCTGCAATGTTATCGCACAAGTTCATTTTATCATTTATGTATATATTCATGCATACAGTATATACGAAGAGAGAGTTAAATATAGGTTTAAGAATATTACCTGAATTCGAAGATAATTTTCTTCGGAGTGAAGGGCTTGAGTGACAGTAGATAAATGGAAATCCACCATATCTGCACTGGATTGAGTGAAAACGTCGGTTAAGGGAGTACTGCCTCCATAGGTTAGCCAATCCAATAAACCCCATTTGGCTGCAATTTGGGCATTGAATTTTTCCTCATTCTTTGCTGTCCCGGTGCCTATTGAAATTATTAGGAAGCGACTATATTCCAGAGGCTTGATGGGAAAGAAATCAGAATTTTGCTTTATGATTTGCTTTGTAACTTCGTTCATGGCAACTAGGGTCTGCATCATGAAATTCCGGAAAACAAAACAAGTTAGTGATGCATTCCAACATGATTAATCATTATGCATATAGTTTTTTGTTAAATAAAATCTGAAATAAAAATTAATCGGTGAATTGGTGAATACATACTGGGTTATTTGCACAAACGCCACCATCAATGAGATTGAATTTGTGAAGTTTCCCTTTGGAGTCTTGGTTATCGAAATTGTGTGCAGGGAGATAAGTAGGTGCAGCGGAGGTGCTTATGCATATGTCTGAGAGTTTAGCATCCAAGCAAGGGGACATCTTAATCTGCATCAGTTATTTTATACTTTCCTGTTACTTTCTTTCTCACCTTCTCCTTTCTTTTAATTTAATTCCCTTGTGTGTTAATGTTTTCTTTTCAATAAAAATGTAAATATAAACATTGACATATTTAAAAAGTGGATAGAAAAAAAGAAGAAAAAGAGAGGAAAATTAACCTGATAAGAAGAGAAAATAGTGGGTTGCATGGACTTGATGTCGAATGTGGGAATGACAACGTTGGTGAGAGTCTCATGCAACCGAATCTCTCCAAGTTTCTCTCTCACAACCTCATGAAGGTATTTCCCGTCGTATTTGGGTCCTCCCATAGATCTTATCAAGTTTGCTAATATAGTTCCTCCGAGGCCACTGCAGAGCAAGCCATACATACATAAATAATTTCTCCATTATCACTGTGAGTGCATTTAAATAAACAGAAGTGAATAAAGAAAGATAGAGATACATGCATGAATTGATCCAGATACTACAATATTAATCAAGTACCTATGCTGTGGGAATATTTTAGGACAGTGTTCCATGTAAAAGGGCTTGATATCTTTGGCAGCAAAAAGTGGTCGATTGTTGCTGTCTGGAGCAGTTATCATGGCTGTTACAAGACCTCCCGTGCTTGTTCCTGATATCACATCAAAGTAATCTGCCAGCCTTGCCTCTGGACCATCCAAATCCTGCATTTCATCATGTATATATCAATGTTACTATTCTTTCAATACTATATATGTATTTAACATGTCATTTAGTTTGGTTCTTCAAGAATGGAATTGGTTCAGTCTTAATAAGTATTATGTCATGGTTTTGGAGCATTTGATATATATACCTGAAGCTGAGACTCAAGGAAATGAATAATGGTAGCGGGGATGATGCCCCTAATGCCACCCCCATCGATGCTAAGAATGGTGACTAAGTTTCCATAAGTTGGAGGCTGAATTTGTTCAACGCATGACTTTGATCTCTCCATGGTTAATTTGTGTGCACACAAAACTTTTCTCTGAGTAAGGATTAATGTTAAGAGAAGCAAAGGGTGTAGTTTCTCTATGGACAGAAAGCAATGTGCAACAAGAAGTTAATGCTAACTAAGAAAGATTGAGGCTTTGTTAGTTGAGAAGTTGGCATGGTAGTAGTGTGGTATTTATAGTGGGAGGTGGACCCGTTATACATTGATCAGTGTACAGTTTAATTGAATGGAAAAGAGATGAAAGTATTTAATGTTAAAAGGAAGACATAGTCAAATATTAAAAGTTGCGGAAATATTGTACTTCATAAGACACACTCGGTTCTGTTGTTTGAAATGGTTATTGCCCAAACAGTAAATGACGGCTGTATAACTTTCCTAGCTTACCTACCGAAGACTCTAACCTAGATGAATCCAACGGCGATGGCTATTTATCTAGTATAATATTAAAATTAGGATGAAATATATTTTTTATATAAAAATTATGATAAATATTTCTATTTAATAATTTAAATAATTTCTTTGATTTTTATATTATTAATTATTTTATTAAAATTTTAATTATTATTAGAAAAGCTATTATATATCTCAAATGAATGTTTAAATAATGTATATATTCATATATATATATATATATATATATATATATATAAATATATAAATTTAATGTTATTAAGTAATATACGTACAAATAATTTATTTATATATTATTTAAATTTTTTATTGAAGAAAATATTTACAATGACTCTGTATACATTTATGATTGGTTATTATCTTCATTATTTTCCTATAATTATAACAATATACATTACTATATATATATATATATATATATATATATCTTAATTATCAATATATAATAAAATTAACTACTTCTTTTAATAATGAATAGTAAAAAATTTAATGAAATAATTAATAAATCAAATAAAATATTTAATATACAGGAAAAAGTATGAATACGACGTGAACCATGGACCATTGTACAGATTAGAAGAAGACTAGTCAATAATTCACATACCACTCGGTGACGTAGGTCAAGAGGATGTAGATGTTAGGGTTTCAAAAAGAAGGCTAATATATAATTTGAAACATTATAGTTTTGTTTCTATTTTATGTATAAAACTACTCTTATATTTTTTAAGTGAACATATTTATTATGGCAAAGAGTTGTCTTGATGAATTTATAGAATACTGTTTTAATATTTTTATTTAAATTAAATATTAAGAAATTTTATAAAATTATTGAAATTTTTAATAGTAAATTTTTTTTAATCACTCTGGGATAAGGACTCTTTTGATAATTTATTTTTAGAGATTCTAAATCAATTTTATAATTGATATAAGATAAAGGACTCTTTGTATAGATTTACTTTTAGAGATTCTAAATCAACTTTATAATTGACATAGATAAGGATTCTTTGGATAGATTATTTTTAAAGATTCTAAATCAATTTTATAATTTATATAGATAGATCTAATCAAAGTAGAAAGTAAAAAACTATAATTAATTTTTGTTGAACTTGATGTACGATTTGTTAGGTGTTTTGACATTTTTAATAATAATATACTAATTAATTATAATCAATATTTTAAAATTCAACCTATCATTAAATCAATAAAAATAAATATGAATTCAACATGTTTAAATGTAAAAATAGTCTAACTAGATTTAATAAATAATATTTTATAATATAATAAATATATTAATAACAATATTTCTTTTAATAAAAAGAAAGATAATAAAAAATTGTTATCATACTGATTACAAATATAAAATATTAATAAAATAATTATGATTTAAAGTTGACGTGATTAATATAAAATAAAAAATATTATTATATTTTTTATTAAAAAATAATTTTTTTAATATATATATATATATATATATATATATATATATATATATATATATAGTAAAATAGGTTCAAACTGAAAATTTATCTATTTTTTTAATTTTATTATTTTTATTTTCGATTTTATATCAATTTAATTCTAAATCAATTAATTAAAATTTAGTTATTTAAAAGTATAAGGTTTCAGTGGACATGTTCAACCATAGTTAAAATATTAATTGTACCAATTTAGATCTAGTGGGTGTAGGATAAGCTATACTGTTGATATATGATATGATAATATTTTTTCCTTTATATATTTGTTTTCATCTATTTTATATATATATATATATATATATATATATATATATATATATTATAATAAAGATATAAAAAATATCAAATTCTTAGAAATGACTAGATTAAATAGAGAAATCCTAAGTAATTAATTTTAATCAATAACATTAACATTCAAGTTAAATTAAACAAAAAAAATTATTTATACTTTAATATTAATTCAATTAAAAAGTGTACAATTCAATGCAATCATGTTACTAATTACCAATAAATCTTCGCGCCTATCGTCTTCTCTCACAATAATTTTTTTTTTCAACAGATTCAACATTCTTTAAACAATGTTTACATGCTTATAATATATCTCTTTTATTAAAATCAACCTAAAAGATTCTAATCAAAACAACACCGAAATATTTATGTCCGGATTAAACAAAAGAAAATTATATATTTAGGTAGAAATATTCAGTATCTCTCGTTCTGACCGATCAATAAATTTTTCACTGTATAACTCCTCCATCTTTTAGAGAATCAAAGATTACCATAAAACTTTGATTCAAATTAACTTTTATACACAATGTAGTTTAAAATTTATTTTTTATTTGATCGTTTTTGCACGTTATTTCCGAATGCAGTTGAATTAGTTGCTTTTTCAATCTTTCAAATTATGAAAGCAATTTGCACGCTATTTCCGAATGGAGATGAATTGGCTGCTTTGTCAATCTTTCAAACGACTTGAAAGCAATCTAATCCTGGTTGTACCGGGAGCAATGCAAGTGGTCCTCACGGGCACGCATTTCAATAATATTCATCTGAGTTATTGATGATTCCAAATCCTTCAATTAAAGTCACTAATGTGATGCTTATGGGTGTAACTTAAAGAAATACGGGAAGAAAGAGCGGAGAAATATAACAATTTCGTATAAAAAAAATATAAATATTATATACATGTTTATGGGCCGGTGAAAATCGATAGCATGTCGCCTAGGTTAAGTAGTCACTTTATCATGGTTGAAAGTATCTTTATTTAGAAAGACTAGATGTTCTTTTATCAAAGAATATCCAATCTTCAAGTTAGTTTTTAAAAATCTGAAAATAAATGATAAAATAAGATTTATTCATTGATTAAATTTTCTTATCTAGAACTAGAAAGATAATATAATAATTCAAAAGATAATAAATATTATATAAAATAATAATAAATAAAAGATCCTATATAATTCAGGGCTTCCAAGTTGAGTTACTTAAAATAATAGAAGCAAAATAAATTTATATTAATGTCTATATTTGAATATTTTTTAGCATGATTATTAAACTCGCGAGTTAATTCGTTAACTCAGATGAGTTAACGAGTTAAATAACTGGATATGAGTTAATTCGTGAGTAGACTCGTTTTAGAATAAACTTAGAGTCAAACTCAGTGAACTTTATGTACTCTGAGTAAAATTATGACTAGAGGCGAGTCAGCGAGTTTGAAGGAAAAGAAAAACTTGGTTTTTTTTTGACTCTCCTCATTTCTTTTCACAAGTTTAGATCTCGCTCATTTCCACTGTTCGTCGCTGTTTACTGGCGTCGGTGATCATCATTATGTGCTTACCTTTGGTCGCACGGTGGTCATGCGACACTTGCTTAGGTCGCGTACGTTCACTTGGGTCACACATTAGTCGCGTAGTGGTTGCGCAATGGTCCGCGATGTTCCCATGGGTCGTACGGTGGTCACGCTCCTTACAGTTGTTCGTTGCTGCTCACTGCCTTCTAGGTTAGATTGAGGAATGGAGAGATTGAGATTTTAAGATTTTCGAATAGATGTGACATGTTAGATTGAGGGATTGAGGGATTGAAGGATTTGATATTTTAGGGTTTCAAATAGATAGAGAGATTTTAGACATTCAGGATTTTTATTTTTTTATTTTAATTATACTATTGTACCAATTCATTTTTTTTATTATTTTAATAATGAGGAATTAATATTATTATATTTATTATTAAATTCATATGAAATAAACTCTTATGAGTCTACGAGTCGAGTTCAACGATCTCTCACAAGTCTACATAGACTCTCGAGTCTGATAATCTTGTTTGTGAGATTTACTCATCATAATCACTTTAATTAATATTGACTCACTACTACAAAATATACTTTCTACGTCGTCATTTAACGTCGGTTATAGCTGAGATGACGTATAAAGTACTTTCCACGTCGGTTCCCAGATGAACCGTGTTAGATATTGTTTATATATTATTTGATATTGTTAAGATATTGTTAGATATTGGTAACCACAATATCAAACAATATCTTCTGTTTATTCTGTTACTTTCAGTTACTCTTTTAGTTGTATATCTCTACTATAAATAGACTACCCTATGTGTGATTTATACACAAGGGAAATTAATTCCAAACCATATTTTCTCTATATTCAACATGGTATCAGAGCTTAAGGTTCTCTTGAATTTTTTTTTTTTTTCCGCCTTTTGTCCACTGTTGGAGCCGCCCCACCGCTGCTAGAGCCTCCCCACCGCTGCTAAAGCCGCCCCACCGCTGCTGGTAAACTGATCCTCCACATCAGAAAAGAATTATCTTTGTCATTGAATTTTACAATTGGTTAAAAGAGTTGCGCTCTTTTATACAGCTAAGTGTGAACATTGTGGCAAGCTAGGTCACAAGATTAACAAGTGTTATACATTACATGGTCGTCCTCCTCAGTCTGCTGTAGTTGTTCAGACCAATCTTTCCCCACCTTTATCTGTAGGGGATCTTCCTTCTTCTGTTGCATCTGACATGTCTGCTATGTTCAACAAATTTCTCGAATGGTATAAGGATCAACAGTCTTCTAGTTCCACTATATCTGTCACACATACAAATACATATTTTGCTGGTCTGACCCAATCATTTTCTCCTGGTCCTTGGGTTTTTGATTCAGGAGCCACTGATCATATTACTGGTAACAAATCTTTGTTCTCCTCTTTATCCTCTCCTAATCATTTACCTTCTGTTACACTGGCTGATGGCTCTAGAGTATCATCTCATGGTGTTGGAACGGTTAAACTTTTTCCTTCTTTAACCATTGATAATGTTCTTTATGTCCCTGGGTCTCCTTTTAACCTGTTGTCCATCAGTCGTCTAACTCGTTCTCTTGATTGTGTTGTTACTTTTACCAACAATTCGGTGTGTTACTTTGTTACTTTCATTGATGATTATTCCAGATGCACTTGGTTATTTTTGATGAAAAATCGTTCTGAATTATTTCATATCTTTCAAACTTTTTTTAATGAAATTCAAACTCAGTTCGGTGTTTCTATTAGAGTTTTGCGTAGTGATAATGGCCGTGAATATCTTTCTCATTCTTTTAAACAATTCATGGCTTCTCACGGTATTTTGCATCAAACTTCTTGTGCTTATACACCTCAACAAAATGGTGTAGCTGAACGTAAAAATAGACATCTTATTGAAACAACTCGCACACTTTTAATTCATGGAGATGTTCCTCAACATTTTTGGGGTGATGCTCTTCTTACTGCATGTTATCTCATTAATCGCATGCCTTCTTCGGTTTTAGATAATAAAATACCTCATTCCATTTTATTCCCTCATGAACCACTTCATCCTTTACCTCCGAAAGTTTTCGGATCTACATGTTTTGTTCATAATTTTAGTTCTAGTCTGGACAAGCTTTCTCCTAGATCACATAAATGTGTTTTCTTAGGGTTTACAAGATCACAAAAAGGATACAAATGTTTTTCTCCTTCTCTTAACCGTTATTTTGTGTCAAAAGATGTCACCTTTGATGAGTTGTCTCTTTATTTTAAAAGTCAAACTTCACCTCTGTCTCCATCCAATCTTGTCAACACTCCTAATACATTTAATGTTCCTGTTGTTTGTGACCCTCTAATTGTGTCTTCTTCACCATTAGTTCCTGCTCCGCGATTAGCTTCTTCTCCATTGCCTCTTCGATTTATAGTTCTCGAAACCAATCACAACCACCACCATGTGACTCTACTCAAGTGCCAACTACTCTGTCTCCTCCGGATCCGACACATGAGTCCGACCTTCCCATTGCCCTCCGAAAAGGTATTCGTTCTACACGTAATCCCTCTCCCCATTATATTGCTTTGAGTTATCATCGATTGTCATTACCTTTTTATACATGTCTTTCCTCTATTTCTTACGTGACCATTCCAAAAGCTGTCCGTGAAGCTTTAGCCCATCCTGGTTGGCGTCAGGCCATGTTAGATGAACTAAGTGCTCTTCATAATAGTGGAACTTGGGAATTGGTCCAGTTACCGTCTGGGAAATCTGTTGTTGGTTGCAGGTGGGTGTTTGCTATCAAAGTTGGACCTGATGGTACTATTGATCGCCTCAAAGCTCGTCTTGTGGCCAAAGGTTATACTCAAATTTTTGGGTTGGATTATGGAGATACCTTTTCCCTGTGGCAAAGATGGCTTCGTTCGTTTATTTATCGCCATGGCTGCTCTTCAACAATGGCCTCTTTATCAACTCGGATGTTAAAAATGCTTTCCTCAATGGTGATTTGCAAGAAGAAATATATATGGAGCAACCTCCTGGGTTTGTTGCTCGGGGAGTCTTCCGGGATGGTATGTCGTCTTCGCAAATCCCTATATGGCCTAAAACGAGTCTCCTAGGGCTTGGTTTGGAAAGTTTAGCAAGGTTGTTCAACAATTTGGTATGACTCGGTGTGAATCGGATCATTACTGTCTTTTATCGACACTCGAGTCTTGGATGTGTTTACTTGATAGTATATGTTGATGATATTGTTCTTACGGGTAGTGACAACCATGGCATCTCTCGGTTGAAACAACATCTTTGTCACCATTTTCGGACCAAAGATCTTGGCAAACTTAGATATTTCTTGGGTATTGAGGTAGCACGGTCCAATGATGGTATTGTTATATCTCGGAGGAAGTATGCCATAGATATTTTGGAGGAAGCTGGGTTGATGAGTTCAAAGTATGTTGATACACCCATGGATCCCAATACTAAACTTCTACCAAATCGGGGGAGCCTATATCGATCCTGAGCGAGTATAGAAGATTGGTTGGAAAATTGAATTATCTTACGAGTTACTCGTCCCGACATTTCCTTTGCGATCGGTGTGGTAAGTCAATTTCTTAATTCACCATGTGAAGATCATTGGAATGCGATCATTCGTATCTTGAAGTATATTAAAGGATCTCCTGGAAAAGGATTGTTATATGCTTCTAATAACCATACAAGAGTTGTTTGCTACTCGAGATGCTGATTGGGCGGGATCTCCTTCGGATAGAAGATCTACATCCGGATATTGTGTCTCCATTGGTGGTAACTTGATTTCATGGAAAAGTAAGAAACAAAGTGTTGTGGCAAGATCCGAGTGCGAAGCGGAATATAGAGCTATGGCCTCGGCTTCCTGTGAACTTGTTTGGCTCAAGCAATTGCTTAGAGAGTTACAATTTGGAGATGTCACTCAAATGACACTTGTGTGTGACAATCAGTCTGCTCTTCATATTAGTTCTAATCCTGTCTTTCATGAGAGGACCAAACACATTGAGATTGACTTGTCATTTTATTCGAGAAAAGATTATGTCCGGAGATATCAAGGCTGAGTTTGTTAACTCAAGTGATCAGTTAGCAGATATTTTTACTAAATCTTTACGGGGTCCTAGAATTGATTATATTTGTAACAAGCTTGGCACATACGATTTGTATGCTCCAGCTTGAGGGGGAGTGTTAGATATTGTTTATATATTATTTGATATTGTTAAGATATTGTTAGATATTGGTAACCACAATATCAAACAATATCTTCTGTTTATTCTGTTACTTTCAGTTACTCTTTTAGTTGTATATCTCTACTATAAATAGACTACCCTATGTGTGATTTATACACAAGGGAAATTAATTCCAAACCATATTTTCTCTATATTCAACAAACCGACGTTGAAAGTTGAATATTAAACACATTCTACGTCGGTTCTTAGTCAACCGACGTAGAAAGTACTTTCTACGTCGGTTCCCATATAAACCGACGTTGAAAGTCTTTTTTTTATTTTTTTTTACTTATTGACACTTTCCACGTCGGTTCCCATATGAACCGACGTGGAAAGTCTTTTTTTTATTATTTTTTTTCACCCAAAAACTCACTTAAATTTGAAAATTATCATTGGTAGGATTCAAACCCAGTACTTTAGAATTGGAGGCTGATACTCCAACCACTAAGCTACTAGAATTTTTCGATAATAATTTACAAATAAATTATATTTATATACAAATAAATATATATCCATGTAAATATATATTTATTTGTATATATTTTCTCGGAAAGTATTTTTATTTTTATTTTCAGCCAAAAATTCTCTTAAGTTAATGAATTGTCACTTGGTAGCATTAGAACCCAGTATTTTAGGGTTGAAAGTTAATATCCCAACCACTAAACTACTATAATTTTTTGATAAATAACTTACAAATAAATTATATTGGTATTTTTTGATCGAGGGTGAAAGTGTGATTGACTCTTGCTTGAGTGAAAATATGTTAAAGCTCACGGAAATTCACTTACTCAAGTCTCGCTTGAGCAAAAATTGGTATTTTTCGCTTGAGAGCAAATAACGCGTTTCCCAAATTTATTTTATATCATTATATAAATAAAATTATAAAGATTATATTCTGTCATTAAATTACAAACTCATATAAAGATACCTGCTCACAAATTTAGCATCAAATTTTGAAAACCCACTCGACACACACTTTCACTTTCGAGTGTGCCCTCACATCCAACATATAAATATATAACTATATAAATATATTTGTATTTATATATTTACACGGATATATATTTATTTGTATATAAATATAATTTATTTGTAAGTTATTATCGGAAAATTCTAGTAGTTTAGTGGTTGGAGTATCGGCCTCCAACTCTAAAGTACTCGGGTTCGAATCCTGTCAATGACAATTCTCTTAAAAAATTAATAAACTTCTAAAAAATATAATATAAAGAGATGGAGGACTTAATAAAAATATAATATAAAGAGAGGGGAGACTTCTAGATAAATAAAAGGGGGTAAAGAGGTTGTAAATAAATAAAAATTATTAATTTAAAAAATCATACTTTCAACGTCGGTTATTTATAGTAGTGACTTTATAAAGTTTTAAAATATTATGAGCGAGTATATGAAGAAACATTGCGTCTAAAAAATCCCTCCTTCACCTTGTCTTTCATCATTGTCACATTTCTCCTTACTTTTCAATATTTTCGTCTTTCTTCATCTCCTACCTCCCCTTAGTTTACTTTGCATTTAATAGGTGTGTTTCTCTTACTCACTCGTTATGTTTGGTTCTAGTATGAGTAATGCGAGAAATGAGAATCATTTCAGAGTTAGGAAGTAGTGACGAAGAGCATATTGTATCTGCTTCTTTAGAAAATGTTCCAGTGAAGGGTCTTACCAGAAATATTACTAAAGTTCTTCTAAAAAAGCATCTGCACCCCTAGTTACTTGTGTAACATCAAAGAGGAAACCCTCTTCTACCCCTCCTCCTCCCCCCCCCCTCTCCTCCCCTCCCAAGAAGGCCATGAAACCCTCTAAAAGACAAAAGTCCTCGTATTGCCTCTTTTGAGTATGCATGGGTATGTGGTGTTATAAATGCTTATGCTTTCGAGTTTTTATCTTTTGTATTTTTCTTTCACTTTTGTAGTATATCATTATTGCTTCTGAAGAATACTTAGAGTTGATGATTGTAGAATATTGTTTGCCCTCATATTTTGTTTATATGAGTGAATCTGATTTTGAAGATGAATTTATGTTTTCCTATGAATATTAGTTTAAATATTTAAACATCTCCCTTCCTTTTACTAATTTCGAATGTGTCATGCTAACCAAGTTAAATGTATCTTTTACACAACTTCACTAAAATAGTTAAGTTTTCTTAAAGGCTTCACTCTAACGCTCAAGTCTAGTGTTGAATACCTGCTTTCTTCTTCAAATAAAGATGACATCGAATTGATAAAATGACTACCTTGCTTTAAACTGTAAAACATTAATAAATATCCTCATTGTCAAGGATCAACTATCCATGTTTGTAGGTAGTTTTGTCGTAATGACCTATTCTCTTTCAAGTTTTCGCTATTATCTGACCTACTTTTTCTTTCATAGAAATAATGAGTCCCAAATTTGACTATAGGAAAACGAGGAAGGAATTTGACAGAGCTCCCATCATCCCTTGAACTCAAGAAGATCAACCCATAAAAACCAAACAACAATGATTGATACTTCAAACAAAGACTCCTCCTTCTCTCGAACACAATCTTATTTCTTCTAAAAATGAACGGGTCCAAACTTCATGTCTTTCTCCAACATTAGAGATATCTCTTAACACCTTAGTCATGTGTGCCTGTTCTCCTGTAAATCTAAGTAATGATTAAGGGTATGGTTGAATCTAATTAAAAGGGAGGTCTAACTAAAGAAAGGTAGACTAATATAAGATGTTTGTTAAACTCCCCTGATCAATAACTTCCCAGTTTTCCATCTGTATCGTGACTACCATCGAGTCATCTTGTATTGGATCATGAGAATTAAAATCATCATTAGAGAAAGTGATCGGAGGTTGGGTTTTTTTTAGAAAGGCATCCATATTGTATATGGTATTGCTGACATCCCTAATTGTGGGTGCGGGGTAAAGTCTTTGTCTTATTGATTGGGTTATTCTATGTGATTTTGTTGAGGAGGGTTTAATGGCGGATTAGGGAGTGTCTAGTACTGAGCTCCCTTACCCCTTCCTTGATATCCTCCTTGTCTTTTGTGGTCTCGACCACGATATCCACCCCAACCTTATCCTTAATGTGAGTTGTTACGGATGAATTGTGTGAGAGAACCATACAAAGTGAGTTTTTCAATGATATCTTTGACTTTCTGGCACACCTCAGTAATATGGTCATAATTTTGATGGAAACGATAATACTTGGTTGTATAAGCATGGGCTAGAGAGGACAAAGGTGGTGGTGCACGTAACAGTTATAGGCTAAAAACCTCTTGTAGAATATGCTCTCTCCTAGCATTTAGAGGGGTGTAACATCCATACTTGACTATCCTAGGTAACTATCATACTTTTAAATTTGACATTGTTATCCTTCATGCTATATAATTGGTTGCTTCTGCATGTAGCTCGTCAAGGGGTATGGTGGAAAAGTGAAACAACTATCAATCAAAGGCCCCGATTGTAGAGCAACCTGTATTGCATGTAAGGCAATAGTTGAGATTCAATTTGATATGGAATTTGACACATTTGTGAATCGTTCCATGAAACTACAACTAAATTTGCTCTCACCCTATATCACACTTTCCAAAGCCATAAATGTGGCCTCATGTACGTTGTTTGTTTATCAAACTCATCATCTTTATGCTAATGTGTAATATGAATCAATTGAATTGTAAGATAGAGAGTAATATCATCGTAGGGTCGGTCCATGCAATGTGGTGAGAAAGACATAGCACAAGGTTATTCCATTTATTGTATACAAATTTACTTGTGATTTATACATTGCTAAATGCTCCTTTGGATCTATTAGAACCATTGTATTTTTCTAACTCTAGTGGTCCCCAAATGGCCAGGAGAGGAGTTTTCATAATTTCTGGGATGAATGAATAATCATTATCCTCTTCGCATATTTTAATTTTTCAGGTATGTTATTGGGAGTTGACTCGATAATTCTGAGGTGGAGCTTCAACTATTACTTTGTTAGTGTGCTCTCACCTGATGTTTTATCTTGAATGGTTCCTTACGATTTTGTTGACAATTTCAAATTATGTTCAAAGGGATTTTTCGATATGCGTTCGAGTTGATTCTTTGTCTTATATTCTGATTTTTAGATTATAGTGCATACTTTATTGGTTAGTGCTAATGATTGTTGGGTTTATGCTCTACTCGATGTAGTGGTATCCTTAATTGGATACTCGACCTACTTGATCAGGTTGCTTAATGAGAACCTTTAATTCGCTTCTTAGAGTTTGAAGCTCGACCTGATGTTGCTTTTGTACCAACTCCAAATCTTCAACCACATTTTGCTGAATTTACATAAGTTTAGTGTTGTTTTGTTGTTGTAGGCTTTGTATTTCTTCATGATTTTTTTGATGATACTTGTCTATATGTTTCTTGATATTGTTGATAATGGTTGTAGGATTCATTTTGCTGTTTGAATTTGAGATCGTCTAGCTCTAGGTTAAAACCATGAAACGAAAGAGATAACAAAGATCATTTCACTGAACCCCACAATGAACACTAAATGTTCTTACACTTTACAATAATGTGTCGTGTATGTTGGATTTCGAGTTTTGACTTCAAGATAGTTGAAAATTATCTCCTTTAGAATGAATAAAGGCTTACCCCCAAAAACACTCTAATACTTAAGACAATTTTTAGAAAAAAGAGTAGTATATTTTAAGAATGAATTATAAGATAAGTTTTACTCCCTCCAAGAATCTCTTTATATAAGACCAAAAAGATAATAATAATAATAACTCAAAAAATAATAATTAATATCATACAAAATAGTAATGAATTAAAGATAAATAATAGAATTAAAGATAATATATAAATATAAATAAATATTTTATTTCTCATATTTAATAGATATGGATAAGCTAGGTATTAGATGTATAATAAATCTAATGTTTGTTTTAAAAATAGGAATGAGAGATTTAAGTGTTTGATTGTTTAGTTTTTTTTATTTATAAAAATAGTTTTAGAGATTAATTCAAAAAAATATTTTTGACAATAAGATGAAATAAAAAGTTGTTTAATAATTCTATTTTTAAAAATTATTTTAAAATAAGGAAAATAACGATTAAAAAATATAAAACAAATATTCAGAAATGATTTTGATAACTTTATAATAATAAAAATAAATAATCTAATTTGATTATTAATTAAAATATTCATATTCATTCATAAAAATACAAAAATTAAATAATTATCAAAGAAATTTTTGTAGTTTTTAAAAACTAATACAAAATAAAAATTATTTAAAAAAACAGTAAACCAACATCTCATATTTTTCATTCTTACCATTATCTTCTTAAATAAGTATGCTATAAAACTTCAATATTTCCCGAACTTGTTGATATGAAAAGATCATTCATTTTTTTATACTCGATATTAATTAATAAGTCTAATTACATCATTATCTATAGAACTCAACTTTTTTTAATTTGAAAGGTAAAATAGAAGATTAACATGAAAAAATAATTTATTTTTCATAAACAGAATAGTAGTAAAAAAAAAAATTCTTACAACTAATTGAACAAAATTTTAGATAAATTAACTGAAGATTAATTAGTGAGGTTAATTACATTACTCACACACACATATATATTCCTTATATCTCCATCGTAAAAAAATTGATTAATTTATAAGTTATTAATTAAAATGCTCAAAATTAATTTTGCAGTGTGAGTGGCTTTTGGAACAAATCTTGTGGAAGAATGATTTCTTGGATGGATGTACAATATGTTCAGAAATTCCAAAGATTTGATTTGCTTCTTCTTCTTTTTCTGAATTTTTTTTTGTCTTATACCTTTATTGCTTTTTCTTCTAATTATCTAAATCTAAGAATTAATAAAAAAAATATTTATTGGTAAATATGAATGAAAATAATAAATAAAAAGCGTCTAAATTAGTGTTCAGAGTTGTTTCTTTATATTAATAATAAAATACAAAAAATAGAAACCCTGCAACTTTTTTTACCTAAAGTGCAAAAACATAATAAACAAGAAAAGACAACCTTTCTTCTATCTGCATATAAAAATATTAGAAAACATAGATTCAATATTATGTTATTAGTAAGAAAGGAAATATAATAAAGTATTTCATTAAATGTCATCACTTATTTTGAAAGTAAAATATTAAAAAGCTGGTTTATAGTTTATCTAGAAACACAAATACTTGGACAGGATGAGTCCACTAGCGAGGTGACTTTTCTCTATAACTATATATATTTTCGCTGTAGAAAAACACGACATTTTCATAATGAGTTTGAAGATTCACCTCTTATTGATCCTATCAAGTTCTAGGTAACTTCATCGACAAGTTACTGGGTATCTTATCCCTACGTTCCATTGACGTTCTTCATAGCCATCACTATCGTATTCATAAATGCTTAGTTAGTTAGACTTCATTTTTATAGAGTCATTTTTTACTGTTTTTGGTCAATAGTACATTTCAAAGACCGTGTCTTCTGTTCATCAGGGAGATCAGTTCCACACTCTTTACCATTCTGCACTTCTGACTATGTCCTCCTTCAATTTTATTTAGTTATTCTTACCTCTTTCAATTCAAACTATGCACCATAATTAACAAAAAATTATAGGTTTGTGTCACTATATTTTTACCTTCATGAGGTTTGTGAGAGAGAAACTTGAACAGATTCAGTTGCATGAGAACTTTTATTTGAAAATTCTAACAAAAATATAACTGACGTTGAATTAAACTTGGGTCAAAATATATACATGTTGCTGAATGAATGAGAAGTATTGATGAAATTGATAGATATTATTATTTAAAATAATTTATTATTATTTAAAAAATATTTTGTAGTACATTGTCTAAATATTAGTCTAAAATTTAGTTTGTGAATTATAATGTCAACCTAAATTATAGTTTGTATTTTGTCTATATTCATAATTAATAGAAAGATAAATTTTAATTAATAATAATTTTATTAATATAATTTATATATATTTAGTATATTTTCTTAATTAATTATTAATAGTTAAAGATAGTTTTTGTAAAAAGAAAATAAATATATCTTAATATAATTTATTACTTCAACTGTACATTTTAATTCATTCATTATAAGAAAAAACAATTTTAGCGATCGAAAAAATCGGTTGCTAATATCAAAAAATTGGTCGCTAATCAGCTTAGTAATCGAAATACGTCATCGCAAAAGGCTAAGTTGTTAATGTGTTAGCGATCAATTTTCATTTCGGTCACAAGATAAGGTGGTCGCTAAATAATTCGGTCACTAAATCAGTTGCAAAGTTAAACAAAATAGCGATCGATTTATATCGGTCTCTAAATCAATGACAAAGTTAATTATTTATGTTTTTTTTTTATTTATAACCCTTCTATTTATCTAGAGTTCCCTTGTCCTTTATATTATATTTTTATTATTTATTATATTTTGGTCTCTAAATCAATGACAAAGTTAATTATTTACGTTTTTTATTTATTTACAACCCCTTTATTTATCTAGAGGCTCCCATACCCTTTATATTATATTTTTATTATTTATTATTTATTACATTTCGGTCTCTAAATTGATGACCAGATTATTGGTACTTTAGAGTTGGAAGATGATACTCCAACCATTAAGCTACTACGATTTTTCAATAATAACTTACAAATAAATTATATTTATATACAAATAAATGTATATCCAGTATAAATATATAAATACAAATATATTTATATATTTATATATTTATATATTTATATATTTATATATCTATATATCTATATATTTATAGATATTTATATATTTATATATTGATGAAAAAATACCAAAAAATAATAATTTAAATTGATGAAATATATTTTAAAAAAATTATATTTATTAAAGTATTAAAAATATTTTGTAATATATAAGTTAAAAAAATTATCATTAAAATATTTAAAAATTATTAGTTTTGTAATTTATACACAATGAAAATAAATTACAAATATTATAATATATTGGTATATTAGTATAGTATAATATATTTTTATTCTAATTTTTAATTAAACTAAAATTACGCTAATAATGTATAATAATATACGAGGGAATAATAAATTTAATCCAATTACTTATATATATATATATATATATATATATATATATATATATCCTTTTTTTTTCTTTTTAAACTTCTCACATTCTACATTTTTTTGAAAATTCTATCATTTCTACTACATTATCATCCTCATCTCCTCCCATATTCTATTTTATCTTTACAATAATTAGTCTTTTTCAATAGGACTTTATTTTCTATTTTAATTATTTATTTTCTTATAATTTAAAATAATTAATATTATTTTAACAATTATTTTTATGATTTTTACTATAATAAATCAAATAAAATAGTTCGATAATATCAATTAATTAAAATAATCATATCAAAAGCTTAGATAACTACATTAAAATTATTAATTTTAAAAATATAAAACATATTTTAAAAAATACTAAAATTATAGATTGGAAGGAAAATAGAATAAACAAATACTCTTTACTTTAATTATATTTAAGTATGTGCATAAATGTTGACTTTCTTAACTATAAAGAAACAGTAGAAAAATATAAGATAGAATTTGAAGAAGTGAATTTTGAAGATAAAGACTATTTTTATATAAATTTACAATTAACAATAATAATACATAAAATTTAAAAACTAAACTAAAAAAAAGTAAGTTTAAATTTATACAAAAATACATTACTAAAAGTATCATATTATATTAAGACTTTCATTATTTTCGTTAATTATAAATTTAAATGTGTTTCATAAATAAAATTATAAATTTAAATGTATTTCCACTTTTGATCCATCATAAATAAAAATAAATAGTCTCTTATAAATGTTGTTCTATTTTAATCCATTATTAAATTTGTTTTATATTATTTGAGACAAGTATTTAAATTTTTATATTTTATTTTTTTATTATTTATTTTCTTATAATTTAAAGTAATTAATATTATTTTAATATTTACTTTGATGATTTTTACTATAACAAATCAAATAAAATCATTTGATAATATCAATTAATTAGAATGATCACATCAAAGATTTAGATGACTAGATTAAAATTATTAATTTTAAAAAATATAAAATATATTTTAAAATAAAAATAATAAAATTATAGGTTGAGAAAAAAAAACTAGAATGAACAAATATTTTTTATTTATAATGTATTTAAGTGTGTATCAATCTTGACCTTCATAACTATAAAAAAATAGTTAAGAAATGTGAAGATAGAAATTAGAGAAGTGAATTTTGTAGATAATTTTTTTTATAAATTCAAGCACTCATATCGAAAAGAAAACACATAAAAGAAGAAAAAACGTATTTGATGATTTATCATATTATTTCAAATTTAGATATAATAATTATGTATAATACCTTTTTAGTATATTATGTTTTTAAATTTGCTAATAGAGAAAAAGTTTCAGAATTCAAAATGTTAAATATTTTTAAATATTAAAATTGACTTTATAAAAAATTAGGAAAAAAACAATTAATTCAAAAATATAATAATGATAAAAATATTATAAAAAAGAGTTCAAAAATATATTATAATATTTTCTGTTTTAGTTTAATTATATTTTAAATTCTCAAAGTAGAAAAATGTATTGTAATTATTTTAATTTAATAAAATATAATTTAAATTTTTAATACTAAAATTAAGAGATTAAATAATAATAAATTTAATTCTTTAAATTTAGTATTTAGAAACTAAAATTATAGTTTTTTTGTTTTAAAATATTAAAATAAATATTTAAAAATAAAATAAAAACTAGTATTATCTTAAATTTATTAAAAGTATAATTAAATCTCCATTTTCTTATCCAATTTTAGAATTTTTTTAATAAAAATCCAATATATAAAAAAGTTAAAATTTTAAAAAGGTATAGCCTTAACTTACATTAATTGTTTTTTTGAAAAAGCTGACAAGAAAAATTGGGTTTTGAAAAAAAAAAGTTAATAATTTTGAACTTATTTCAGTGGTGAAGTTTCCAAATGTGATATATGCATTTATTAAACAAAATTGGAGGGGTGTTGAATATAGATTTAAATATATTTTTAATTTATTTAAATATGGTTTATTTTTAGTATTTATAAAATGAATTAGTTTTAAATTTTTAACTTTTCTAGCAGTGTATTTTAAATCTTTGTTATTAATTTTGTTAAAAATAAAAAATATTAATTAGTACACTTAAAGTAAAAAATAATTCAACTAAAGATAAATATATTTTATAAATAATTTAATTAAATAATATATTTATTATCTAATGTATATCAATTATATTTTGATATAAATTTTTTTCTGGTATATCAATTATATGAAAAAAACAATGATTAAGAAATTAATAATAATAAAACAATAAATTTAAAAACTAGATTAAAAATAAAGTATTATAAAATAAAATTGTAATAATTTGATTGAAATTGGAATTTTTTAATTAATTAAGTTAATGAGGAATTAAAATGTTATAATTTGATGTGTTCAATTTTTTTAATATAAATTTTTAAAATATAGTTTAATTTCAATTGAAAAATATATTAAAGAATATTTGTTATTAAACTTTTCTTAAACAATGTATTGAATAGTTAATATTACTCCCATCTTAATTTATTACAATTTAAGTTTTTAATAAATTTAATTTATTTTTAATAATATTTTTATTTTAGTAATTTAAAATTAAAGTTAATCTTAATTTTGTTAACATTGAGACTAAAATTTATTTTTAAAGTATATTTTAAAAAATAAATTATTTTTAAAAAATAAATTGTAAAAAATATACTAAAGCAATTAAAGTATATTTATAAAAAAATAAATATAAATAAAATAAAAAATAATATTCATTAGCGACCGATATCAATTCGGTCGCTATTTTCTTATTAGCGACTGATTTTAATTTGGTCACTATTTCAATTTGTAATTCGGTCGCTAAATCGATCGCTAAATGATTTTTTTATTTTAGTATAGAATAACCACCGATTTAACGACCGAAATTTTGCAACGCAAATTATTAGTCACTATTTCAGTTGCTAAATAAAAAGGTGAAACCAAATCATATCTCGGTGACAAAATCGATTGCTAAAAGTGTTTTTTCTTGTAGTGATTATTTATTTACTTTTACAGGAATGATAAATTAAAGAAATTATAAAAGAATTCAATGGAATCTGCTGAGCACTTTTGAATCCGCTCAACTAAATCAGTTTGGAGAGCTTCTCTTCGAAATTTAGCAAACCGTTCAACGCTTTTTAATCTGCTGAGTGTTTTTAAATCCGTTCAACGCTTTTTGATCCGCTGAGCGAATCTGTCAGAACTCATGTAACTAATTTAACTTTAAAATCGTTCAATGCTTTCTAATCCGTTGAGCAGATTTGTCGAATCTCAATTTTGCATAATGTTATTTGAAGTTCTATTTTGTAATTTTGGGCATCGAATGGCCCTTAATTAGTTTGTATGCCTTTGTTGTTGTATAAATAAAGCTAAGTTTGTATCACAAATTAGTTCTTAAGTTCTCAGATTCTCTAGTTTTCTCTGGTGGTGTTTAGCTTCCAAGTCTATTCATGAAACTTTTTGTACGAATAATACTATGAAGTTTATCAATTCAAGTTGTTTTTTATCATATTTGTTTCATCTTCTCTTTATTCTTTTGTTTTACTTTCTAATTCATCTTCTACTTCATCTTTCATTTCATTTCTTTACTATTTTCATGTTGTTCTTTGTTTTTTAATTGTTCATCATGCTCTAATTCACTTTTGTTGTTGATTCACCGATTAAAACTTGTTTTTATAGTTTAGATTTGATTCTTATTGATTCTAATCAATTCTAATTCATTACAATCAATATAATTGAGGTTATTTGATTGAATGTCTCTTTTACATCATAATTCAACTTCTAGGTTTAAGTGATTACTTAATTTAGGAACTGAGTTGTGAATACAAATTTTGAATGAATTGTAATTAATTGAATTGTTGTGGATTTATTTTTGTGATTGCAAGACAATTTCATAAAAATCAATGATAATTATAAAAGCAAGTTTATGATTAGAGAATTAACATAGTTTCTTATTATCATCTTCATTGTTCTTAATCTATAACTTTCATACATTAGATTTATAAGTTTTCTTTAAATGCTTTCATTTACAACTTTCTTTAAATGTTTTTTTTAATTGCTTTCATAGTTTAGGTTTATTGTTTTCATTTACATGCTTTCACTTACTTTTTTAATAGTTTAGACTTATTGCTTTCAATTTCCTTTTCTGCATCCAAAAATCATAAAATCCTCCTATTTCCTAGTTTTTGGCATTGGAAATCAAGATTATAACAAAATAAAGCAATTCTCTTCGAGGACACTACCTAGGCCAACGTTAGTATACTGCATTACTTTAAAAATTGTTTGATGAAATCTAGGTGACAAGATTAACTTCACCAATCATTCTTGAGTATAGAGTTTGTTATGAAGGATATTGATCCACTCAGTTATTTTTTGGGGATTGTAGTTACCCGTCATGAAATTAGTATGTTTTTCTCACACAAAAAGTATGCAGAAGAAATTCTTGAAAGAGTAGGGATGACTAATTGCAAAACTTATCCCACATCAGTTGACATAAAGCCCAAACTTGGTGCTTGTAATGACATTCTCTACGAGGATCCTACTAAATATAGATGTCTTACTGTAGCATTGCAATATTTCACTTTTACAAGGTCTAACATTTCTTATGTGGTACAACAAGTATGTCTTTATGTGCATGATCCCAAGGAAGAGCACATGCATGCTCTCAAGTGTATTTTACGTTACATTCAAGGTACTATTGATTTTGACTTGTATTTGTATTAATTCAATATTGAAAACCTCCTCTCTTACACAAATGCAGATTGGGGTGGATATTCAAATACTAAACGATCTACATCTAGATATTGTGTTTTCATTGGTGATAACTTAATTTCTTGATCGTCCAAATGACAACCTACATTATCTTGTTCTAGTACTGAAGGCTAAATATAGATAATAACTAATGTTGTCTTTGAATCTTGCTGGATTCAAAATCTTCTTATAAAGCTTCAT
Source organism: Sphenostylis stenocarpa (assembly GCA_963425845.1). Taxonomy (NCBI): domain Eukaryota; kingdom Viridiplantae; phylum Streptophyta; class Magnoliopsida; order Fabales; family Fabaceae; genus Sphenostylis; species Sphenostylis stenocarpa. The sequence goes on from OY731405.1 coordinate 30,312,715, forward strand.
TGTCTAATTCAAAAATCTACATTAGTGAGTATCATTTATGTATCAGGTAATCTTGAACAATATCAATGCACACAACACATTGAGATGGACATACACTTTGTACATGAAAAAGTTGTTTGTGATAAGTTTGTGTCCTTCATGTTCCATCTCACTATCAAATTGCTAATATTTTCACCAACTGCATATACTCTTTGATGATTTTTGGAACCGTCTAAGCATTTGTCAACCTTACACTTCGACTAAGGTGTGTGATAGATATTATTATGTAAAATAAATTGTTATGATTTTAAAAATATTTTGTAATATTAATTATCTAGATATTAGTTTAAAGTTTAGTTTGTGAATTATAATGATAACATAAATTATAACTTGTATTTTATATATATTTTAATCAATAAGAAGACAAATGATAGATGATCTCCTATAGAAATTTAAATGTAGAGGTTATAAAGTAGTAAAGTTTCAAATGAGGAAAATGACCACAAAGTTGTTCTTATTTATAAATTTTTAAAGCTAATTGTTGAAATATAAGTGTACATGTGTTTATGATGGATTAACTAAGATAACAATCTAGATGCATCGATCATTGTTAAATAACATAGCTTCTCTCAAAGCAATATTCACTCAAAATCTTCATACACCTTCAATGTTTCGACACTAATTAAGCCAATTTTTTTTCTTGACTTGCCTTTTGACTAATTCATCTTCATCTTCAATTCGAAATTAACTTTTCTTAAAACCTTGGTACCTTCAAAATAATAATTTTTAATTTCTTTTATTGGTTTGTTTTAGCTATTTCTCGTATGCTTTATCAAATTTATATTTTTTTATGTATTTTTTTCAAATATTTTATAAGAAAGAACTCATAGACAACTTAAACACCACTACACACACAATTATATAAATGTATAAATGTATAAATATTACACTTTAACATTTTATTAATAAATTTTTGGACCCTTCATAATTAAATTTCTAGGAAGCGTCCTCGAGGGCAATGGTGGCTTGAAAAATCAAAGTGTTAGTATGTGGGTTGATGAACTTATAATATATTTTAAACTTGAAGAAGCACTAATAATTTATAAATAGAATATACTCCTCGTTATTATTATTCTAATTGCTTTTTAATCTCAGTTTTAATCTCATAATTAGAAAGGTGCTGAATTCATATGTGTATCTTTTCTGTAATATATTTTACTTAATACAAGGAGACTTTATATATATATATATATATATATATATATATATATATATATATATATATAGAAGATAAAAATGCAATACTTGGAATTAAATAGAATATGCCCTTCACATACGCCACCATTGCAATGAAACAAAGTTGTGGCGTTTGGATTCTTCTTCATAATTTTCCTTTGAATCCAAAAAAGGATCCATTGTTCACTTCATAACTATATTATCGTACTAGGATACTAAATAGCCATCGCCCTCGGATTCATGCATGTTTAGTCTTCGTTAAGCTAGGAAAGTTATGCAGTCGTCTTTTACTGTTTGGACGATAGCCATTTCAAACAACAGGACCAAGTGTGTCTTGTTAGGAACAAAATTCCCGCATGTTTTAACATTTGACTACGTCTTCCTTCAATATTAAATACTTTCATCTCTTTTCCATTCAATTAAACTGTACACTGATCAATGTATAACGGGTCCACCTCCCACTATAAATACCACTACTACCATGCCAACTTCTCAACTAACAAAAGCCTCAATCTTTCTTAGTTAGCATTAACTTCTTGTTGCACATTGCTTTCTGTCCATAGAGAAACTACACCCTTTGCTTCTCTTAACATTAATCCTTACTCAGAGAAAAGTTTTGTGTGCACACAAATTAACCATGGAGAGATCAAAGTCATGCGTTGAACAAATTCAGCCTCCAACTTATGGAAACTTAGTCACCATTCTTAGCATCGATGGGGGTGGCATTAGGGGCATCATCCCCGCTACCATTATTCATTTCCTTGAGTCTCAGCTTCAGGTATATATATCAAATGCTCCAAAACCATGACATAATACTTATTAAGACTGAACCAATTCCATTCTTGAAGAACCAAACTAAATGACATGTTAAATACATATATAGTATTGAAAGAATAGTAACATTGATATATACATGATGAAATGCAGGATTTGGATGGTCCAGAGGCAAGGCTGGCAGATTACTTTGATGTGATATCAGGAACAAGCACGGGAGGTCTTGTAACAGCCATGATAACTGCTCCAGACAGCAACAATCGACCACTTTTTGCTGCCAAAGATATCAAGCCCTTTTACATGGAACACTGTCCTAAAATATTCCCACAGCATAGGTACTTGATTAATATTGTAGTATCTGGATCAATTCATGCATGTATCTCTATCTTTCTTTATTCACTTCTGTTTATTTAAATGCACTCACAGTGATAATGGAGAAATTATTTATGTATGTATGGCTTGCTCTGCAGTGGCCTCGGAGGAACTATATTAGCAAACTTGATAAGATCTATGGGAGGACCCAAATACGACGGGAAATACCTTCATGAGGTTGTGAGAGAGAAACTTGGAGAGATTCGGTTGCATGAGACTCTCACCAACGTTGTCATTCCCACATTCGACATCAAGTCCATGCAACCCACTATTTTCTCTTCTTATCAGGTTAATTTTCCTCTCTTTTTCTTCTTTTTTTCTATCCACTTTTTAAATATGTCAATGTTTATATTTACATTTTTATTGAAAAGAAAACATTAACACACAAGGGAATTAAATTAAAAGAAAGGAGAAGGTGAGAAAGAAAGTAACAGGAAAGTATAAAATAACTGATGCAGATTAAGATGTCCCCTTGCTTGGATGCTAAACTCTCAGACATATGCATAAGCACCTCCGCTGCACCTACTTATCTCCCTGCACACAATTTCGATAACCAAGACTCCAAAGGGAAACTTCACAAATTCAATCTCATTGATGGTGGCGTTTGTGCAAATAACCCAGTATGTATTCACCAATTCACCGATTAATTTTTATTTCAGATTTTATTTAACAAAAAACTATATGCATAATGATTAATCATGTTGGAATGCATCACTAACTTGTTTTGTTTTCCGGAATTTCATGATGCAGACCCTAGTTGCCATGAACGAAGTTACAAAGCAAATCATAAAGCAAAATTCTGATTTCTTTCCCATCAAGCCTCTGGAATATAGTCGCTTCCTAATAATTTCAATAGGCACCGGGACAGCAAAGAATGAGGAAAAATTCAATGCCCAAATTGCAGCCAAATGGGGTTTATTGGATTGGCTAACCTATGGAGGCAGTACTCCCTTAACCGACGTTTTCACTCAATCCAGTGCAGATATGGTGGATTTCCATTTATCTACTGTCACTCAAGCCCTTCACTCCGAAGAAAATTATCTTCGAATTCAGGTAATATTCTTAAACCTATATTTAACTCTCTCTTCGTATATACTGTATGCATGAATATATACATAAATGATAAAATGAACTTGTGCGATAACATTGCAGGATGACACGTTGACTGGAACGGATTCTTCAGTTGACATTGCTACAAAGGAGAACCTGGAGAAACTTAGTCAAATTGGAGAAAATCTGCTGAAGAAACCGGTGTCTAGGGTGAATTTAGAGAATGGTCTAGTTGAGCCACTGAGAAACGGAGAAACCAATGAACATGCTCTTAAAAGGTTAGTTTCTAAACGGCACTTTTGGCAGTTTAATTAATCATCAGCACGTAAATTGCAAATGGTTTACTTGATTACAATAACACATTCACTTTAATGCTTTCAGGTTTGCAAAAATACTCTCACAAGAGAGGAAACTCCGTGACATGAGATCCCCACACACTAGGAAGGCCTTCTAGATCCGTTTATCGTTTTAGGCAGGATTTCCATTCCATCGGCTCAACTCATTTAATCACTCACCATACCTTTTTCTCGTAACTCTCTTTTGTACCATTGCTTATTAAATAAAATGTGAATTCAGGACCTAGTTGATCGTATTCTTGTTTGTACTTAGCTTTTGTGCATCAGTTGTAAATCGATTCAAATAATATAAAAAATTCTTATTCTTTTTTCTTGATTTGATAACATCGAAAGTGAAAGTAAGACAACATTATCAATTATAAAATCACATATAACTATAGAGAATACTAAATATACTTTACATTTCTATTTCTATAATCACATAAATGTTAAGATTAGAGAGAGGACATCAGAAAATTAATCTCAAAGTAAATAATTCATACAAATACTTTTTATAGATTGGAACATATTTCTCTAATAAAATCTTAAAAAAGTTAACTTGTTAGAACAATGAAAGAAAGAGGCTGTGGTATATCTCCTCACCAATTCTCTCTTTTTTAATCTTTACTTTCTCATTTATTGCTTGCAATTCATTCTGATTTATTTATTTTTTTACTAGTTTCTATTTCCAAAAAGTAAAAACAAAAATACAAAGTAAAGAACTTTCCAAAAAGTGAAAACAAAAATACAAAGTAAAGAACTTGTGGTAGTGCTTCCTAACATCTTCCATATTATCTCCTCGTCTTCCACGACCTCAACCTTGATATTAGCCTTATTCTCATTCTTGATTTTGTTCATTATGTATAAGTTGTGTGAGTAAACCAAATCTTATGAGTTCTTTAATGATATTTTTAACCTTTTGGCATTGTCGGTAGTATGTCTATAATTATGACGAAAATACTTGGTCGTATATGTATGGGTTGGGATGGTAGTGGTGGAGGTCTATGCACAAATTCCAAACTGAAAGCCTCTTAGAGAACCGTTTCTCGGTTGGTATTTAATGGTGTATAATGTTTGTATTTAGATGTCCTAGGTTTTTTTGGAGGGTTGAGTCGAATATGTCCGAAAATTGTTATATTTTTCTCTTATATCTTGCATTGTTATCTTCCATGCAAATGTAATTGGTTGCCCGAGCAAGTAGTTCATTAAGGGTCTTTGGTGGATAAGCGAAACAATTATCAATGTAGGGTTCGGGTTGTAGAGCGACCATTATGTTATGTAAGTCACCTCGGGGTGTAAATTTGGTATCTTGTTTGATACTTTGGTGAATCGGTCCATAAAACTTCAAAGGGATTCACCTTGCTTCACGCTTTCCACACTTCATGCATATTATTGGTTGTGAACCTAACTTGAAATTGTTCTACCAATGTATAATATGAATCAATGGAGTCAGTGGCGAATCTTGACCATTGATCTTGGGGAGGCCAAATAATATATTATTAATAAATAATAAATAAATATAAAAGGAAGAAAGAAGATGAAAGGGTAAAAGGATAAAATTGTAAATATATACTTAAATATATTAAATGATCATTAAGTTAGAGAGAGACAAAATCATAAATTATATGAAAGTTACAAAGCCGAGGAGGGGCTGAAAGGATAAAATTGTAAATATACAAGTAAATATATTAAATGTTAATTAAGTTTGGGGGGGGGGGCCAAAATCATAAATTACATGGGAGTTACAAAACTTTGGGGGGGGCCACGGCCCCTCGACTCCCAAGAAGATCCGCCACTGAATGGAGTTGTATGCCAAAGAATTGTATCATTGTAAGACTGATTTTTTTTAACATGGTGGGGAAGACTCGACACAAGACTTGTTAGTATACATGTTTACTTGTGCTTTGTACATTGTCAAGTGTTCTTCTAGATCTGTTGAGCTATTATACTTCTCTATGTTGAATGACTCCTAATTTGGTGGGAGAGGGGTCTACATGATTGTTGTAATGAATGGATGATCGTTGTCCTCCTCACGAATTTCAATTCTTTGTGTATGCTCAGAATGTGTGGATTGACGTCAGGGTAAGGCCTTCACCATAGTTTCACTCGGAGGAGCACATTACTTAGGAGTTAAGACTAAGAGTAGTTTATATACACCTTCCTCTCTTAATCCACCGAAGAGTTTTTTAAAGACAAAAATGTGACGGGCTAGAGTTCTAAAATAGACAATACTTGATATGAGAATTGACTCTAATGATGCTATCAAGTCAGACTTTGTAACGTTTGATATTGTCGTGAGAGTCACGTTTAGTCTTGAAGACCCATTTACACCCAACACTATCTTGCATCCTTCTAACAATTTCACAAGATCCCATACACCATTATATGTCATTGATTTAAGCTCATATTTCATAACATCTAACCATTTGTCAGAATTATCACTATTAATGACTTCTGAAAATGAAATTGGTTTATTATTAATACTTAAGTCATTTTTTGACTCTTGTAGATAAACCACATAATCATTCGAAATAACAGACTTTCTTTCTCTGTGAGATCTTCTTAATACTATTTATTGTGGTTGTTTTATTATTTGCTCATTGTTAATCTTGAGATCATTAATTTGTTGTTCTTCTTGATTGTCGTGTGATTGTACAACATGTGGAACAACACCTCTTAAAGATGATGTACTAGTTACAGGAACTTGTACACTAACTTCTTTAATCTCCACATTTCGTGAAGTTTCACTCACACTGGTTCACCATTTTCAATGAACCGAGCATTTCCAGTTTCAATAATTCTTGTATTATGAGTTGGACAGTAAAACATATACCCTTTTGATTTTTTTGGATAACCAATGAAATATCCATTGATTGTTACCATGCTAAAACAACGTGGACAGGGAAAGTAAGACAACGTTATCAATTATAAAAGATAATACTAAATATACTTTACTTTTCTATTTCTATAATCACATAAATGTTAAGATTAGTATTGGGTTTCATGATGACTATCATCTTCATAGCCCAAAAGATAGGAAAGAAGAAAAACAAAGAGATAGATTCGGAAGAACTTTCTCATATTCATTATATTTTCAAAATTTTTCTTCTATTATCTTATTTTTTCTATTTTCAAAATTTTTCAAAAAAAGGATTTTGGGCTAACATCATCACTATATTTAGTTATGCTATACATAATTTATATATATAGAATTTTTGAAAAAAAAACTGACTATACTAAAACCTAACACCCCCATAAGCTCAGGAGTGAATATCAATCAATCCGAGCTTAGATACAACATTTTTGAAAATGTCAGGATCAAGCGCCTTTGTGAAGACATCAGTTGCTTGATGTGTGGAAGTTATTGGTAAGAGATGAAAAAGTTTGGCCTGAACTTTTTCATGAACAACATGACAATCTATTTCGATGTGTTTTGTTCGTTCGTGAAAGATGAGATTCAAAGCAATGTGCGGTGTTGATTGGTTGTTGCGGTAAACCACAACTGGCTCTTTACGTTTAATCTGTAGTTCATCCAACAAGTATTTCAGCCATTATATCTCGCAAGTGAGAGTGGCAAAGGTCCTGTACTCTGCCTCTGATGAAGACCTTGAGATGGTAGATTGCTTTTTTGATTTCCAGCTTATTAAGGATGAGCCAAGGAAGACGCAGAACCCAGTTGTGGATCGTTGTGTATGGGGGCAAGTTGCCCAGTCAGAGTCATAAAAACCCTTCATTTGGAGACTTGAGTTTCTGGGAAAGAAGAGGCCTTGTCCAGGTGTTGCCTTGATGTAACAAAGGACATGATTGGCAGCCGCGAGGTGTTCTTCTGTGGGGGCTTGGATAAATTGACTTAGAAATTGTACCGCATATCCGATATCAGATCTGGTGTTTGTTAGGTAAAGAAATTGTCCTATCAGTCTTTGATATGGTGTGATGTCCTTAAGAGGAGCGCCATCTTCGAACAAACCTCTAGTGTCTTTGGTAATAGGGGTGGCACAAGCCTTTGACGCAAGGAGACCACTGTCAGCTAAAACGTCTAAGGCATATTTCCTTTGTGAGACATGTATTCCTGCGCTTGATCTAGCAATCTCCAGCCCAAGAAAATACTTTAGATTGCCCAAATTTTTTACCTTGAAGGTGTCATCAAGGGATTGCATGATTTGTTCAATATCAGAGAGATGGTTTCCTACAAGTATAATATCATCAACGTAGACTAACAGGATAGTGATGTTTAACATCTCGAATATCTTTACAAACAATGAATGATCATATGCAGATTGAGAAAAACCAGAGGCTTTAAGGTGAGATGAGAGTTTGGCAAACCATTGCCTGCTGGCTTGTTTCAAGCCATACATGAATTTCTTCAATCTGCAGACCTGTCCATTTTTTATATCAGCACACCCTAATGGAGGAAGCATATAAACTTCTTCATCTAGATCTCCATGAAGGAACGCGTTGTTCACATCTAGCTGCATCAAATACCAATTCTGGGCAGAGTCAATGGCAAGGAGGAATCTGATGGTGGTTAGTTTTGCTACAGGGGAAAAGGTATCCAAATAGTCGGTACCCTCCAGTTGAGTGTACCCCTTGGCTACCAGCCTTGCTTTGTAGCGTTCCACCTCACCATTAGCATTATATTTTACCTTGTAAACCCACCTGTACCCTATGGGTTTTTTGTCTCGAGGCAGATCAACAACTTCCCAAGTCTTATTTTGTTCAAGAGCTTGAATTTCTTTTGTCATGGCCTTCCTCCATTCGGGAAAATTGGCAGCCTCATTGTAAGAGCATGACTCTTTATTGGTGGACACAGCAAAATCATATTTCAAGTGCGAAGAAGAAATTTTATTGTAACTAAAACAAGAAAATATAGGATAGAGAACGTCTGTGTTGTTATTGCTTGTATAAGAGCTAAGTTGACAATGATAATCTTGTAAAAAACTAGGTGCTCTTCTACTTTGATTAGAGCGTCTCAAAGGATTAGTAATGTTTTCAATTTGAGATTCAATGTGTGACTGACTATGTTCAGTTTGCAGATTTCCAGTGTTGTAATTGACAGGTTCTAATAATTGATTAAAATTTGATATCTGACAAGTATTATTTGGTTGCAAAACAGGATCAATATGATTGGCATACGGAAGAACTTTTTCATAAAACCCAACATCTCTGGAAATAAAAATTTCCCTACTTTTAATGTCCAACATAACATAGCCTTTAGTTCCACTTTGGTAACCTAAGAACACACATTTTCTAGCTCTTGTGTCAAATTTAGACCTATTTCTTTGCAGGCTAGAGGCAAAACACAAGGATCCAAAAACCTTACACTAGTGCAGAAATGACATTTTACGTCACTCAATCGTCGTCGCATGTCAAAATATTCGACGTAAATAAAATGCGGTGACAATTTTGTAAATAAGAGGTGAAACTTTTACGTCGCATATTGTAGGAGGTGACGTAAAAAACCTCTTTTACTCGTACCTGATACATCACGACATAAAAGAGGGCTTTTTACGTAGCGTGAGGTGTGTGAGACATAAAAAGAGATACTTTTTACGTCACGGACCCCTACGTGACGTAAAAAGCCATATTTTACGTCACGTGCTAGGGTGTGCGACGTAAAAAGTGCTTTTTATTCTCTTCAAGACTCACTCCCGCATCTCGCGCCGCAAGGGTTTTTGAGAACGACGACGACAACTACTTTTTCACACCATTTTCGATCATTTTGGCAGTGAAGAACATCAACATTGTGTCTCATTTTACGAATTTGACATTTCTCCCCGATTGGATTCGAGTTTGAAATCATTTTCATGTTTACTCGAGGTTAGTGTTCTATGTCTCCTGATATATGTTCAAATTGAATCCGTGATTATTTTTGGGGATCTCAATCACGTCATTGTATGAATGTATTGTTATTGGAATGTCATTATTTTATTTGAGTGCATTTTCAGTTTACATACTCCATTTACGTGCTTTGTTGTTTGTATATTAATTTATTTTTAAATATAAATTTTGAATCTCTAGGAATGACAAAACTTTATAACATAATATGAATCCAAGTTGGATGAATGCACATCGTATTAGTGAAGAGTACGAAAAGGGAGTTGATGAATTTTTTAAATTTGCTAGTGAAAATGGAAAAGATATTGAATAATCTATGACTTTTTTTTTATTTAGAATCGTGTATAGAACTAATGTTCTAAGTGAAAAACCTAGAACAAAGACTTTGCAGTTCATTTATTCTAAGGTTAGAAACTTATTATAATAAGTGAATACCATAATTATTGTTTGTATTTAAATTTTGAAAATAACATTATATTTTATTCATCATTTCAGTATAATAAGCAAACAGACTCATTTGAATGTGGTTACTATGTTATGTATTGTATTAGATGAGAGTCATAGTTTGTGTGGGTATAACTGATTCTTGAACAGAGGTAATTGCTTTCAACATTAGTTAAGTTTATTTAACTTTATGTGTGTTACATGTTTACAAGAGTCAAATTAATGTTTCAGGTATTTTAAAATCCATCTCCATTGCCAAAATATGATATCACTCAAATTAGATAACAATGGACAAGGTTTTTCGTTCAACAATTCTAGTACTTAATTTTTTAGGTTATTGTTCATATTATATTGTGTGTATTATGTAGTTTAGTTTGTACTAACTTTTAGTTTGTAATAGATTTTAGTTTGTAGGTTATTGTTTGTATTATATTGTTTTATTATGTAGTTTGAATTATATATAATATTATATCTTTTAATTACATAGCTAAAGAAACTTGAACCTCTGGACTGTCTGGTTATAATATATATTTGCAGGTTTTGGTTGTAAGACAAAATAAACCCAATTTTTTTTTAAAAAGGAGCAAATTTACGTCGCATACTGGTATATGCGATGTAAATTTACGTCGCGTATACCAATACGTGACCTAAATTTGCTCCAATTTTTTTAATTTTTTATATTTTTTACGTTTGTTTAGTGTAAATGTAACGTATATTAACGTCGGGTCGTGAATTTACGTTGGGCTAAGGGTGCGGCATAAATTTACGTCTCCCGTTTTAACATCAGTCTTAAATGCTACGTAAAAAACCCAAAATACTTGACGTAAAAACCCTTTTTTGCACTAGTGTTAACGTCATTTAAATTTGGAGTGGTCTCATACACAAACTCATAAGGAGTTTTTTCCTTCAAGATTTTAGTAGGTAAACAGTTTATTAAGAAAACAGCTTGCAGAATAACATAAGACCAGAAAACCATGGGAATATTAGATTGAAAGATGAGACTCCTACTAACTTCTAGAATATGTCTATATTTTCTTTCAACAATAGAATTTTGTTGGGGAGTTTCTATGCAGCTGGTTTGATGTATTATACCAAAATTATCATACAAGTGTCTACACATAAACTCACTTCCATTATCAAAACGTATGATTTTAATTTTTTTGTGAAATTGGGTATTAATCATGAGCACAAACTTTGATAAAGCATCTCTAGTTTTAGCCTTTATTTTCATCAAAAACACCCAACAAAACCTACTGTGGTCATCTATTGTAGTCAGAAAGAACTTGTGTCCATGTATAGAGGTGGTGCCATAGGGCCCCAAATGTCAACATGTATCAAATAAAAAACATGCTCAGAATACGAGCTACTAGTACTAAAGGAAAGTCTAGTTTGCTTTGAAAAATGGCATATATCACACAGTTTGGTCTTACTGAAAACAATGTAAGGAAATCGTTTACTGATAAGATGTAGAACTTTATCTTAGGGATGTTCCAACCTCTTGTGCCAAATTCCCCCATCTTGATTCTTTGAGTTATAGTTACGTGTTTCAGTGATGCTAGAAAAAGAATTGACAGTCTTTTTTGCAGCTGATAGTTGCAGTAGGTACAATCCTTCTTGGAGCTTAACTTCTCCAATCATCTCCAAGGAATGGGCATCTTGGATCTGACACAACTCAGAGGAAAAAACCAGTTTCCAGTTATGGGATCTAACACTCCTTTGCACAAAAATAAGATTGAAAGCAAACTCGGGTACAAGAAACACATTATGCAAGAAAAAAATATATCAAACAGTTGTACAGTGTCATCATAGTGTGCAAATATATGTGATCCATTTGGCAGTTTAATGCATGTCGGTCTTATTTTTCTAAAAATCACAAAATTAGAAACATCAAAGGTAACATGGTATGTTGCTCCTGTAACTAGAATCCATGTAATGTTTTTTTTCTTACCATTAGGAACCTTCTCACGAGTTGAATCAGACACTAGATTGTTAACTTTGTGTGAAACGTCACCTTTGGCTTCTTGAATCATTTTTATGATTTGATGTATTTGTTCATTTGAGAAGGGACTACCTTCCTTGCTCAACCACTGATCTTACTATTTAATCACAGTTTCATCCTTCTCAGCGATAGTGTTGTTAACCACCTTTTCACCTTTTGTCTTATACCACTGGGGATAGTCGTGCTTTGCATAACACTCATGTATTATGTGGTAATAGCTACACTGTATGTCATTATTCTTATTCATGTTTTTTCCTCGTCCTTGTCCCTTTCAATTATCATGATTCTTGGAGTTTCTTTGATCCTCAGTGCTCATTGTAGTCATCAAGATCTTACTGCCTTCTATGGTGTTCTCATTTAGCTGACGTTCTTGCTGCATAACTAAATAGAAGACACGATTTATTCCTGACAATGGTTCCATTAGAAGAATTTGCGTCTTCACAGTGCCATAAACGTCATTGAGACCTTTTCGAAAACACTTGATATACTTAGAATCTGTGTTTGATAACAGTTTTGATGAAGTCACGTCACAATCACACTTCACTTTGCAGGTGCAGCTCGACGTTGGTCTGAGAGATTCAAGTTCCTCCCACAATGCCTTTAGATCCGTGAAAAAATCTATGACAGATCTTTCTCCCTGTTTGGTTGAATGGAGTTCTTGAAGAAGATCAGAGATCCGGAAGTGATCTCCCTTAACGCTCGTGCAGGTCGTCCCATAGGTCTTTCGCATTTTCAATGTATACGATGCTTTGGGCAATCTGAGCATTCATGGCACGCGTCAGCCACGATATCACCATCATGTTGCATCTTTCCCAGGCGTCGTGGAGGGTGGTTCCATGTTCTAGCGTTTTGATACTGTCGTCAAGAAACTTGTGTTTGTTCTTGGAGATTATAGCATGTTTCATGGCACGACTCCAAGCATGGTAATTAGCCCCATCAAGTTGAATATTGATCAGCGTTGCTCCTGGGTTTTCACCAGGATGCAGGTAGAAGGAACTCGAAGAATTTTGATATTCATCCATCATGGATGTGTTCCCTGTTGTCATGAAGAAAAATAAGAAAAATATTTTGAAAGACGAAAAAAGAAGCAGAGAAGACGACTGGCTTTAGCGGAAGCAAACCCTTCTGATACCATATTGGGTTTCCATCATTGTTATCATCTTGATAGCCCAAAAGATAGGAAAGGGGAAAAACGAAGAGACAGATATTCTAGAAGAACTTTATGATATTCACTATATTTAGTTATGGTATACATGGTTTATATATAGAGATTTTAGAAAACAGAACAAACTGACTATACATATAAAACGGTAAAACCCAACAATTAGAGAGAGGATATCAGAAAATTAATCTCAAAGTAACTAATTCATACAAATATTTTTTAGAAATTGGAGCATATTTCTCTAATAAAATCTTAAAAATATTAACTTGTTAGAATAATGAAAGAAAGAGAGTCTTTGTGGTATATCTCCTCACCAATTCTCTCTTTTTCAATCTTTACTTTCTCATTTATTGTTTGCAATTCATTCATGGTTTCTGATTTATTTATTTTTTTACTAGTTTCTATTTTCAAAAAGTGAAAACAAAAATCGAAAGTAAAGAACCTTATGGTGGTGCTTCCCGACCTATTCCATAATATCTCCTCATCTTCCACGACGTCGGCCTTGATATTCCTCTTGTACTCATTCTTGATTTTGTTCGTTATGTATAAGTTGTGTGAGTAAATCAAATCTTATGAGTTCTTCAATGATATCTTCAACCTTTTGGCATTGTTGGTAGTATGCCTATAGTTCTGATGAAAATACTTGGTCATATATGCATGGATTGGGGATGGTAGTGGTGGAGGTGTATGCATGAGTTTCAAACTAAAAGCCTCTTGGAGAGTCACTTCTCAATTGGTATTTATTGGTGTATAATATTTGTATTTAGTTGTCCTAGGTTTTTTTGGAGGATTAAGTTGAATGCGTATGAGAATTGGTATTTTTTTCTCTTATATCTTACATTGTTATCTTCTATGTAGATGTAGTTGGTTGCTCGAGCAAGTAGTTCATTAAGGGTTTTTGGTGGATAAGCGAAACAATTATCAATGAAGGGTTCAGGTTGTAGAACGACCATTATGGCATGTAAGGTCACCTCAGGGTGTAAATTTGGTATCATGTTTGATACTTTGGCGAATCGGTCCATAAAACTACAAAGGGATTCGCCTTACTTCATGCTTCTGGTTGCGAACCTAACTCGAAACTATTCTACCAATGTATAATATGAATCAATGGAGTTATATGACAAAGAATTGTATCATCCTAAGACTGATTTTTTTAATGTGATCGAGAAGACTCAGCACAAGACTGCTTTGTTGTTAGTATACAAGCTTACTTGTGCTTGTCGAACTATTGTACTTTTCTATGTTGAATGACTCCTAGTTTGGTGGGAGAAGGGTCTACATGATTGCTGGAATGAATGGATGATCGTTGTCCTCCTTACAAATTTCAATTCTTTGTGTATGCTCACAATATGTGGGTTGACGTGAGGGTAAGGTCTTCACCATAGTTTCACTCAAGGAGCGCATTACTTAGGATTCAAGACCAAGATTAATTTATATATATCCTCCTTTCTTAATACACACAAGCGTTTTTTAAAAAACAAAATTGTGACGGACTGGAGTAAGCAAACAATACTTGACATGAGAATTGACTATGATACTATCATATTAGATATGAGACGAGAACAATTTCGTTCCTAGATGAAACATTGACATCCACCGTGAGGGTGAAAGCGAGTCTCACTTCATATATATATATATATATATATATATATATATATATATATATATATATATATATATATATATATATATATATCTTAGTCCTCGATTGTGGGATTGTGTTCGGGTATATTCATGAGTCTCACATTAGAAATTGAGGTCAAGATAATTTATATACACTTTTTTTCTTAATCGTAACATATTTTAAGGATAAAACTGTGATGAACTAATGTTCCAAAGTAAATAATATTTTAAATATGAAAATTAACCTTAAAGATACCATGACAACGGACGTAAGAATGATACATCCTTATTCCGTTTAGGAATAACATCATTTAATTATTATTATTATTATTATTATTATTTGAATTTAATAAAAAATTATTAAAATTAAATATTTTATGTTTGTCCATGATATTTTGATAGTGTTTAAAATATTTCATATTAATATTATAATTAAAAATATATAGTTAAGATTACGAGTAACATTTTAGCCTAAATATTTTAAACTAATCTTTCTCCCTTAATCTCTTGTTTGTGATTTTATTGTTAATTACTTCCTTTTTCACACGAATTCTTTTTATTTTAAATTTTTAAAAGGATCACTAATAGGAGGAATCCTTCGTTATAACTGGTTTTTAATTACAAGAAATTTTCAATTAATTTACTATATTTTGAAAAATTAGCTAATAGCGATAAATTTTTTAATAATTTGCATTATTAATTTAATATTATTCAGAAATATTTAAAAACTAGAGTAGTTAAGAGATATTTTAATATGTGTAATTATTTCTATTTTTACATTTGATTAAGAGAAAAAAATTAATATAATTTTTTAAAATAAAAAAATATAATTAATACATTATTTAATTACAAATCAGTCTTAAGAGACAAATTTTTTTTAAAAGACAGGCCCGAATTACAGAATAAGCTTTCCTTTTTTTCTTTTTCTTTTTTTCTCAGATTCATAGTTTCTTGATCGAAACGTCAACGTTTGCGTCGTCCTATTTATTTAAACATCATCACCGTCTTCACTGCGGAACCATTGACAGTAACATAACGGCATAGTCTCACTTTCTCCACAGGAGGAAGCAATCTTTCTTTTCGTAAAACATAAGAAAACTAGGATATCAGGTTCGTTGTCCCTTCTTCCATCATCATCATGTCGGGGATGGAGAGGCTTCAGAGGATGTTCGCTGGTGCAGGCGGAGCCCTAGGTCACCCCCCACCGGATTCCCCCACTCTCGATTCCTCCGAGCAGGTTTACATATCCTCTCTCGCGCTTCTCAAAATGCTTAAACACGGTACTTCTTCTTTCTCGATCTCTTCTATTTTTCTTTTTTGTTTTGCCCAATTGTTTCCGAAACCCTAATTTGTGTGCAGGAAGAGCTGGGGTACCCATGGAAGTGATGGGTCTGATGTTGGGGGAGTTCGTGGATGAGTACACCGTGCGCGTTGTGGATGTGTTTGCGATGCCTCAGAGTGGGACCGGTGTTAGCGTTGAAGCCGTTGATCATGTTTTTCAGACTAATATGCTTGATATGTTGAAGCAGACTGGAAGGTACTTTTCGGGATCGTTTAAAGTTTTTTTGCTGTCTGTGAAAGAGGGTTTGTTTCTGGTTTTATGTTACACGTGTGGATAGTTGAAAAGCTGGCATTTTATTGTTGCAGGCCGGAGATGGTTGTGGGGTGGTATCACTCGCATCCTGGATTTGGATGTTGGCTTTCTGGAGTGGATATTAATACCCAACAGGTTTCTGACCGCATCTTTGGTCTTCAGTTCATTATGGTTGCATGTGTTTATGACATTTTCCACTGTTTCTATTTTTAAAAATTAAAATTTGAAACTAATGG
This sequence comes from Sphenostylis stenocarpa, assembly GCA_963425845.1. NCBI lineage: Eukaryota > Viridiplantae > Streptophyta > Magnoliopsida > Fabales > Fabaceae > Sphenostylis > Sphenostylis stenocarpa. The sequence continues at coordinate 30,329,354 of OY731405.1, forward strand.
GCAATTCATATATGTGTATAACATCGTTTTCTTTACTGAAACGAAAAAACTGTAATTGTCACTGTGTGATCCATGTAGCCCACTTCACATAGTGGGATTTAGGTTTTGTTGTTGTTCTTAACTGAAAAACTGAGGCACATGCTATTTGTGATACATCCAAGTTTTAAATTATGATAGTAGTTTTGGTTCTGTTGCGATCCTTGATAGTGCATTAGTTGCTAGCAAGCATGGCCAATGTGGCCGCAATTGTTGTTGTGTTATGGTCATTGAGACTCCAAAATCACGGTGGTAAACCACTTTTAAAACTTGGATACAGCAATTATAGAACACTGCAGATGGATAATGTGAGAGAGAAAGAGAGATACAAAAAGAGAAGAGAGTTTGCAGCATGGTTATGTTAGTAATTTGTTATATTGTATTTTTAATTGTTCACAATTATAACCTTACTTTATATATATTTATTTATCAAGCATACAAATTAAAACATGATTTTTGTGGAACTTATGATGTAAAAGTGATGATGGAAATTACCTTTTGTTGTTGGTAATATGGATGTCTAGACAACTGATATCCGTGTTCATAATTTCACATGAAACAATCATTGATTGATTAAAACTAATTTTTATGAAGTAGATGATAGGGAAGTGCAAAAGGGGAGAGGAATGGGTTGCTTGGTGTAGAGTTGTGTATCTGTCATCATTCCATCGTAAGCTTAGATTGGAACTGATTCTAGTTGTGAAGAATGGAAACTCCAGATGATAATGCTTGAATCATAGATTTATACTGCACTATTTACTATTGAATATTGATAAAAGAATGTTTAGTATTTTCATTCTTGCAAATGAAGTAGCTACAATAGAATTAAGGAAAGTTGGTAGAATGAACTGTTTTATCTGAATTTCAATTCTTAATTTATAAATTATGAATTAGTGGGACAACTAATGGTTAAAACTTAATGTAGATTTAGAAAAGGTTAGACATGGAATTTAGTTAAGTGAGCCATTATAAGCCCTTATTCTATTAGAGATTTTGGTTTTACATAGTTGTATATGATATATATCTACTTTCATCTGATGCAGAGTTTTGAGGCTTTAAATCAACGTGCAGTGGCTGTGGTGGTGGATCCCATTCAGAGTGTTAAAGGAAAAGTGGTAATTGATGCTTTCCGGCTGATTAATCCACAAACTATGATGCTGGGTCAGGAACCACGGCAGACGACTTCAAACCTGGGCCATCTGAACAAGCCATCTATCCAAGTGAGTCCTCTTTTATTTTGTTCAAAAAGCATAACTGCTACTCTGTTTTTTTTTTTTTTGGTCATTACTTATTGTCCTTGCAATCTCCTTTTTAGGCTCTGATCCATGGCTTGAATAGACATTATTACTCCATAGCCATTAATTACAGAAAGAATGAACTTGAAGAGAAGATGTTGCTTAACCTTCACAAAAAGAAGTGGACTGATGGTTTGACACTCAGGCGCTTTGATTCACATTCTAAAACTAATGAACAGACTGTTCAGGTAAACTAAGAGTTTTGATTGTGAAATATAAATGTAGATCATTCAACCTTTAATTTCTGTTTTTCTTATTCCCTCTTTAACTTTTTTTTTTCAAACTCTTTTTTTTTGTTGAATTTATTGCATGAGACTTGCAGAAATAATACCAGACAAAATACGGTTTAAATGTTACCACATACACTTTCATGACTTTTCACATAGCAACAACGGATGATTGATATGGTACTCAATTGGAGATTCTGCTGACATGGTTTAGTAAATTTCAGAAAAATACTATACTGAATGGTTAATATCTTACTACTTTCTGTCATTTCCTTGTCTCTCAACTTCTCCTTCCTCCTTCTAAAGAAACAACATTAGATTAAGGATTAGTTGTGGACATGGGTGGAGTGATGGGCTTGGCATCAATCATTGTGACCATAGAGCTTTATTGAGTTTACATGATTCAATAATGTGAGATCAAGGTAACCTAGTGTTTAGTCTGGTAGACATCTATCATAAAGGAGAGTGCCATGCAAAAAGTTATTGTTGATTTCCATTTGAACAATAGATCATTAGGGTGCAATTCAGTGCACTATTCCAATATGATGAGGTTGAATGACTGTACTAACTAAAGGAGTTTTGAAACCCAATGCTAAAAATGTTAATGAATATGAATGCCCAACAAGTTTAGCGTTGTGGTGATAATAGAGTAGTTGTGTGATTCCTTTCCGGTGTTAAAACCAAACTGATGCTAATGATCATGTAAAGAGATTGAGGTGGGACAGTAATCTGTTTACTGTTTTGTGAGAGCAATAAATTCATCCATCATTGTTTGCTTCCATATAGAGTTTTCTTTTGAGCTTGTGAGACATGTAGACTCTACTGAGTTTGGAATGGATATGTAGTGATTGAACTTAGCTAATGATGCTAATGATCATGTAAAGAGATTGAGGTGGGACTGTAGTCTGTTTACTGTTTTGTGAGAGCAATAAATTCATCCATCATTGTTTAGTTATTTTGGTATTAAAAGCTGCATCATTGGCATGGAGTTGTTGCTATAGCAGTGTGTTGGTGCAGAGCAGCCTTGTTCTATGACAAAGTATAGACACTTGAGCAACTGTTAATTTCATAATGTTGGATTTAATATATAATATAATTGAAAAACAACAAGAAAGTAAAACTGCTGCTGGCAGGAAAATATTGTTAGAAGTTCAAACCTGTTCATATCCTATATAGACATTGTGCTCTTTAAAAGCAGCCAATTCAAAATAAGTTAAACTACGGGTTGGGATTATATTTAGAGAAATAGTTATATTTCAAAGAATTTTTCTGAAAAGTAGGGGAAAAGACTAGCAAGCATTTTACTTTCATAATAAGCTGAATGACACAATTTCAGGAGATAATATTTTTATTTCTGGTAATGCAGGAGATGCTAAATTTAGCAACCAAGTACAACAAAGCAGTGCAGGAGGAAGATGAGCTGCCACCAGAAAAACTCGCAATTGCAAATGTGGGAAGGCAAGATGCTAAGAAGCACCTTGAAGAGCACGTTTCCAATTTGATGTCTTCAAACATTGTTCAGACTTTGGGAATGATGCTCGACACAGTTGTTTTCTAGAGTTATTCCAATGTATTCTTCCTTACTATGAATAGGCAACATTTCATTAATACTCTTGACATGTTTGTTAACAGAAATTGTTTTATCACAAGTATTTTATTGTGTGTTCTATAAAAAAGGCAGGAGCAAAGTTACATCTTAGAGGATGAGAATCATATTTTAGTCTCTCGACATGTAATGGAGATCTACTTGATCGTGCGCTAAAGTTTTATTTATTTTTATTTATTATTTGTCAGCCGTAGGACTTTCCACGTAAACGTGTTGATTCTGTTGTAACTGCATGTGGGCTTTAGTACAATTTACAATCTTGAGTGAATGATATGGTCCTTGAAATAGTAAAGAGTAGTTAGACCAGTCTATAAAATAGCAAAATAATCTATTAATCCATTTTGACTCTGAAAGTTGATGTTAGTACAAAAATGCTTAGTCTTTCTTTTTAACTATGTATGTTTTAGTTCTACCCTACTTCTTGAATGGTTTTGTAGAGAGACATTTTCTCAATGAATATATCAGAAAACTAATCAAAGGAAAAAGAAAGATATAGGAAAGATAAATTTTAGTCACTGTTATATTGTCCTTGTCATTTCTGTCTTTCTAATAGCAATAGATTATTGGATTATATGACAGTGGCTAATTTAACCTACTATAAATTGGTTATTCAGTCCTGGAATATTTTTAGGTAACAAAGAAGTGGGATGAGGCGCAAGATACCATGTCATTTTTGAAAGTCTTAGTTCTTAATATTATATAAACAAAAGTACATGGTAAAGTTAAACAGAATGCCAAACTCAAAACACATGAATTTGAACCAATGGCTATGGCTTCCTGAACATTAAATTGAAGGAGGCTAATCTCTGTTGAAGAAAAGAGCCAAGGTTTTAATCAAATCCTGAGCCTTGTCACTTTCCAAGTCATTAAGATGAAAGACATGACCCTCCCCCAGAGTCTCCTTAATTTCTACCACCCCCAACCATCCACTCCTACTCAAAGCATTGTAGTAAACCCACCCTCTCTCCCTCACCACATCCTTCTCCGCCACACACACCAGCACCGTCCTGCACCCCAGCCACGCCAAGCTCGGTGCATCCTCCCCCACCGGGTTAACCCGTGGGTCATCATTGTTCGGCGAATCCGGACACACAAACGGCCACAGGCGGTCCACCACCCCCTTCTTATCCAAATCCATGGCCTCGGATCCGACAGGAACCGAACCCCAAAAATACGGGTGTACTAGACAAACTCCTAGGATGTCCATGCCAATGTCCCAATCGGGGTCACCAAGTAGCATAGTTAAATTATGCACTATATTGGCACCGGCACTGTCCCCAGCCAAGAACACTCTTCCAAAGTCTACATTTTCATTCAACCAAGGCTCTGGTCCAGTGTTAGTCCGGTGTGACGCGATCCATTGTAGTGCAGCCCATGAATCCTCGTACGCTGCCGGAAGAGGGTGCTCTGGGGCCAGCCTGTACTCGACGGAGACAGCAACGACCTTGGCTTCGGCAGCGATGGCGGCGATGTAGTGATGGTAGGTTGACGTGAAGGGGGAGGAGGTGCAGAAGCCGCCGCCGTGGAAGTAGACCAAGAGAGGGAGGTTTCGTCGGTGGTTAGTTGATGGTGGTGGAGGCAGGAAGAGGCGAGCGGAGAGAGTGGAATGAGGGTGAAGAGTGACATCTTTGGAGGAAACGGGGTGAGTGGTGGGGGTGGAGGGTGGAACGACGTCGACTCCTTTCAAACGTTGGATGCGACCGTCCGTGAATACGCGGATGAGACCGGGGAAATCATGTGCTACTTCTGCCTCTGGGGTGGTGGTTGTTGTTGGTGGTGTGTTAGTGTTGTTGTCCATGGCATTGGGTGATTGGAAGAGAGAGAGAGATATGCAGATGGAGAAAGATAACTGGATGTTGTAATCGACATATGTATGATAAGCTTTAACTTAAGTTTTGTGGCTACTTCTTGCACCTATACGATAAGGTTTCATCATCAAAAATTTCATTGGACCACGATTAAGTATGTTCTTTATACAGTAAAATCAAAGGATTTGATATTTTCAAATTTTAATTTACTTTTTTTTAAATTCAAATTTAAATAAAATACTCTTAAAAATATAAATTTTCAATTAATTTCCGTTTTATCATGTTGGTTATTTTGGTTTTGGAATTTTATTACTTATCATCTGAAACTAATAATTTAATATATTTTAATTTAGAATTAAGACAATATAGAAGAAAAAAATTAAGTCAAAATTATAAATATATAAATAATTTTAAAAATTTTGCACTATATGATCCACTTAAAAAAAATTCATACTGAAGATAATTTATTTAAAAACAAATAAATTATAATAATATTAATACTAATATCATTTATTGAATAATTGTGATGATTTAAGTTCTTGGATTATTTGAGTTATAATATTTGGAATTTAAATATTCTATTTTATATGTTTGTTGTTTTAAACAAATATTCGAGATGGAGTTGAAAATATTTTTTGGATGACTTTCTATAGAAGATAATTAAATATTATTTAATTATATTGTTATTTTAATTTTATGAAGCATTGATGAGTTTTTAAATGTTAACACCTTAATAAATATATATGTACGAGAACACTTTGGAATGAATACCCATCCAAACATGTAAGGTCAATAGTTTAGCATTTAGGTCATAATATTTAGCCATAAAAAAATCCTTAACCAAACAAGTGTTCTCCGAACCAAGCTAGATAGTCTCCTATAAAATGAAAAGTTTAAATAGACCAAAATTCAAAAAAAAAAAGGAAAAAGGAAAATATATTTCCTTTCCTAAGAACAGAGAAAAATCTTCCATTTTCATATCATTGTAATCTCTGGACAATCATCTCTCCACTAATCTCTAGTGTTATAGCAACCCCACCACCACCATGCTAGACTACTACAACCATCCTCAGCTTACATGAAATTATACTAATAAATGAGTAGAAATTATGCTAATAAGTGGGTAGAAGGAACCTACCATCATCAAATCCCAAATTTTAAATACAAGGATTGAAAGCATTAGAAGATGATTTTTTTTTCTAAGAAGAAAACTGTAAAAGAAAATAAAAAATTTGGAGTTGGAATTGAAACCTCGTGTGGTTGCAACCATATTCAAGCCTAAAAGAGAAGTTCAAAACATGTTATTATCTTGCAATATTGTTTCACCAACGTTGTGTTCTCCTTGTACAACTTTGTCAAGCTTTAAAAAAATATTGATGGATTTTTAAAACTAGTTTAAGAGTAATATTCAAGACACCCTTAGTATATGAAGTGAAACAACACCATGTTCGCCTTTCACAGCCCACACTCTTCCCCTTTGCTTCTCAGCATAACAAAACAAACTTTATATTCCTCATGACATTTTGATTTAAAACCACTAACATAACTTTGCTAAAAATAGGAAAACAAAATACAATGAGAGAGTGAAAAAGAGAGAGAACGGGTTTTCTAATTCTTGTTGTCATCCATCTTACGAATTTTGACCATTGATTTTGGAAGAGTCAAATAATATATTATTAATAAATAATAAATAAATATAAAAGGAAACAAAAAAAGATGAAAAGGTGAAAAGATAAAATTGTAAATATATACTTAAATATATTAAATGATCATTAAGTTTGAGGGGAACAAAATCATAAATTATATGAGAGTTACAAAGCTGAGAAGGGGTTGAGAGGATAAAATTATAAATATACACGTAAATATATTAAATGTTCATTAAGTTTGGGGGGTCAAAATCATAAATTACATGGGAATTATAAAACTTTGGGGGGGCACGACCCTTCTCAGCTCCCAAGAAGATTCGTCACTACCTCTATTAACTTCACCAATAACCTTCACTAACAATATCAACTACAGATCAATAACTGAGATATCTCAATAAAACCTAAACTCAACCACAAACTAGTATGCGCAAGCCCAATAGAACCTACAACATCAATAAGAACGAATTTAGGGATACAGTTTAGAGACTAATAGACTTACTTCCGCATAACCACATCTCAATAGGCCAAACCTCCCAATTTGTGCCTTCAACGAATTTGCCCTCCTTTGCCTTCACTCTTGCCTCCACCCACACTAGGCTCCATATCTTTTCCGTAAACAATAGCTTATTCATCGCAAGTTTTCTCACTAGTTGATAGCTAATTTTTTACAATTTTTTTCTCACTAATCTATAGTTGTTGGCTCTCATATACATGACAAACACATGCATTTTGTAGAAAATTTGTCACTAATTCCTTCCTATTTCTATCGATGTTCTATTATCAAATGTTTCTTATTAAAATAAATACAATATTTGCATACATTTTGCAAAATTAAAATATAGAACTTTATGTAAAAATTACTAAAACTAATTAACTTTCAATACCCTTTGTTCAACTTTAATAAAAATTATCTCTTACCATTTATAAAATAAGTAAAATAATATTTCAACTAAAAAACATATTATATCAACACAATTAAAATAGAAATAGATCTTAATTTGAAGAGACATGTTTTCAATCTTATTTCTTTATAGTGAGAACAAATATTTTTTTAAAGGACTACATTTTCTTTTTGCATCTATTATTACATAAGTGTCTACATATTTTTGTTGTATCTTTATCTATGCTTGCAACGATATTTTTATCAACACTTGCAAAATTAGATATATGTGTAACCAATATAGTGATTTCTTTGTATAAAGGTGAAGTAGAATTTGAATTATGGGAAGAGAGACCATTAGTACAAAAACAAAGACTTATTATGACGGTTATAATTCATCCGTCGATCTTCATAATAAACCGTCATAGTAAATATTTTCTATGTCGGTTCAAAATTGAACCATTATAAAAAATAACTTTCTATATCAGTTCAATTTTGAATTGATATAATATGTAATTTTTTATATCAATTCAAATTTGAACCGATAAATAACATATTTACTATAACAGTTTAAAATTGAATTAACATAAAAAGTTCTTATTATATTGGTTCAAAATCGAACCATCATAAAAAGTGAGAATTTTTTTATATTTTATGTTCAATGTTTCTCATTATGGATGATAGTTGTGCGTAAATTTTAGAATTTGTTGTAACATTGAAGTTGCATTGGAGTTATTTGATACAATGTCTGTTATATTAAAAACCAACATCATGTCAAACTTATTATGATGGTTTATATTAAGAATCAACATAGTAAGTAAAACTTATTATGCTGGCTATTTAACAATTAACATAAAAAATATAACTTTTTATGTCACTTGAATCTATGTCAGTTGTAGGATCGACATAAAAAGTAAAAAATATTTGTTATAAAAAGTCTTTGCACTTTCAACCATTGAAGATGAAGCATGTGGGATAATGTCAAGATCTAAATTGTCACTAATGTCATAGATTCACTTTTCCTATTTTTATTAATTGTCTTATCAACATATCATAATTACCTATAAAGATGTTTTAATGTGTCTTTTTCATATTTCTTACTCACATTATTTTCATATGATTCTCACATCAAATTAATATTTTAATAATATTATAAATAAGAAAAGTTTAATATTTGTAAAATATACACACATTGAAAAGTTTTTGCTTTGTTAAAAACATATTCACCATTTTTTTTAATAAACTTTATTGTACATTCACCATAACAAATGAGATGTTTATATATTTCTTGTTGTGAAATAATATACAATTCAATATTTATACATTAATATGCAATTTAAGAAATACAAACTAATTAAAATATGTTACTTAACTGCTTAAATGTAAACATGACATCTACATCTAGGTAACATAAAGATTATCTCATACCAATAATACTAAATATAATATTCAATCTATAAACAATATTGATTAACAACTATTTGACGTTAATACTATTATATATTAGTTTAAATACATTGTAATAACATTAAATGAGTTGTCAATATTACTATCAAATTGTAAAGAATGAACACTATAAGAAAAAACACATTTAGCCACCGAAATTAGCGATCGAATTTTTTCGGTTGCAATTAGCGACCGATTTAGCAACCGATTTAATTTTGGTAACAATTAGCAACCGATATAATTCGGTCGCAATTAGCAACCAATTTAGCGACCACTTTAATTCGGTTGCAATTAGCGACCGATTTAGCGACCAAGTTAATTCGGTCGCAATTTAGCGACCGATTTAGCCACCAAAATATGATTTGGTTTCACTTTTTTATTTAGCCACCGAAATAACGACCAATATTTTGCGTCGCAAAATTTCGGTCGCTAAATCGATGGCTATTCCATACTAAAATAAAAAAATCATTTAGCGATCGATTTAGCGACCGAATTACAAATTGAAATAGTGATCGAATTAAAATTTGTCGCTAATGAGAAAATAGCAACCGAATTGAAATCGATCGCTAATGAATATTATTTTTTTATTATATTTAAATTTATTTTTTTATAAATATACTTTAATTGTTTTAGTATATTTTTTACAATTTATTTTTTAAAAGTAATTTATTTTTAAAAAATAATTTAATTTTTAAATTATACTTTAAAAATAAACTTTGGTCTCAATATTAACAAAATGAATTGTAATAAATCAAATTTATTAAAAATTTAAATTGTAATAAATTTAAATTAGAGTGATATTAACTATTCAATACATTGTTTAAGAAAAGTTTAATAACAAATATTCTTTAATTTATTTTTCAATTGAAATTTCAATTTAAATTAAATTATATTTTAAAAATTTATATTAAAAAAATTAAACACATCAAATTATCACATTTTAATTCCTCATTAACTTAATTAATTAAAAAAATACAATTTTAATCAAATTATTACAATTTTATTTTATAATACTTTATTTTTAATCTAATTTTTAAATTTATGGCTTTATTATTATTAATTACTTAATCATGGTTGTTGTCATATAATTGATATACCACAAAAAAATTTATATCAATATACATTAGATAATAAATATATTATTTAATTAAACTATTTATAAAAATATATTTATCTTTAGTTAAAATATTTTTTAGTTTAAGTATACTAATTAATATTTTTTATTTTTAATATAATTAATAAAAAAGATTAAAAATTTAAAATTAATCTATTTTATAAATACTAAAAATAAACCATATTTAAATAAATGAAAAATATATTTAAATTTATATTCAACATAGTTAAGGTTGTGCCTTTTTAAAATTTATATTCAACATATATTTAAATTTATATTAAAAATAGTTAATATAAATTAAGGTTGTGCCTTTTTAAAATTTTAACTTTTTTATATATTGGATTTTCATTAAAAATTTTATAAAATTGCATAAGAAAATAGTGATTTAATTATACTTTTAATAAATTTAAGATAATACTAGTTTTTATTTTTATTTTTAAATATTTATTTTAATTTTTTTAAAGAGAAACTATAATTTTAGTTTCTAAATACTAAATTTAAAGAATTAAATTTATTATTATTTAATATTTTAATTTTAGTATTAAAAATCTAAATTATATTTTATTAAATTAAAATAATTACAATATATTTTTCTACTTTGAGAATTAAAAATATAATTAAACTAAAACTGAAAAATATTATAATACATTTTTGAACTCTTTTTTATAATATTTTTATTATTATTATATTTTTGGATTAATTATTTTTTCCTAATTTTTTATAAAGTCAATTTTAATATTTAAAAGTATTTAACATTTTGAATTCTGAAACTTTTTCTCTATTAAAAAATTTAAAAACATAATATACTAAAAAAGTATTATAAATAATTATTTCATCCAAATTTTTAATAACATGATAAGTCATCAAATTCGTATATAAAACAAATTTAATGATGGATTAAAATAGAACAACATTTATAAGAGACTATTTATTTTTATTTATGATGGATCAAAAGTGGAAATACATTTAAATTTATAATTTTATTTATGAAACACATTTAAATTTATAATTAACGAAAAATAATGAAAATCTTAATATAATATGATACTTTTAGTAATGTATTTTTTTATAAATTTAAACTTACTTTTTTTAGTTTAGTTTTTAAATTTTATGTATTATTATTGTTAATTGATATACTAGAATAAATTTATATAAAAATAGTCTTTATCTTCAAAATTCACTTCTTCAAATACTATCTTTATATTTTTCTAGTGTTTCTTTATAGTTAAGAAGGTCAGCATTTGTGCACACACTTAAATATAATATAAAGTAAAGAGTATTTGTTTATTCTATTTTATTTCCAATCTATAATTTGAGTTTTTAAAATGCTTATTTCCAATCTATAATTTGACGAAATCACATAGAAATGTATTATATGTTATATTATAGAAATGAAATTAAGTTATACTTTGGAGAATATATATATATATATATATATATATATATATATATATATATATAATTTATTTTTAAGTTGATAATTTTATTTTTATTTATGTAAATTTTATATATAAAATTAATTTAGAGTTCATATATGTAATTTTAATTTATGTAATATATATATATATATATATATATATAATTTATATAATGTATATAATGTATATAATATATATAATTTATTTGACATTAAAAATAGTTATATTTTTATTCATTTTATAATTATAATTTTCAAAGTATAACTTAATTTCATTTTTATAATATAACATATAATAGCGGTTCCACATGGAACCACTATTATATGTTAACTTTTAAGAGCGGTTCCAGTGGAACCGCTATCATAGCTCACCACATATTTCATTATGATCAATTAAATTTTCAAATAATCGATTATATTTGAAAATATATAATAGCGGTTCCAAGTTAATCGCTATCTAAAATATATTTTAAATAGCGATTAACGTGGAACCGCTATTATATGCTCACTTTTAAGAGCGGTTCAAGTGGAACCACTATGATATATAGATTTGATTAATTTTTCAAATTATAGATTATAATTGATTAATTTCTCAAATATATATTAAAAAATTATAAATAAAAATATATATTAAATTAAAATTTAAAAAAATTATTTATCAATTATATATTATAAAAATTATAATTATATAATTAATAAAATCTTATTTATAATTATAACTTTAAAACAATTATAACTATAAAATTAATGTTAAATAAATTATATATTATATAAATTATATATATGTATATATATTACATAAATTAAAATTACATATATGAACTCTAAATTAATTTTATATATAAAATTTACATAAATAAAAATAAAAATTATCAACTTAAAAATAAATTATATTTTAATATATATATATATATATATATATATATTACTCCAAAGTATAAATAATTTTCATTTTTATAATATATAATATATATATATATATATATATATATTTTTAACTATTTAAAAAACTAATCGATTATTTCAAAAAGTAATCTATTAGTTTTTTCATACTTCATTTTTTCATACTTGATGAGAATCAGTTATTTTTTTAAATAATTGATTAATTTTTAAATAATCAATTAGTTTTTCAAATATATATTAAATAATTAAAAATAAAAAATATATCAACTTAAAATTAAAAAAAATTATTTTTAAATTATATATATTATATAAATTATCAAGTATAAAGTTAAAAAAATTATATTTAAAATTATCACCTTAAAAAAAATTATAATTATAAAATTAATAAAAATATAACTATTTTTAATGTTAAATAAATTATATATATTATATAAATTATATATATATACATATATATATATATATATATTACATAAATTAAAATTACATATATGAACTCTAAATTAATTTTATATATAAAATTTACATATATAAAAATAAAAATTATCAACTTAAAAATAAATTATATTTTAATATATATATATATATATATATAGTATATACTATATATTTCATTTCCATAAGTATAACATATAATAGTTCGTTTCACGTGAACTACTATTATATGTTAACTTTAAGCGGTTCCAGTGGAACCGCTATCATAACTCATCACATATTTTATTATGATCGATTAAATTTTCAAATAATTGATTATATTTTAAAATATATAATAGCGGTTCCAAATTAACCACTATCTAAAATATATTTTGAAATAGCGGTTAACGTGGAACCGCTTATTATATGCTCACTTTTAAAAGCGGTTCCAAGTGGAACCGCTATCATATATAGAATTGATTAATTTTTCAAATTATAGATTATAATTGATTAATTTCTCAAATATATATTAAAAAATTATAAATAAAAATATATATTAAATTAAAATTATAAAAAATTATTTATCAATTATATATTATAAAAATTATAATTATATAATTCAAAAAAATCTTATTTATAATTATAACTTTAAAAAAAATTATAACTATAAAATTAATGTTAAATAAATTATATATATTATATAAATATATATATATATATATATATATATTACATAAATTAAAATTACATATATGAACTCTAAATTAATTTTATATATAAAATTTACATAAATAAAAATAAAATTTTCAACTTAAAAATAAATTATACTTTAATATATATATATATATATATATATATATATATTCTCCAAAGTATAAATAATTTTCATTTCTATAATATAAAAAATATATATATATATATATATATATATATATTTAACTATTTAAAAAACTAATCGATTATTTCAAAAAGTAATCTATTAGTTTTTTCATACTTCATTTTTTCATACTTCATTTTTTCATACTTCATTTTTTCATACTTGATGAGAATCGAGTTATTTTTTTAAATAATTGATTAATTTTTAAATAATCAATTAGTTTTTCAAATATATATTAAATAATTATCAATAAAACAATTATATCAACTTAAAATTTAAAAAAATAATTATTTTTAAATTATATATATTATATAAATTATAAATATAAAGTTAAAAAAATTATATTTAAAATTATCACCTTAAAAAAATTATAATTATAAAATTAATAAAAATATAACTAGTTTTAAATGTTAAATAAATTATATATATATATATATATATATATATATATATATATATATATATATATATATATATTACATAAATTAAAATTACATATATGAACTCTAAATTAATTTTAAATATAAAATTTACATAAATAAAAATAAAAATTATCAACTTAAAAATAAATTATATTTTAATATATATATATATATATATATATATATATATATATATATATATATATATATATATATTTCATTTCCATAAGTATAACATATAATAGCGGTTCATTGATGCTATTATATATTAACTTATAAGAGCGGTTCACGTGGAACCGCTATCATAACTCACCACATATTTCATTATGATCGATTAAATTTTCAAATAATCGATTATATTTGAAAATATATAATAGCGGTTCCAAGTTAACCGCTATCTAAAATATATTTTAAATAGCGATTAACGTGAAGCTATTATATGCTCACTTTTAAGAGCGGTTCGATGGAACCACTATGATATATAGATTTGATTAATTTTTCAAATTATAGATTATAATTGATTAATTTCTCAAATATATATTAAAAAATTATAAATAAAAATATATATTAAATTAAAATTTAAAAAAATTATTTATCAATTATATATTATAAAAATTATAATTATATAATTAATAAAATCTTATTTATAATTATAACTTTAAAAAAATTATAACTATAAAATTAATGTTAAATAAATTATATATTATATAAATTATATATATGTATATATATTACATAAATTAAAATTACATATATGAACTCTAAATTAATTTTATATATAAAATTTACATAAATAAAAATAAAAATTATCAACTTAAAAATAAATTATATTTTAATATATATATATATATATATATATATATATATATATATATATATATTCTCCAAAGTATAAATAATTTTCATTTTTATAATATATATATATATATATATATATATATATATATATTTAACTATTTAAAAAACTAATCGATTATTTCAAAAAGTAATCTATTAGTTTTTTCATACTTCATTTTTTCATACTTGATGAGAATCAGTTATTTTTTTAAATAATTGATTAATTTTTAAATAATCAATTAGTTTTTCAAATATATATTAAATAATTATAAATAAAAAATATATCAACTTAAAATTAAAAAAAATTATTTTTAAATTATATATATTATATAAATTATAAATATAAAGTTAAAAAAATTATATTTAAAATTATCACCTTAAAAAAAATTATAATTATAAAATTAATAAAAATATAACTATTTTTAATGTTAAATAAATTATATATATTATATAAATTATATATATATATATATATATATATATATATATATATATATATATATATTACATAAATTAAAATTACATATATGAACTCTAAATTAATTTTATATATAAAATTTACATAAATAAAAATAAAAATTATCAACTTAAAAATAAATTATATTTTAATATATATATATATATATATATATATATATATATATATATATATTCTCCAAAGTATAACTTAATTTCATTTCTATAATATAACATATAATAGCGGTTCCACGTGGAACGCTATTATATGTTAACTTTAAGCGTTCAGTGAACGCTATCATGTCACACATATTTCATTATGATCGATTAAATTTTCAAATAATCGATTATATTTTAAAATATATAATAGCGGTTCCAAGTTAACCGCTATCTAAAATATATTTTAAATAGCGGTTAACGTGGAACCACTATTATATGCTCACTTTTAAGAGCGGTTCAGATGGAACCGCTTATCATATATAGAATTGATTAATTTTTCAAATTATAGATTATAATTGATTAATTTCTCAAATATATATTAAAAAATTATAAATAAAAATATATATAAAATTAAAATTAAAAAAATTATTTATCAATTATATATAATAAAAATTATAATTATATAATTAATAAAATCTTATTTATAATTATAACTTTAAAAAAAATTATAACTATAAAATTAATGTTAAATAAATTATATATATTATATAAATTATATATATGTATATATATTACATAAATTAAAATTACATATATGCACTCTAAATTAATTTTATATATAAAATTAAAATAAATAACAATAAAAATTATCAACTTAAAAATAAATTATATTTTAATATATATATATATATATATATATATATATATATATATATTCTCCAAAGTATAAATAATTTTCATTTTATAATATATAATATATATATATATATATATATATATATGTAATCTATTTAAAAAACTAATCGATTATTCAAAAGTAATCTATTAGTTTTTTCATACTTCATTTTTTTATACTTGATGAGAATCAGTTATTTTTTTAAATAATTGATTAATTTTTAAATCATCAATTAGTTTTTCAAATATATATTAAATAATTATAAATAAAAAATATATCAACTTAAAGTTAAAAAAAATTATTTTTAAATTATATATATTATGTAAATTATAAGTTTAAAGTTAAAAAAATTATATTTAAAATTATCACCTTAAAAAAAATTATAATTATAAAATTAATAAAAATATAACTATTTTTAATGTTAAATAAATTATATATATTATATAAATTATACATATATATATATATATATTACATAAATTAAAATTACATATATGAACTCTAAATTAATTTTATATATAAAATTTACATATATAAAAATAAAAATTATCAACTTAAAAATAAATTATATTTTAATATATATATATATATATATATATATATATATATATATCTTCAAAGTATAACTTAATTTCATTTCTATAATATAACATATAATAGCGGTTCACGTGGACGCTATTATATGTTAACTTTAAGCGTCGTATCATAACTCACCACATATTTCATTATGATCGATTAAATTTTCAAATAATCGATTATATTTGAAAATATATAATAGCGGTTCCAAATTAACCGCTATCTAAAATATATTTTAGATAGCGGTTAACGTGGAACCGCTATTATATGCTCACTTTTAAGAGCGGTTCCGAGTGGAACCGCTATCATATATAGAATTGATTAATTTTTCAAATTATAGATTATAATTGATTAATTTCTCAAATATATATTAAAAAATTATAAATAAAAATATATATAAAATTAAAATTAAAAAAAATTATTTATCAATTATATATAATAAAAATTATAATTATATAATTAATAAAATCTTATTTATAATTATAACTTTAAAAAAAATTATAACTATAAAATTAATGTTAAATAAATTATATATATATTATATAAATTATATATATATATATATATATTATATCATAAATTAAAATTACATATATGCACTCTAAATTAATTTTATATATAAAATTAAAATAAATAACAATAAAAATTATCAACTTAAAAATAAATTATATTTTAATATATATATATATATATATATATATATATCTCCAAAGTATAAATAATTTTCAATTCTATAATATATATATATATATATATATATATATATATATATATATTTAACTATTTAAAAAACTAATCGATTATTTCAAAAAGTAATCTATTAGTTTTTTCATACTTCATTTTTTCATACTTCATTTTTTATACTTGATGAGAATCAGTTATTTTTTTAAATAATTGATTAATTTTTAAATCATCAATTAGTTTTTCAAATATATATTAAATAATTATAATAAAATATATATATCAACTTAAAGTTAAAAAATAATTATTTTTAAATTATATATATTATATAAATTATAAGTTTAAAGTTAAAAAAATTATATTTAAAATTATCACCTTAAAAAAAATTATAATTATAAAATTAATAAAAATATAACTATTTTTAATGTTAAATAAATTATATATATTATATAAATTATATATATATATATATATATATATACATATATATATATATATTACATAAATTAAAATTACATATATGAACTCTAAATTAATTTTATATATAAAATTTACATATATAAAAATAAAAATTATCAACTTAAAAATAAATTATATTTTAATTATATATATATATATATATATATATATATATATATATTCTCCAAAGTATAACTTAATTTTATTTCTATAATATAACATATAATAGCGGTTAGTACGTGTGAACCGCTTATCATAACTCACCACATATTTCATTATGATCGATTAAATTTTCAAATAATCGATTATATTTGAAAATATATAATAGCGGCTCAAAATTAACCGCTATCTAAAATATATTTTAGATAGCGGTTAACGTGGAACCGCTATTATATGCTCACTTTTAAGAGCGGTTCCGATTGGAACCGCTATCATATATAGAATTGATTAATTTTTCGAATTATAGATTATAATTGATTAATTTCTCAAATATATATTAAAAAATTATAAATAAAAATATATATAAAATTAAAATTAAAAAAATTATTTATCAATTATATATAATAAAAATTATAATTATATAATTAATAAAATCTTATTTATAATTATAACTTTAAAAAAAATTATAACTATAAAATTAATGTTAAATAAATTATATATATTATATAAATTATATATATGTATATATATTACATAAATTAAAATTACATATATGCACTTTAAATTAATTTTATATATAAAATTAAAATAAATAAAAATAAAAATTATCAACTTAAAAATAAATTATATTTTAATATATATATATATATATATATATATATATATATATATATAATTCTCCAAAGTATAAATAATTTTCATTTCTATATATATATATATATATATATATTTAACTATTTAAAAAACTAATCGATTATTTCAAAAAGTAATCTATTAGTTTTTTCATACTTCATTTTTTCATACTTGATAAGAATCAGTTATTTTTTTAAATAATTGATTTTTTAAATAATTGATTAATTTTTAAATCATCAATTAGTTTTTCAAATATATATTAAATAATTGTAAAAAAAATATATCAACTTAAAATTAAAAAAATAATTATTTTTAAATTATATATATTATATAAATTATAAATATAAAGTTAAAAAAATTATATTTAAAATTATAACCTTAAAAAAATTATAATTATAAAATTAATAAAAATATAACTATTTTTAATGTTAAATAATTTATATATATTATATAAATTATATATATATATATATATATATATATATATATTACATAAATTAAAATTACATATATGAACTCTAAATTAATTTTATATATAAAATTTACATATATAAAAATAAAAATTATTAACTTAAAAATAAATTATATTTTAATATATATATATATATATATATATATATATATATATATATATATATATATATATATATCTCCAAAGTATAACTTAATTTCATTTCTATAATATAACATATAATAGCGGTTCCACGTGGAACCGCTATCATAACTCACCACATATTTCATTATGATCGATTAAATTTTCAAATAATCGATTATATTTGAAAATATATAATAGCGGTTCCAAATTAACCGCTATCTAAAATATATTTTAGATAGCGGTGAACGTGGAACCGCTATTATATGCTTACTTTTAAGAGCGGTTCAAGTGGAACCGCTATCATATATAGAATTGATTAATTTTTCAAATTATAGATTATAATTGATTAATTTCTCAAATATATATTAAAAAATTATAAATAAAAATATATATATAATTTAAAAAAATTATTTATCAATTATATATAATAAAAATTATAATTATATAATTAATAAAATCTTATTTATAATTATAACTTTAAAAAAAATTATAACTATAAAATTAATGTTAAATAAATTATATATATGTATATATATTACATAAATTAAAATTACATATATGCACTCTAAATTAATTTTATATATAAAATTTACATAAATAAAAATAAAAATTATCAACTTAAAAATAAATTTATATTTTAATATATATATATATATATATATATATATATATATATATATTCTCCAAAGTATAAATAATTTTCATTTCTATAATATATATATATATATATATATATATATATATATTATTTAACTATTTAAAAAACTAATCGATTATTTCAAAAAGTAATCTATTAGTTTTTTCATACTTCATTTTTTCATACTTGATGAGAATCAGTTATTTTTTTAAATAATTGATTAATTTTTAAATCATCAATTAGTTTTTTAAATATATATTAAATAATTATTAAAAAAATATATCAACTTAAAATTAAAAAAATAATTATTTTTAAATTATATATATTATATAAATTATAAATATAAAGTTAAAAAAATTATATTTAAAATTATAACCTTAAAAAAATTATAATTATAAAATTAATAAAAATATAACTATTTTTAATGTTAAATAAATTATATATATTATATAAATTATATATATATATATATTACATAAATTAAAATTACATATATGAACTCTAAATTAATTTTATATATAAAATTTACATATATAAAAATAAAAATTATCAACTTAAAAATAAATTATATTTTAATATATATATATATATATATATATATATATATATATATATTCTCCAAAGTATAACTTAATTTCATTTCTATAATATAACATATAATACACTTCTATATGATTTCGTCAAATTATAGATTCGAAATAAACATTTTTAAAAACTCAAATTATAGATTGGAAATAAATGTATAAAATTTTAAAAATGATGTTATATTTTTAAAAACAAATATTAGAAAAAGATTTAAAAGCATGTATAAATTATATTTATATGTCCAAAATATTAAAGATATCTACATTTAAAAAAATACTAAAAAATATTAAAAGTTATACTTTAAATTAATAAAAATATTTTAAAAAAGTTATATTTATTAAAGTATTAAAAAATATTTTGTAATATATAAGTTAAAAAATTATCATTAAATTTTTTTAAAATTATTAGTTTTGTAATTTATATACAATGAAAATAATATAATGGTATATTAAAATATAAATATATAAATATATAAATATATAAATATATAAATATATAAAATATAAATATATAAATATATAAATATATAAATATATAAATATATAAATATATAAATATATAAATATATAAATATATAAATATATAAATATATAAATATATAAATATATAAATATATAAATATATAAATATATAAATATATAAATATATAAATATATAAATATATAAATATATATAAATATATAAATATATAAATATGAATATATCAATATATAAATATATCAATATTTAAATATATATTAAAATATATAAATATATTTGTATCTATAGATTTTATAAATATATAAAGATATAAATATAAATATATATATATATATATATATATATATAAATATATAAAGATATAAAGATATAAATATATAAATATATAAAGATATAAATAAATATATAAATATATTAATTATTAATATATTAATATATAAATATATAAATATGTAAATATATAAATATATAAATATGTAAATATATAAATATATAAATATGTAAATATATCAATAAATCAATATTTAAATATATATTAAAATATACAAATATATTTTTATTTATAGATTTTATAAATATATATATATATATATATATATATATATATATATATATATATATATATATATATATATAAATAAATGTAAATATATAAAGATATAAATATATGTAAAGATATAAAATATAAAGATATAAAGATATAAATATGTAAATATATAAATATATATCTTTAATATTTTGTACATATAAATATAATTTATATATATTTTCAAATCTTTTTCTAATATTTATTTTTTTAAATATAATATTATTTTTAAAATTTAATATTTAATATTTTTTTTCAAATATATAAAGATATAAATGTATAAGGATATAAATAAATATATAAATATATCATTATATAAATATATATATCGCTATTTTTTTAACTTTGTCACCGATTTAGTGACCAATTTAATATATTAATTTCGATCGCTATTTTGCGACCGAAATAAAATCGGTCGCTATTTTGCAATCGAAATAAAAATCAGTCACTAACACATTAGCGACTTGATTTTTTGTGACGACGCATTTCGGTCGCTAATTTCGATCGCTAACTGATTAGCGATCGATTTTTTTACATTACGACCGATTTTTTCGGTTGCTAAAATGCTTTTTTCTTGTAGTGGAAATATCATATTTTTTCAAGTGTTTCCCAAAACTGCTTAACTCTCCTAGGTGCACCATGACTTTAGACTTGGCAATCCAATTGGTTTTACTTCCAATAGATTTCTTTTTCGATGCTTCTATCGTCCATATGTATACTAATTCATCTAGCATCTTAGTCCTTATGCTTCTTGATCCCATATCTTTTAAGTTTTGAATATTATATAAATGTATCCTTTCTTTTGCCTTTTTTCCTGCCTTAGATAAAAAAATTGCAATATTAATCCATACATGTTAGATTCCAAACTTAAAAGAACATAAGTGGATGTAAAATGATATTGTTCTACACTTACATAAATTAAATTCATTGATTAATATAAAAGTGGATGCAAAATTACACAATAGTTACTAACCATAAAATCATTGAATAATTTTTTTTTCATATCAATAGCATGACTTTTTTCAAGTTGGTGTTGAATTAGGTATTCTTAGGAGTAACTCAAGTATAATCCTAAGTAACAAACCTTTTCCTACAATTTATAATACTCATCTATAAACTATGATTTAATAGTATAATATGTTGGAAAACTAATAATAATAATAATAATAATAATAATAATCCTGATTTTGATTCTAACGATCAAATATAAACATAATCTCATACTCGATAAACATGTCTGTAAGCTCGAATACGAAAGTGTACCTGAATTAGTCATAATGATGATGTCTTTGTAGAGCACTATATTGATCTTATGGTCTTCCACCTGAAGAGCACCTGTATTTCCCTATTAATTTTCTCTCTTGATGGGGATAGAAAGAAAGGAACGGGATTGATACTTACGTTCTGTGTGTGTGCTCCCAGAAGGGGACCATGACCCCTTAAAATAACCAGAATTAGGTTAATTACTTAAGTTTTAGTATTTCCAATTTGGCCCTTCATCAAATTAGAAATTGTTCAATGGTCTCTACACAATTTTATTTTCATGACATATGTCTTTAGCCAAAACTTTAATTTAGTCAGATCACTTTATTATTTGGCTTAATAAATAATGACTCTAACACATTTAAATTATGTATCATATATATACATGACCCAAATTTTGCCAACATAATATTGAATATTGGTACTTAAGTGTATTTTTACGTACACGATATTAACTTAGTACACAAATATAATAAGTCTCCTATCAACTTTTTTATGAGAATATTCACTTGAAATTTTTTTCTAGGTTATAAGTTATTATTGATTAGGGTAACATATGATTGATCAACATCAATTGATGGGGTGACCAACATCAGATCAATATTCCAAAATATTTATGAAAATTTGATGATTCTAGAAGTTTTTGTAAAGCTTCCCAAAATGTTAATTTGGAATATTTTTAGAAAGCTCATTCTAATAAAATGAATGAACTTATTTACATTAAAGAAGAATATGAAGGTGCAAGAAGAAAGTATGGAGGTGCATGAAAAAAAACATCAACTCACTCTTTAGTAGACGAGTTAGAGTTTGTATTCTGTCTTAATTATGATGGACTAATTCATCAAACTCTATTTTCAGGATATGAGAAATGAGACAGGTAAAAACAAGACAATTTGACCTGTTTTGTCACCTCTAATTTTTTTCAACTATTTTTATTAGTAATGCCAAAATAAGTGATCTTGCCAACCTAATATGGCCTATGGACAAAATAAAACAAAATTGATGGTTCAATCTATCTTATATTTTAAAATGTACCATAATTGTTTATCTTAGATTCTATATTTGACTTGAATGAAAATTAAGAAAAAAAAAACTAATAACCAATTTATAAAGATTATTAATTAAAAAAATTAAAAAATATTTTTAAATAAAAATAAAAAATAAAAAATAAAAAGTATTTTTAAAATTTATCTTATATTAATAAAACTATTTTTTATTTTATATATAATAATTTAATATATAAATTATAAAAAATAAGTTTTATTTAGTTCTAAAATAAAAATTAAAGACATATCTTTATTATTATCAATTCTTTTTTTAATAATATAATAATTTAAAATAATAATTATTTTTATATAATAAATAAATTATAAATACTTCCTTTTATAATTCCTTACAATGATACATATATTTTCAATAAGAATAGTAGGACGAAGACAACATAACTTATTTTTGTCTTTTATATAATAAAATAATTTCATAAAAATAATTTATAAGATGATTTTTTTATGTACTTATTTATCATAATTTAATTAATAGTAAATTTAAATCTAACTTAATAATATAAAATTAATTTAATATTTTATTTATATATTATAATTTAATTATATTTTTATATATATATATATATATATATATATATATATATATATATATATATGAGAAAGATTTACTTAAAAAAAACGTTTCTTAATATTATATATAAAAAACGATAAAAATAAAAAATAAATTTATTATTAAAACAATGAGTTTGGTGTCTAATAATTTTCAATGAATTTCATTCCATGAAACCCAATCTCTAGAATTTTCCATACATATTTTTATTAAATTATAGAGAAGTAATATATTGATACTGTTCATTTTAAATATTTAAATAATAATTTATTTTAATAATAATAATAATAATAATAATAATAATAATAATAATAAGAAGGATGAAAATATAGTTTTTTATTATTATAAAATTAATAAAAATAGTAGTTGTTAATAGGGCGGAAGGTGCCAATCTAGCATTTCCTCTTTAACAGTGTCTTATATAGTTTCAAATTAACCGATCAAATATATTCTTTTTTTTCACTGACGTAAAATATAGCGGCGCAAAAGGAAAAAAGGTGCAGAACTGTTTAGTGGGTAGGTCGCGAGCATCTTTGGAGTTTTCCCGTTTCCCTACTGCAGGCTTTGAACTGTGAATTGAAGAAAGATGGAGAAAATGATGCGACTCAGATCACTGTTCCGATCACTGAATGGCAGATCTTATCACGTTTTTTCAGCCACCAACCATATCCTTCGTTCAACCTCTCTTCTCTCTCCTGCTCCTATTCCGCTTTCTTCTCCCTCTTCCTCAGGTACTTTCTCTCTCCCACCGTTTCCTCATTTCTATTCCGTTAGGTTTTCATTTCCGCATCGCTTTTATCCCTAATCCGACGTCGTTCGCACTTTTTCCCTCATAACTAGATCGAATTTCATTTGTTTTATCAAAATAAATTTAAACTAAATTAATCTGATTGAATTTCAATTTCATTGTACTGCTATATGACGCTTATCGAACAATAAGCTAGTGTAATAGTGTTCGTTTTCCGTTTATCTGACCGGAATAACATGTCTTCGTTATTTTCGATTGGTAACTAACTCCACAATTGAATCATTCCGTTGTCATAGTATATAGACTTTGTATTCTGGTTAAAAAGTTGACAATGATTTTTTTGTTGTTAGTGCAACCGTTCTCTTTCATAATGAAATTGGTTGTTCAGATCACAACTTAATCAAAGAAAAAAAAAATGTTGTATCTGGTTCACTTATGACGTGTTTTGAAGGCTTTTTTAGCTTTGTTTGGGTGAATTTCTTCGTGTTGGAAAAGAAATAAGAAGAACTAAGTTTCTCTTGTTAGTTAAAATTAGCTTTGCATAAGGTAAAATCAACTTTTGGAGAAGCTGAATCAGAATGTTTCTATAAATTAGATTATGCATAAATTAGTTTTAACTACCAAGAGAGGTTTAATTTATTTTGAATTGGTTGCTGAGATATTTATCCAAATAGAATCATTGTTGATTGAGCTAGAGTGCTGTACTTGAGAACGACTGTTGTGCGCTGAATTGGTTTTGCATGGAAAAGCATGCACAGAATGCAGGTCTCCTTTCTCGATGGGTTTAGGGAGCATGCGATTCTATAGCGAAGATGTGACTCACATGCCCAATATTAAAGACCCTGAGCTTTACAATGTTTTCAAGGATTTGTTGGCTGTAAATTGGAGGGAGCTTCCTGATTCTGTTGTTTATGATGTTAAGAAGGCATTGTCTCAAAACACTGACGACAAGGCTGGCAAGGAGGTTGTGGAGAATGTGTTCCGGGCAGCCGAAGCTGTTGAGGAGTTTGGTGGGATTCTAGTCAGCTTGAAACTGGAAATTGATGACAGCATTGGAGTGAGTGGCGAGGTATTTCTCTCTGCACTATTGCATTCTATTCCCACTTACCCTTCACATTAGGCTGCTGATGATTGGATTTTTTTTTTTCTTTTTAGGATGTAAAGCCATTGCCTAATCATATAAGAAATGCTCTGAGTATCATTTTTGATCGCTACTCCACCTATTTGAATTCCTTTGGACCCGATGAGAATTATCTGCGGAAGAAGGTGGAGATAGAGTTGGGCGCAAGCATGATTCACTTAAAGATGAGATGCAGTGGCCTTGGTGCTGAGTGGGGAAAGGTATCTTACACTTTCCCTTGTTATTGCCTATTCATCTAGTAGTTAGTGTAATGTAGCCAATGGAATGTGCACTGCTTCTCTGCTTTTCATTCATAAGGCCTACACATAAAATCTCAATCTATTCACTTAATGAGGAATATGATGTGAGACATACAAAATATCTGCCACTTTCATGTTGTCATTTCCTTTAGCTGACACCACAGCACTGCCATTTGAAGATGCTAAGACCATCGGAAGTTTATGATGAGGGATCCCCAAAACCATCATGGCAGATATCATCAAAAACTCTGATTTCCAATTTTTGTGTGTACTTGCAAGTTGCAACATAATTTAATTCTTTCAATCTTTGAAAATATGTTGTCAAATGTTATTGTGTGTCTTGTTTGCTCGAATATCAATTTAACTTTTTGCACGTTCTTTCTTAAATTCCTCGCATATTTAGTTGGTAGTCTATCCTATATAGTTATTGATAGGAAAAATGTAAGTAGTATGGATATGCCTTCAGAAAATAACTCAAAAAGGAGAAAAAGGGTTAGGAAATTTGTTGTGATCATTCAATTGTCTTTTGTGTTTCAAAATTGCTTTTTTCACTTTCCCACCTTGATTGGTTAGTACTTTTAGCTATTCCTGGTAATCTTTGTTCCATATAATTCCATGGTAAATAGCATTGCTACAGAATTACAGACCAATTCCCATTCCCTTATCTAATCTGAGGTTTCTGTTGCAGGTTACGGTTCTTGGAACTTCTGGACTTGCAGGTTCATATGTTGAGCAAAGAGCTTAGAAGAAGTATTCAAGAAACATGGCATGTAATTGTTTGTTTGTGTTTCATATCATGCTTTTGATGCCTGTAGACCCTTCGATCTGTTTTCTCCTGGCCTTAGTTGTCAAGAGTTTGATAGCATAGAAATAAGAGCACTTAACTTCGTTAACTGGGATTATCCTTAAACATCTTTTTCTTTCATTTTGAATTCCATTTTCCTCAAGTTAACAAATAACAATGTTAGTGAAATTTTACTGACTTGTATCTTTCTTCTTATCCATATGAAAAAGACAAGTAAAGAAGTTAATTAATTATATAGATTAAAATTTATTGAATTACACAAAATTTAGCTTCTCATAACAAAGGAATATACATGGAAGCAGCTATGGTAGTTTACTGAAATGCATATTTATTAATGAATGTGCTGCATTTGTTAACAAATAAAAGCAATGGGGATAAAAGGATGATAGAAAAAATTAACATAGGTTTTATTGCTTATGAAAGAAAATCAAAGGTATACATGATGTACATTATGTAATTAATACAAGCTAAGTAAGCAAACTGGCGGCAGTTACGAATCAGTTGCATTGACTGAAAAGGTAACTATTAATACTTATACATGTTCAGAGTCTTCTCAAAATGGATATCAATCATTTTCAAGTGGCTACATATATTTTGAAAAAGAGTTGGGTATATATATATATATATATATATATATATATATATATATATATATATATATATATATATATATATATATATATATATATATATATATATATATATATATATACATTCGTGGAGAAGATGACATTGGCATAAGCTTGGATAATTGTTTATTTTATTTTGAACAATGTGACAATCAAATTTTGATATGTTTAGTTCGTTCATAAAAGACCTAATTAAAGGTAATTTGTACAGTAGATTGGTTGTCGCATTATAATAACACTGATCGAATGAAAGGAAGACAAAAATCTTCAAATAAAATTGTCAATCATTGGATTTCGAATTTGGTAGAGGCTAAGGTGTGATATCTATCGAAGAACTTCAAGAAATTGTGGATTATTTCTTAGAACGCTAAGAAATTAACAAAGAACCAAGATATATGGAAAAATCAGTAATAGAGCAGCGAGAATCAAAACTAATTCAATCGGAATCACTAAAAGCTTTTAATTGAAAAGTATTGTTTGCATCGAGAAAAATTTCAGTCTCAGGTGTACCTTTCAAATAATAAAGAACATGAAAAGTAGTTTGACGATGTTCTATGGTGGGAGAAGAAACAAACTAACTAAAATGTTAAACCGTGTAGGTTATATCAGGAGGAGTATTGGTTAAGTATATAAGGCAACCAATTAAGCACCTATAGGGTGTTGGATCAACGAGAACAATTCCTGAAGTGGAATGAAGACGATTATGGTAGTCTAGTGGAGTTGAAACAAGACAAGAAACAAGCATACCATTGTCAGAAAGGAGATCCAGTATATACTTCCTCTTACACAAATGTATCTTGGAAGCATTACAAGCAATTTCAAGACCAAGAAAAAATTTGAGATATCTAAGATACTTGATTTTGGAAGTAATATCAAGACAAGATTTGATATGATCAATTTCAACAATATTATTACCAGCTAAGACAATAATATCATCAATATATAAAAGAAGAGTCATGATGTGAGAGACAAAGAATTTGAGGAAAAGAGAATGATCTTAGGCAAAATGTTGATAGCATTTGGACAGTAGAAAAAAAAAAAGAAAGGTATGCATGTCATTGTCGATTGACCTATTTAAGGCCATAAATGGACCGTTGCAAGTGACACACTTGTCCAGACTTAGGAACATGCAAGCTAGGTGGACGTTGCATATACACTTCTTCATGAATATCACCATGCCAAAAAGCATTATTCACGTCTAGTTGTTTAAGATGTCATTTATGAATGGAAGCCAAAGCTAGAAGAAAACGGACAATGGTGAGTTTTTCTACAGGGGAAAATGTGTCAAGAAAATCAAGACCTTCCATTTGTATATATCCCTTAGCAACTAAGCAGACTTTGTAACGCTCTATGGTACCATCAACACTATGTTTGACTTTGTAAACCCAATGGTCGACGATTGCGACTTTATGAGGATGTAAATCAGTGAGAATCCAGGTTTGATTACCTTCAAGATTATTGATTCCAACAATCAAACTTGGAAGCTTCAACGTATGACTGAGGTTCAAAGATGGACGAGATAGACATTATATATTGTAAAACATATGAAAAGATCTTGGAAATAAGGGGTAACAGATCCATGAGTAGAACATGTGAACAAATATTGTTGTACTGATCATTTAAGCCTCGTAAATCTGCGTTGCTCTTCCAAACTTTCGTTGGACAATAATGGATGAAACTTGACACGAACACTTCAAAGAACAAGTATACACTAGGTGTTTAAAATTTTCTAACTCATCCCACACAATTTGAAGTTTAGTAAAGAAATTAGTTACAAAAAGTTCACCTTGTCTCATTGAAGAAGCTTCATATTGCAAATCAGACATTCGTAAGAGGTATCCGTGAGAATAACAAGATTGCATATCATTCCATATTTGTTTTGTCCATTCAAAGGATGCTATGATAAATAGAAACAACAACCAAATGAACGGTTCAAGAAACTACCATGTTATTGCATTGAAGCCAAGTATTGTACAAAGGATCAAAAATAGATGCTTGTTGTGCAATTCCGTTGAGGAATTCAACTTTATTCTTCATGCTTAGGGTTGTTAACATTGAACAATTCCATGAATGATAATTGGTGGAGTTGAGAAAAGAAGAAACAAGAGCGACAACTGATTTTTTGCCTGGATGAAGATAAAGGTAATTGTGCACACTAAGTATTTGATCAGCGTCTCCCCTCATGATGGGAAAGAAGCAAAGCAGAGTCTCCCCTCATGATGGGAAAGAAGCAAAGCAGAGCTCTTCAAAGAAGAGCTTCGATACCATAATAAAGAAAAGCAATCGGGATAACATGATGAGAGAAAATATTAACAAAGACTTTATTGCTTATGAGAGAAAAACAAAGGTATATATATACATGATATAAATAATGTAACTAATAGAAGCTAAGCGAACTGTCACTTACAAATCAGTTGCAAAGATACTTGTACAAATAGTGACTAAAAGATAATTACTAACACAAATAGTGACTAAAAAGATAACTACTAACATTTGTATTAGACAATAGGAGAAAACTCGTCCATGGCCAAGCCAAGCAAAATGAGGGGTGAGAATGGTTTTAGATTGTAACGATATTGGAGATTGATTCCCTTTGTTAGTTATGAGATGAACGACACCTCTGGACTTTTCAGGTATATACACCAAGCACCAAGGACTACAAGTAATCAATAATTGATGACCCTCTATAAACTCGGATAGAAGTCATACATTCATAAGTTTTGTCTACATCAGAGAAAAATGTTGAAGTTATATTTTTTTTTAATCAAATACAGAAGGATGTTCTTTTAATCAACTGATCTTATTGGATGAATGAATAGTTCACATCTAAATCTGGTCAGTTCAGGCAGTTAGCAATCAAAGATCGTGTCATTGATCAGACTAAGCAGTCAAGTGTTACGTTACGCAATTGTGCAAGAGTTTGTTTATTTCAATTCTCATGTATGTTAAAACTAAAGATATGAAGCTTGAGCTATATGTCCATTATTCCATGATCTTCAACCAACATCTCATACAAGTTCACAGAGATAATTGGAACAGGAAGAGACAGAGCAAGTAAAATAAATTCAGATAATTTTGGTACTTAATTGTATTTTTCGCGACAACCATGACTCAGACGGTGACTTAGGCAGTGGTGGAAGTAACACAGCTTTACGGCACAGCCCAAAAGGCCATCCTTCGCAGTGGCAAAACTCTTGCATTATTGAACGCCTCCAATACTCTGACATGTCAACCTTACTCATGCTTGAACATCGAGACAGGTTGGTTTTCACAGAAAAAAATGCTTGGTCACTCACAACACTCGAAGAACAACATGACAGACAACTTTTAACGGAAAAAAACTCTTCTCTTTCATCATATTCTCCATCACCTATCACCACCCTTGGTTGTGCTGCCATTGTCACGTACAGTTCCCTTGTTGCAGGAGAATATGTCCAAGAAAAGCCATCTCTCAATGGGCTTCGCTTGTGCTTTTGTTTCTCCATGACTCGGCTTCTAACCGCTGAAACAACAACCTGAGAAAACAGGACACAATAGAACAATAACAACTGAGGTTACTCTATAGTTCAACATCGAGTACACCTTATTAACATGTTTGGCTTCATTTTAGACGACCCAAAATCATGTTGAAATATCAGAGCAGCTAACGTGATCTTATACAAATGTTCACATGTCTGGTTTCATGCAGAACAATTGACTCTGGATTCAGACTTGATTGAGTTGAAACAAATTTGCTGATAAAAATTATCATGATGAACTTTATTTCTAACATTCTTTTAAAATACATAAATCATAACACTTGGAAATCAATTTTAATTAAAATAATTTTCATCCAAAATCAATTTTTTAAACGCTCATTCAAGAACAATTAACTGATCAAAGTGAAGAACTTTTCGAAAGGGTTTGATAAAGGTACTTCATGTACCTCATCAACATCATTAATGATGGGACACTCCTCCTCAAGGCTTGTAGTTGAGAGCCTCCGAGTAAAAGTTTGACAGTGGGAAAATACTTCTTTCAGAGTCCCTGCAAGGAATCTGCATCTCTTGGTGTGGTTTGGTGGCTCCTCATGGTAGAAGACACCACCCATGGTGGGAATTACTTGATCAACTTTTCACATGAGAGGATATATATTACAAACACTTTGTGTGTGTTGATACTGAAATTGATATGCTTCATTGATAGTGGCCTGGTACTGAAACCCCCACTAAGCTTTCCGTTCTTTAAAGGTAAAGGAAAGTTAAAATGGGTTACATACTTTGTTTGGATTAGACTATAGACAATGAGAGTGAAAAGAAGAAGAAAAAAAGGTGAAAAGTGAAATTATTGAATTAATTGAAAAATAAAAATAAATAGAAGATAAAATAAATTTATATAGTATTAATAATTTTATTTATTATTTTAATTTTTTTAATTATTGTTGTTATTATAATAGAAAACAAAAATAAATAAATATTATTAAAAACATACTCTTGTTTAAATGTGAAAAGAGATTACACTTTTTATATTTAAAATACCTTTTTTGGCACTCATCACTCTAAACAAATTTTGATATTTCAAGAACAAAAATTATTTATATATTTTTGACTCTTCTATAATTTAATTAACTACTTATAAATTCTATTTTTTATATGTTTACCCATTTAAATTTTCTATAACAATAAAATAATTTTTACTTTTTTCAACAATGAAAGAAATGTGGATTTTTTTTTATATTACAAGGTTTCGAAATATTTTTTTCATATAAACAATAAAGTATCCTTTACTCTTATAATTATTTAAAGAAATATTAAACTTGTTTCACTTATATTAATACTATTATTAATGATTTTACTTTCTAGAAATACTAGAAGCAACTAACTTTTATGATACATGTATTTTGGTTTTTAGGTGATAGAGGAGTCATGATAATTTTAAAAGTACAAAAAGATGAATTGGGAATTAATCGGAAAAAGAAAATAACACTTTTTTGTAAAATTTGTTAAAAAAAAGGTTTTACATAGTAATGTTTTCATCTTGAATCCACAAAATGCTCAACCAGATCAACTCAAAAATCTTAATTACTTGAAGTCCAAACAATGACTTGTTGAAAACTTTCTTCTATTTTTATCTTTATCTCTGCATCTAAGTGGTGGTGCTTGTTCACAGCTACGGATCTTTTAATATATTATTAATAAATAATAAATAAATATAAAAAGAAAAAAAATATGAAAAAAAGTAAAAAAATAATAAATATATTTTTTAATATATTAAATAATTAATAAATTTGAGAGAAATAAAATTATAAATTATATAAAAATTATAAAATTAAAAAAAAATTAAAAAAATAAAATTATAAATATACATATAAATATATTAAATATTTAAAACTAAAATAATAAATTACTGTCAGTTACCGATAACATCCGCCGTGCTTGTTGAGAGTCACACTTGAAGCCAAAGTCATGCTTAACAGAACGTGCCACCCAACACATTATCTGATAAATTTGTGTTAATGGGTAAATAGTTATCCTCCATTGAAGTTATTTGGTGCAGAAACAATCTAGAAATGGACAAGAGAATCGCTACGGTTTGTGTTAAGTGGCCCAATCGCATCCTTTTGAAAGTTGAAATCGACTCCAATGACATGACATCAAAGCGGATTCTGTTGAACGTGCAGAAGATTAAGTTCGAGAAAAAATAAAATAAAAATGGAAGTCATAAAAAGAGTGAAAAAGTAAAATGTTATTAATTATTTTCAGGATCTAAACTAAGAGGTTTCTTTTTCAATCACCAATAAAAGTAAAAAATACAAACTCGTCATCACGAGGTTCCCAAATGAGTTGCATCATGCAGTATTCATGAATCAGATTAATTTGACTGCACTTGGCATGTGAAAATGGTTAAGTTGGTTGAATATTTTGTTCCACTGGTGAATCTTAGAGTCGATATTAATTGTAGTTTAACTCGATTCAGCAGTAGACAGATAGATTCGTGGTGAAGGAAAACTTTACCTAGGAATAATATCTTAAATATAAAAATTAGTTAAATAATTATAAATTAACTTAATCCTCGTCAATTAACTTATACATCGTCACTTATAAATTTGTCCCGACCAAAATTTACAAGCACGTTTCTTTTAATTTTCAAAACTCATCTATATATGTTTTTTATTTTTTTTCTATATAAATTGACCAAACATTTTTATCCATACATTTTTTTTTCAAAACTCATTTATATCTTTTTTTTATATAAATTGATATTAATTGTGAATATAACTGATGTTGATTTTTAGTTGAATTCATGTCTAACATATTAAAAGAAAAAAAAAGACTAAAGAACTACTATATGTGATATTTCTGTCAAAATTACGTCCTGTTCTTTCATTTTAGAATCAAGAAAAAAAAAAGTAATAATAATAAAAACTTAGTTTTCAAATATTTTTGCCACATATTTGTACACTTTCTATTCACTCAATACCCTAAATTATACATAATTATAATTATAAAAAAAGTTGTTATTATTGATAATTTTGTTACTTTTTCTTTTTATAGTAACATAATATTTGTTATATTTAATTAAGTTTATTTATTTTTAATTTTTTTATATATTTAAAAAGTCATTTAAATCAAACAAATTTAAAATATGATTTGGTTTGGTTTGATTTTTATTTTAAAAAAATCATACCAATATTTTACATTTTAATCTAGATATTTTTATAGTTTTTTTATTATAAAATTATTAAATGTATTAGAACAAAATAATTATTTAAAAAACATAATATAAAAATATTATGTATAATTAATTTTATATTTATAATTTTAATTTATTTCTATATATTTTCATATTTAGTTTAAATAATAATAATAATAATAATAATAATATATATCTTAAATTATAAAAAAATAATCGATTTACTTACATGAAATATCATTTTATATTTTAGTTAAAATATATATATATATATATATATATATATATATATATACATTAATTTTAATATAGTTTGATTTTGGTAAGTTACTGATTATCGAACCAGATTAATTAATTTTAATTTTTTTGTTTAAAAAATTAAAAATATTTAATTTTAAACAATTTTATGTTTCTTTGACCACATAATAGGTTTTGAATATAGTCACATTGGTCAGGTAGGGGATTTGATACTGAATTAAGGTGTAGAATTCAATCTCAAATAAAAATATCAAATTCATTCCCTGTAAATGTTGCTGTTAATTGAATTTAGAAGAGTAAAAAAAATCACGGATCAATGATCACAATCATATTCAGAAAATAGTGATACAGAAAACCAAGATCAATTCGAAACTATTTACAGTTTAAGATTCACACCAAATCGCAACGAAACGAAACGATGCGGCGTCATTTGGAGGAGGCTTGAAGGTGGTGAGAGGCGAGAGCGATAAGCGAGTTGAGTTTTGCGAGCGCGGAGGCCTTGTCGGGAGGGCACTTCGCGAGAGAGAGGTTCAGAGATCGAATCGCCTCGTCCAGCTTGCCGGCAGCGAGGGCGGCGCAGCCCGCCTTGTATGCCTCGTCTGCCACGCGCGCGTCATATCCCTCGTTGGCGTCGAGCAGAGCGGTGGCGCGTGAGTGTTCCAGAGCCGAGATCGCGGAGTCGATCTCCGCCATCAGCGCCTCCGGCGTCGCTGCAATTATCTTAACGCCGTCGAACACGTTCCAGTGGTGGGCCTTGCCGGAAGCCGAACCCGAACCCATCTCCCCGAGATCGTGTTAATCGGTAAGAGCAATTGGTCACAAAAAGATGTAAATGATGAAAGTGTTGTGTGGCATTTCTTGCATAGAGAACGATTAACAAATTGTATGATGCGTGATTAACGATTACTAATTTTCTTACGCATTCTTATCTCAAACCCTAACCTTTCTAACATTTGGAGGACGCTCACCGCAACAAGGACACGTGAAGCTGTGAACCCAACACTAGCAATATCTTGTTAAGGGGTTTAAGTTTCTAAAATGGGTCTGAAATCATTTGTTATTAAGAAAACCCTATTCATTTTTGTTTAAATATATAAGATTTAATTAAGTTTTTTTTTCTTCTAAAATTTAGAGTAATTTTTAGTTTTTAACCTCTAAAAAAATGAATCCCTTAAAATTCAAAAATATAATTTTAATTGTTAAATAATAAATTTGAAAGATTAAAATATTTTGTTATATTTTTAATATTTTAAAATTAGTATTTAAAAACTTAAATTGTATCTTATTAAACCTTAGAAATTAAAATAAATACTTTTTAATTTAAAAAATAACAAATTATTTATCTCAACTTTTGAGAACTAAAAATATAATTGCTTTCAAAAAAACAAGGCTCATGTGAATTTGTCTAATTTTAATTACATCCTTCTCTATACTTTTTAGCAAACCTAATCTTCTTATAATTTTATTTTAACATTTTGGTAATTACTTTTATTAAAATAATTGTTATAGTAATTATTTTTAATTGTGATTTTTTATTATTATAAAAAAATATACATACAAACATGAAAAAAATGTTAATAATTAAAAAGATATATAATAATTGTTATTATTATTATTATAAAATTTAGTGATCATAAATATTAAAAAAAAATGCTATATCATTATATAATAAAATATCATTGATATAAATTGTAAATTTTAATAAACTTATTATATATTAATGATTTGTAAAGTTATTTTATATCATTAATGTAGAGTCTTTTATTTTAATAATAACAGTAGTTATTTGTAATTAAATGAGTGTGAAATAAATTTCATAATATGATTTCTTTGACACTTTTAATAAATGTATAAATAGTTTGAGTTAATTAAAGATAACTAATTAAACTTTAAATAGTCACACATAAATAATATTTTTCTAAAACTAAATAATAAATAAATAAATAAATAAGAGTCTCTGCATTCACCAATCACTTACAAACATGTTCGCCTTGTTGCCATCTATGGACCAGAATGACTTTTTGTTTGGATAAATTTATCAGTAAACCTTCTTGGCAAAATATTGCCATCAATACCAAATTTGGTTATATATTCTTTTTATAGTATTATTTTACTTTTTAAAATCAGAAAATACACTAATAGTAATGTAAATCATAATAAAAATTGAATAAAATTATATAATAGAGAGAGACACAAGTATGAATACGTAGGTACATGTAATGTATGATTATAATACACCAAAAGGAAGGCAGAGCAGAGACATTATAAACCCCAGATAAAAATGAGTTATGATTTCAGCTACCTCAACAAAACAATTTCCTCATCAGTTAGTGCATGTTAGTTTCACTTTTTTTGGTGAAAACTATCAGGAAAACAACACTTCTCATAGCACTTTCAAAGGAACCAACTATTTGACCGAGAATCTACAACTTATCTTCCAACACAGCCTTTTGAGGTTACAAATCCCATTACATCATCAAAAGAATTTAAAACAAACAAATCTAATTCACCCCACCTCTGTCTCAGATCGGTCGTGAGGGAAAAATCCTTGGCACTGAGATGGAAAGATGGAAACCAAGTCTTATACGAGTAAATGACCATTAGGGGGAACTCTTTTATCTCCATTTCAACCATTGATGATAAAGCCATATACATTAAGAACAAACAGTATAATCCGGAAAGCATGTCAAGGCTACCTTTGCGTGTCTGCAATCTACAAGGTAAGGTGTGGACTTTATTTTATCATGTAACCTTTTCTGGATTTGGCAGTTTATCTCCTGGACTAACAACTCCAGAGGCCCAAGGGACAACCAATGGTGCAGATGGGCGCGAATTTCGATACCATTCAGGATATTTGTCCTTAAAATTTAGTTTGGGTTTCTCATCCTGTGTTCAAAATACCAATTATATTCACCAGCAGGGGAAAAGGAATAAAAACATAACTAGAAGGAGATTTTTAGAATATTTAATTTTCATTCTCATATCATTGTTACACATTTCTATTATAAATCAATCAAATATCACCCTTGGAATGACCTTTAAGACAATAATTGTAGAAGTTAACGAACTTATCATATGTGGCAATTGAATGTCAGTATGAAAACTATGACAGTATGAGCAGTTTATTTAAATTATATTTATTTGAAGAGTAAATAATCCATGTAACGGTAGCATAAAGCATTTTCATACTATCATTTAATCATAAATTGCAAGGTAGGGTCAGAGATTTTTATTTATACATAAACTATTTTAAGAGCTAAATTTATCATGGTTTAACAATATAAAAGTTTACTCTGAAGGTGGATAAAAGTAAAACTTCTATTTGAAATTCAATAGCACTTTGTAAGTTCTCACTGAAAATAAAGTATCAAAGGCTGTTAAGCATTTTGTATAAGGGAGCAAAGTAGTGAGTCACATTCATAGGTTGCAACTTACATATTTCAGCCAGCATTCCTGATATTTGTGCTGATAGATATCTGGTGAATGACACCCAAATTCTGATGGGCAATAAACCCAAATATTGCATTTCTTTTCACCTTCTTTGGCACGTTTAGCCTGGTCCAAGCAAGCTTGACAGCAATCAGCTGCACTATCTTTATGATGAGTAAGACCCCATCTCACGGCTAAGCCACCATAATCTGTATGAAGTTCAGTATTGCATTGAGGTGGAAGGGGCTTGCCAGGAAGAACTTCCTCCTCTGAAGAGAATGTAGACTTAGTACATACAAATGTTAACTTTCTGCATGGAAAAATATGTACATACTTCTAGATTCTAACACAGTACATGTATGATAATTGTAAGCAGAATCTAGTTAAACCACTTTAGTGATGACCTATAACTGTGTAAGGATTACAACAGATGACAAAAGATGGGGGAAATGTTTTGACCAAAGAAACTATTACCAATCTCGGACTCTCCCTCGGGTTTGTCATTGTGTTCATCATTGACAACCTCAGCAGGTATCCAAAGGCCAATTTCTTCAGAAACCACGGCCCAATCAGACTCCAAAGCTCTTACTAGCATTCCTATGAAGTTTAAAAAAGAAAATATTAGATACAAAGATATGGAAAGCATCCATTGTTAATGAGCAAAGAGACAAACTTCATCTAAATGTGTCATCAACCAATTCCAATGTTGAAGACAGAACATATATCTTTTGTTCATACCTGCCTCTTCATGTGGAATGGTTGAGTTGGAAGTCCCTCTGTCAACAACCAACTTGACTTCTTCCAATTTTTGCTCGCGCCAATTTTCAACTTCTTCTGTATAAGTCAATGTTAAAAATATATCAGTAATAAAATATCTTCCACATTGTACAAAATTATAATTTACATAGCAATTTGATATAAAATGACCTTCATATACAAAAGATGAACCCCATTCTAAGACAGAATTTACCATAGGATGTAAAAGAAATTATTGGTTGGTTGTGCAATAAAATATTAAAATACAAACATATACACATTGGGAAAAAATTACATAAAATATCTCAAATACAACAGAATGAAAGATTTCCTTCTCTTGCTTTTCTTATTTTTGGGCCTAACACCCAAGGATGTTGACTGTGGGGGATACAGTAGGAAGCCAAAAGGGGTTTTTCACCTTCAATACCATGAACACAATCATTTTGAAATGGATCCGTACAAACCAATGTTAAACAAATAGTATGAGGAAAAAAAACAATTATACAGGCCTCCTACAATAAGCAATAAAATAGTTGTTTCTTGTTAATCTTTTCTGTTGGCCTACATTCCAACCCCAAAAGAAATGATAGATCCAAGTAAACCAACACTTCCAAATAGAAGCTTTGGCTAAACATCCTAAAGCTACATTAGGGCTAAGAACAAGAGGAGAACCCAACCAAAAACCTAGTCCATTAGGTGGGAGAGCCTCAAGGCTTAATTACCAGATCAAGCAGCTAATTCTACTCAATTTGGAATCCTAACATTGTCACTCCCTTTGATGGCCCACTCTCAATGAAAGCACTAGTTGTTAGGACTTAAAACAAAAAAGGAGAACCTAACTCCAAAGACTAGTCAATTAGGTGAAAGAGTCTCAAGGCTCAAGTACTAAATGAAGTAGATCATCTTACTCACCTTGGGACTCCTAACAGACTAGCAGCCTAAAATAATATCATACACCTCCTTCACATTTTAACTACTTGGCTAATACATCTGTTGACCTCTCAGCCTTTAACTATGCATGGTGAGCTTTAACTTTTACTTCATCGGATATTTCATGGAAATATTAAATTTAGTTGAATAGTGTGATCTAACTTGGTCCCAAAAAAATCATTGTTAAAGTACACACAACACCACATCAAATTTTGAATAATTTAGTTTATCAATCATCACCATTGCTACAAATATAACATGAAAATACTGAATAATTTTGTCCTTTCATAAATCAAATGCATAATGAAGAATTCTTGGGCACTCATGAGTGTTAAAGATGTTCCAAACCAATTAAGAATACGATAAAGTACTCCTTATCCGGCTTGGACAATCCTCACCCCTTGAGCTACTTTTATGTTTGATATTGTATACTATCCAAATGAATAAATCCATTTTCTTATCAAATTTAAATTTTTACCTCCAGATTATGTAAACAGGTCTTAAAAGGGAGTAGATTAGTGATTTCCAACTTCATGCATTATGATATTATTATGAACTTCAAAAACTTTGAAAGTTATTGCCTTTTTCAGGTCAGAACATGTCATCCAATTTTAACATAAGGTTAATAATTATTTTTTTCATCCAACCCAATAAATACCCAGAAGTGTAGAAGAATTAAATTCTCCCCCATCCCACCCAATCAATATTTGGATTAGGACCAAAATTAATAGAATCCAAATGGTCTCTTTCTATGTTTAAGATTGAAAAATGTAGGAAGAGAAAAGGATGCAAAGCAATTTCCTCATAAACATTAAATTAGAAAAAAGATTGGCAAGTAAGTCTTATAATTGTGACTTGAACTACAATTTGCAGAAGGAAATTTGTATAGTCCAACTTATATTTGAAACACCAAGACTCTAGTTTCCTCATTGAACAAAAAAATACATACTATATATATAACTAACCAGCAAGAAACAAACATTGAAATATAAGGAAACATCTATGAATGCATCATATTTAAGCAAATTCAAGTTTACTCTTGAACTTTTAACTATGGAGCAAGTATACATGAAATGGCAATAAAAAAACACATTACGTTTTAAGGACAGTAAAACAACAAATCTAGTGTTAATGATCCTATTACTGAGATCTTGTCCTCTTTATCATATAGCAACAGCACTACTTCTAACAACAATTCAAACAAAATAGATTCCATTCAGTTCACTACACAATGGATATATTTCACACATACTTCACGACAGCAATATAATTTTGCATCGTGAAATAAGTACTCCCACTCAAATATAAATAAAAATAACTAATTTCACACAAATTAAGAAAGTCGATTAACATCATTTGATTTCACTAACCTCAATTAAAAAATAACTTCGTTTTTAAAATATCCCTCATTGAAACTTGATATCTTGAATAAAAAGAAACCAATGAAAATTGAATTACCCTTAAATGAAAATTCTTGTTTTAAGAATTATATCATTAAATAAAGTGAAAATAGTCAAATTTGCTTATATCAAACATTGACATCTTTTTCCCAGTTGGAATTCCATGTTTCATACAGATGCTTTACATAAGGATCCTTAGTTAAAAAAACATTGACATCTTTTTCGCTTGTATTCGAGTATAGAGAGTATTAATTTTCCAATAAGACAGATAGAAATTGATCAACGAGAAACAGAAAAGGCATGCACTTTCCCACCTCCTAGAAATGAAATTGACCAGGTAAGGATGATAACTTCTATTCTCCAACCACCCCTTTTGCTAATCCAAGTTACAAGGTAATAATATTATTGATACAAAAAGATTCTCACGTTAAATTGTGGAAGGAATGACAAGAGATTCTTAAAAGCACACACTAACCTCGCTCCTTAGCCATGGCTTGGGGGTAGGAGATATTTTTGCTGCTTACATTCAAGCTACCTAGTCTCTGCATGACCTCATCAATTATCTTCTGTTTCAAGTGCCGAGGCAACTCAACCACCACATCTTCTCTCGAAAACTCCCCTTCTAATTCCTTCACCTATTTGCACAAGTTTCACAACATCAACTTGAGTTTAATTTCACAAAAAGTGCTTGCCCATGCCATGTATAAAAAACGGTTCATACTTCATACCAATTTTATTAACTCAACCGGTTTGTAATCCTTCCTGATTCGGTTAGATTCTTCCATCTTTCGAATCTGGTCTGGTCTATGCTCTACAACTGAAAAAACAAACCAAATCAAAACCAAAAGGTGTTCTATAAAGAAATTCAACTTTTTTCTGTCTCAAACAAAAAACCCTTTTAGTGTGGTACAAAATTTTTCATAAAGGATAAACTTTTTGTCACCCTTTTTGTTTGTTTGTGTTATTAGGAAAAACAGAAAGAAAAACATCCTGAAAAGATTGACATGACTTACTGTTTCGTGCAACGCTACCAGAGTAGATATAAAGAGAACCATAGAGAGAGCGAAGAGTGTAGAGAGCAACAACAATGTTGAAAAAGCAAACTAGAAGAGTAACTTTCTTGTATGAACAAATCGAGTTCCCTCTGTGGCGAAGTTGAAGCCTCCACTCCCCTCTCGCCATTTCCCTCCCTTTTTCTTCTCTTTCCCTTTTATCCTCATCCCACCATTGCCCACGCTCTCTTTCGGAATCAAAACCAGAAAAAGGTTGCACCTTTGGCAAGATTTTGCGACCCCAAAATGGAATTAGATCGTGGGTGCATAGTTTTATTGTGGGGTTGGAGCATTGAGACAGAACCGGTCGAGTACTAACGTACGCTTTGCATCCGAGAATGGTACGAAAATTGGATGGATCAGCTAATCATTTCGGTGGTTCCCCTCATCATTCACGGTGAACCCGCTGCTCCTGCTAAAGTGCGCATCTGATTCAAACCACTGTGTCGTTCTTATGCATGGTAGCTAACATGCGCCGTTCTATAAAAATTTATGTTAACTCTGTTTCTTTCGTGTTTTCTATATATTTTGAGAAAATAACTTTTGATTATTATTAGCTTTAAGAAAATTGTATTTTTGTTTAATGATTTAGTTTTTTTATTTCATAATTTTATTAAATAAATATATATAAAATAAAAAAACTGATATTAATAATTTATCAAAATTAAACTTATTTATATGTCTACTTCTGTTAAAAATTAAAACAATTCCATGAACATGGTTGTAATAAGTTTAATTAATTGTTTTAGTTTAAAATTTTTGAAGTGTAACTTGTATGTGGTAACTTTTATTTACTTTAAAATATTGAAGTTATTTCATTTGTTTGTTTGGCTAAGAATTACATGCAACCTAACTAAATATTATTAATTAAATAATATGAAAAAATGATATGAAGTTAATGTTTAATTACACCATATATATATATATATATATATATATATATATGTATATATATATATATATATATTGATACAAATATATTTTCATTAGTTTTTAATTTTTAAAACATCATGTAATATTAAAAAATAACAAATTTTAAAAAAGATCATTATAATATAAAAGTTTTAAATTTGTCATATTTTGTATTAATTTTGAATAATCATTTTTTAATAAGACATTATTTATTCAAAACTGAAAAGTATTCTCGTCATTTTTAAAAATTATTATCTCTCTCACTCACTAATTTCACTCCCTCTCAATTAAAAGATTTGGTGTATTTCAAATTTTTATTTTGTATTTCCCAATTCAACCCTTCTAGTATTCCTAACTGTTTTTCCATCTTCTTTGTTGCATGTCAAACCCTATTTCTCACTTACTTTCCTAGTCAACCTTAGTTTACTCTTTGGTCGAGCGTAAAGATAAGTTTTCATTTTTATTGTAACTTTGTACCATAAAATTTAACTAATAATTTTCAAATCAAATGATATATTATTAATAAATAATGAATAAATAAAATTATAAATATATAAATAAATATATTAAATAATTATTAAATTAAAACTAAAAATCATAAATTATATAAAAACAATTATAAATATATACCATAGATTATATTTAAATTAAAAAACTTTTAGTAACATGACAACAATTTATATAATTACATTACTCATACACGTGTAATTATTATTCGTACACATTAATAAATCATTGAATCTATAAACTAATATTTATTTGTTTCTCTTATCCTTATTAATTTATTTCATTCTTTATGTTATAAGGAGATTTATTCATAATATTTTTGAATTTTAATATATTAGTCCCTATTCAATATATTTAACAACTTTAAAACAATATACTTTTATTATTATATTTTAATTGAAAAGATAAAAAAAATTAATCCTGAAAATTTTTAAATTAGAAATTAAAAATTATAAAAATTTATCCAAACCAAACTGTAATATTGATTTTGTTTGGTT
Organism: Sphenostylis stenocarpa; assembly: GCA_963425845.1. NCBI lineage: Eukaryota > Viridiplantae > Streptophyta > Magnoliopsida > Fabales > Fabaceae > Sphenostylis > Sphenostylis stenocarpa. The sequence goes on from OY731405.1 coordinate 30,373,816, forward strand.
CAATCTTTTTTTTTCTTTTACACTAAACTACACATAACTTCTTTTTTTTTCACACTAACCTACACGTTCATATGTATCTTTAATAAAACATAACCACAAATACCTTATTTTACCTTCACATTTGTCATTTAACAACTAAATATAGAAGACAAAGATTAATGATGTGTAGGTAAGATGTCAATGATCACTACTGAAGATTGTGTAACCAAAGAAAGTTGGACTTGATTTTTATAGAATTTTATTGAAGAAATTGAAATGATGAAATCAAATAAATTGATCTTCCTGTTTAATCACTACAAGGTATTATATTATTTTCACGTATATTTGATATATATTCTTAGTTATTTATTATATCACATTGTCTTAATTATTTATTGTTTGTCAAGAATTGGTTTATATATTTGTTTATAATTTAAAATAGATAGTTGTTTGATTAATATCTTCTTACATAATGAACTATTTAAATATTATTTGAATTCTTTTAATTTTGACTAACAAGCGCAAATATTTTTTAATTTTAGAAATTTATGATAAAGTTATTATTAATCACTTAATAATTAAAATAAGACGAATTTTTATTAATGATTTTTTATATATAATTTAGATTTTTTAATATGAGTTGCAATATTTAAATAAATAGCGAGAACAATAAAAATACAAGTAAATTATTAGAAAATAAATATGCAAGAAAAGTAAATTACAAAAAGATAAATCTAACTCATTACCACAAATAAAATAGAAATTTGTAAAGAAAATTCACAAATATGACAATTCAAATTGCAAAAAACTCCATTGAAAATGTTTGTCTCATGTTCAGAATGTTAGTCTTTATACAATTTGATCATCACCTCTTTTACATTTATTTTATTCTATTTATATTTTCTTTATGTAACCGTTAAGATACTTAATGAAAATAAAATAAAATAAAAACAAGAAATAAATAAAATCAAACAAACGGTTATTTTCCTATAATTATTCCTCTATTTTCTCGAGTCATTTTATTGTCATATAATACTTGTAAGCGCACATGTCACTCAATGGAACCATAACCATTTTTGCATATCTCTCGATTGTATAACTCCTTCTCGATCCCTTATCCTTTCCCATTTGCATAAGCGTTTCTCGATGTCTTGTTTCTCTCAATTTCACAACCCTTGACTTGACATTCTCAAGTCTTTGATTCCAGATATTCGATTAACCTCTATTTGTTTAACTTTATCTTTCCTCTCAATAATATGTGTAACCCCCCTTCCAGATTTCATTTACTAATCCTAGTTATTATCTAATTTAGTAATATTGCTATAGTATCATAGAAGGGTAAGAGAAAATATACCAAGGGAACAGGTAATTTAGGTAAAGTTCTTTATTAAATCAAACAATAAGTCTAGTACAAAGTTTTCCAAGATTATTACAAGTCATATAGTTATACTTATATATTGTAAAATCCCCAATCTAAGCTCTAGATTTTCTTTTGCATCTGACATCTATCTCTGGAATTATACATTCTTGCATCACTCATCATCAAAATATGAGATTGAAATATTTATGGGGTTAGACATTTAATTTTTATCCATAACAAATAAAGCAAACATTCATACAATAAAATCATTACATCATGCAATATGTATATGATATGCACATGTGACTCAAAATGTAAAACTTTAAAACCATGCTTTTAACTCTGATTCAAAGTCTAAAATCATTGTTTTTGACTCAGTGCTCCATGGAGACTCATTTGAATGTCTAGTGGAACCAGAGCTTAACATCACCCTGTCCGATGATTTGACAATGCCCCACTAAACGCAAACAAGTAGACAGTAGTCAGAGTGTCAGTGCACCCGACAGGCTACCACGACACAGAATCAAATAAAGATTGGTCACTTATGGGATTGCCCATGCCAAAACACTCCCTAGACCAGAGGTCCAACCCCATAGACCAGAGGTCCTGTCTTACCTATTCTACTCCCCCATTTACTATCAGAGATATTGGTAGCTCGATTCTCAATCATTCATTCTCATATATTCTCTATCTCATTTGGATGACCATTTTCGTAGTCATATTCCGCTACCAGATGCTCTTGATAGTAAATTTTCAAGAAAATGACTCAAAGAAATATTTCTAAAATTCTGTTGTGTACATCATTATTACTACCAACCGTCCTTGGTAGCAACTTAATAGAAAATTTTCAAATACTTTTCTGTAAAAACTTTTCTGTGACTTCCAGAAAACATTTCATGCACTATGTTTATGTCTTGTATCAAACAAAAATAACCTATCATCAATTAAGTACTTAGAAACATCTCATTCATATATTCAAAATTTCAATTACAATTCATAGTTGTTTTAAACAAGACAATTTCTATTAATAATCTATTTCGTAGGGTTCAGTGTTTTGTTCATATCTCGAGTTCTAGACCTCCTTTTAAGATGATTCTAATTGTGTTGGAAAGACAAAACAATAACCTATAACTTTGATGAAGACACTATCCTCAAATTTGAATGTTTACTAAGTCGTTTTCCTAGTAAACAAAGAGGTGGTAATATATTATTTGGCTTTATCTCGATTATACCCTTAATTTTTTTTCAAAATTCCATTTATGTCCCTAGGTTGTAAAATGACCATTTTGCCCTTAGACATTTCTTATAATTCCATTCATGTCCCTAAGATGACTATTTTACCCTTGGACATTTTCTATAATTTCATCCATATCCCTAAAATGACTATTTTACCCTTAGACATTTCTATAATTCCATCCATGTCCTTAAAATGACCATTTTGCCCTTGGACATTTTTATAATATCATCCATATCCCTAAAATGACTATTTTACCCTTGGACATTTTCTATAATTCCATTCATGTCCTGAGGCCATGATGAAATGACCATTATACCCTTAATCTTTTTCAAAATTCCATTTATGTCCCTAAGATGTGAAATGACTATTTTACCCTTGATCTTTTTCAAAATTTTCATCCTTATCCCTTTCTTCAATCTCTCGCCCACGAAGCCATGACAAATCTCCAGATTTTCAAGTTTCAAGTTTCAGGCAACCAAACTAGTTCCAAATCCAAATTAAACCCTAAATATGTTCAATTTATGTAAAAAACAACAATTTTACTATATAATTCATCCTTAATATCAAGAATTTCATCAACATTTCAAATTTTGCAAATGATGAATAGTAATCACCAATTTCAAAATTTCAAACATTCGTATGAATAAAATTAAACGTCTAACCCATACATGGTTCCTTAAAAATCTTATTACTCTCTTAATTTCTTATGCTCCCCTTTCCTCCTTTCTCTCGAATTCTTTTTCTCAGAATTCTAGTGCCTCTCTGTTGGTTCTTCAAGTTACAGGAATTATGTGTTGGTGTAAGTTTCAAATTTCCTCTTATTTATATACACTTATCTTACCGACTTATACTCTTTCTCGAATTTTCTTTAATTCTATTCTCCACCGCCTTATTTCACCGACTCAATTCAAATGTTCTATCGACTTAATCCAAAGTCATGGTTCCCGACTTCTATTTCTCTCTTTTTGTCATTTTTTTTAATTTCTTCTCATAGAAAGTTTACATAATATTTAAATAAATAAGTTCATTATTAATATTTTTTTTACTTATAGTATTAAATTCCTAAATATTTATTTATTCATTTATTTAATTTAATTATTAAGAATTATTAATAAATTATTATTTGACTTAACCTTGGATTTAATTTTATAATTTTCTTAATATAAAAGTACTATAAACAAAATCATGTTTTATTTTTATAATAACTCTATATAATATTCATTACATATTTATAACTTACAAAATTTATTTATATAATTGGTTGTAAACTTGGTTGCAAAATTTAGGATGTTACAATTCTCCACTACTAAATAAAATTGTGTCCTCGAAATGTAATACATTTTATGTGAATAGATAAGGGTATTCAATTCTCATTTTTTTCTTCCAGCTCCCATGTAGTGCCGCCTCTAATATCATCCCAGATAACCTTAACCAATGAAATATCTTTTCCTCTTAGATGTTTAATCCTTCTTTCTTTAATCTTAACAGGACTTGGTTCAAAGGTGAGGTTTTCCTTCACCTGTACTTGATCAGGTTCCAGGACGTGTGTTGGGTCTAAAGTATACTTTCTCAATTGTGACACATGAAATACATCATGAAGATTTGAGAGAAAAGGTGGTAAAGCTATCTAGTAAGCAACATTTCCAACCCGTTGTATAATTTGATAAGACCCAATATATTTAGGGGAAAGTTTCTTAGATTTAATAGCTCTGCCAATTCCCGTAATAGGTGTAACTTTCAAAAATACATGATCTCCTTCTTGAAATTCTAAAGGTTTCCTTCTCTTATCAACATAACTTTTATGTCGACTTTGAGCAGTTCTCATTCTCTCCTGAATTGTCCTCACTTTATTGGTAGTTTGTTGAATTACATCAGGTCCTATTAATAAATTTTCACCATCTTGGTACCAAACTAAAGGTGTCCTACACTTACGCCCATAAAGTGCTTCATAAGGAGCCATACCTATACTAGAGCGATAATTATTATTATATGTAAATTCTACTAAGGGTAAAATTTCATCCCAACTAGATTTTTCTTCTAATACACAAGCCTTTAAAAGATATTCTAACAACTGGATGGTTCTTTCAGTATGTCCATCAGTTTGAGGATGATAGGCTGAACTGAGATGCAATCTAAAGCTTTTTGGAATTCTTTCCAAAATCTAGATACGAATATGGGATCTCTATCTGATACTATACTAGTTGGTACACCATGTAGTCTAACAATTTCTTTGATATACAATAATGTTAATTTATCTAAAGAATACTTAATATTGATTGGAATGAAATGAGCAGTTTTTGTTAACCTATCCACAATCACTCAAATAGAATTGTAATTTCTAGAAGTTTTAGGTAAACCCACTACAAAATCCATAGATACGCTATCCTATTTCCAGACTGAAATTTCTAATGGTTGTAACATGCTAGAGGGTTTTTTATGTTCTATTTTAATTTTCTGACATGTTAAGCAACGGACAACATATTCTGCTACTTCCTTCTTCATTCCAGGCCATCAAAACATTTCTTTCAAATCCTTATACATTTTAGTGACTCTAGGATGTATATTTAATTTACTTTTATGTCCTTCTTCTAAAATTAAGTCCTTAATTTCTTTATCATCTGGCACACATACTATATGTTTAAATCTTAATACATCATCCATTCCTAGATTAAAATCTCCAACTTTATCAGTCCTTATTAATTTTCTCTTTTCTAATATAAATTCATCATCTCCTTGTTTGTCTCTTATTTTGTATAGGAACTCATTATTAATAGAAATCATTTCTAATTGTATTCTATCATTTTCACTAATAGTGTATAAATTCAAATCTTTAAATTGTTTTATCAATTTCATTTCTTTAATCATCATAGTTGAAACATGAACAGTTTTCTGCTTAAGGCATCCGCTACTACATTCGCTCTTCCTGAATGATAAAATAACTGAAAATCATAATCTTTTATAAATTCCATTCATCTTCTTTGTCTCATATTCAACTCTTTTTTATTAAATAAATATTTCAAACTCTTATGATCGCTATATACATCAAATTTCTATCCATATAAATAATGTCTCCAAATTTTTAAAGCAAACACTATGGTTACTAATTCCAAGTCATGGGCAGGATAATTCCTTTCATGTGGTCTTAATTGTCTAAAGGCATATGCCACCACTCTCTTATCTTGCATTAACACACAACCTAGTCCTTGGTACGATGCATCACAATATACTTCATATGACTCTATAGGATTTGACAATATCAATATTAGGGAAGTTGTCAATTTATGTTTTAACTCTTGGAAACTTCTTTCACATCTCTCACTCCAAATGAAAGGTTGATTTTTCCTGGTTAGTTGTGTCAAAGGTCCAGCTATTTTTGAAAATCCTTCTATGAATCTTCGATAATATCCTGCCAAACCTAAAAAGCTTCTAACCTCAGTCACATTTTTAGGTTATTCCCATTGTAATACAACTTCCACTTTTGAAGGATCAACACTTATGCCTTCTTTAAAAATTACATGGCCTAAAAATTTTACTTTTTCTAACCAAAATTCACATTTGGACAATTTTGCATACAATTTTTTATCCTTTAAAATTTTTAATACCGTTCTAAGATTATTTTTATGTTCTTCTTTGTCTTTCAAGTATATCAGTATATCATCAATAAATACTACTACAAATTTATTTAAGTAAGATCTGAACACTCTATTCATGTAATCCATAAAAATTGCAGGAGCATTAGTTACCCCAAAAGGCATAACCTGATATTCATAATGTCCATACCTAGTTCTAAATGCAGTTTTCAGAATATCTTCTTTTCTAACCCTTATTTGATGATACCCTGATCTCAAATCTATTTTAGAAAATATAGTAGCACCCCTAAGTTGGTCCATTAAGTCATTTATCCTGGTAAGGGATACTTATTCTTTAATGTGACTTTATTTAATTGTCTATTGTCGCCGCCCTCCAAAAAGGATAATGGCGGTCGGAGCGACGCGATGGTTTTCCGACTCTTATTTTTGTAATCGCGTTTTTTATTGGTTACAACGCTTTTAGTTGTCCGATAACCGGGCTAACTTAAAAGCGAGGTTTTCAAAAAGGTGTCTTTGGGTTGTCCGATGACCGGGCTAACCCTAAAGACTTTTTATGGATTCTATGGAGTCGCCACCGATGTTTTTACCAGAAACATCAGAAAAGGGGTAAAAAAGGCGTTGGTTTTCGAAAAACCAACTTTGGTCCGTTAAAACCAGAGTTGGGTAAGGGAGTTAGTTACGTGTAAAAGGGGTATTAGCCCTTTTACGACGCCCCTTTCGGGTTCCCTATGACAGGCCAGCTTTATTTATTGGTAAATGAACTAGAAAAACATGCTTTTGCCTTTTTTATTGTGCGGAAATTAAAATAATGACTACATGGCCCTAATTTCTATTGCAGCATTTATAATTAAAGCGGTAAAAATAAGAAGAGAGAATTTTGCACCTTCAAAGCAATCTTTTTGTATTAACTCTCAATAAAGTGGGTGCGTTTTGGCAGCCCTTCTCTCTACAAACTCTCAGAAACTCCGGAAATGCCTCGGAGGGATTCTAAAGAAGATCTAGAACACTCAAGAACTCGCTCTAAGACGCTCAGAAACTCCGAAAATTGCGTCGGAGGGATTCTAGAGAAAGAAAGTCTAGAGAGAAGGGAGAGCTAATGCTTGTGGTGTGTGGAAATGAGGGGAGGGAGGTCCCTATTTATAGTTTTTCGCGCCTGACAGGTCGAGACCGTCGTTTCCTCTGACAGGGTCGAGACCGCCGTCTCGTTCATGGCAGAGGGTCGAGACCGCCGTCTGGATAATCCAGACCGCCGTCTCGACTGGGCAGGAATCGAGACCGCCGTCTGGGAAACCCAGACCGCCGTCTCGACTTTTGCAGGAATCGAGACCGCCGTCTGGACAATCGAGACGGCGGTCTCGTCCTGGCGTTGAGACGAGACGGCGGTCTGGTCCTTCCAGACGGCGGTCTCGTCCCTTCAGGGCGAGAAACCTTATTTTTCGGGCCAAAAAACCTCCCTATCTTAGTACGGGAGCCTAATAGTTTCTCCTAGTGGCTTGTTAGGCTTCGGCCGTCTTCAAATAGGAAGCTTTCTGACTTTATTATGAGGCCGGGCAAGATTTGGGGTCTACAACTGCCCCCCCTTTACCCGACTGGTCGACTGTTGGCCTGTTGTGCCAAGGGGTCGACTGAAGGGTAAAGGAGTTGACCCTCCTGCCCGGCTGGTCCTTCAGATCCTTCGCCCTTTGCAGCGGATGATCCTCTGGGAAAAGGTGTTGTACGCCTCTGGGATGCTCCTTCGATGCGGTAGCTGACCCCTTCGGCTGATGAGTACGAACCCCCATCTGGTTTGACGAGTATGAACCCTCGCCCGGTAAGCCCCCTTCTGTAAGGCCTGATGAGTATACACCCCCATCTGGTGTTTGACGAGTATGAACCCTCGCTCGGTAAGCCCCCTTCTGTAAGGCCTGATGAGTACACACCCCCATCTGGTGTTAATCCTTTGGATGCTCCTTCGACGCGGTAGCTGACCCTTGGGCTGTGGTGGCGGCTTACTGCTCTAGCTCATGCGCCGACTCCTTGAGTGATTTCTTGTATTGGTAGATGTGTTTTGGACCTCTTGAATGGTCATCCGGGTTGTACCAGGGATTTTATGTTTCGTCCAGCTTTGTTGGTCGCTAGGGATTCTTTGCTTTTGTCCGACTCTTTGCTGATTGGTCGGGGTTTGGTTGGATGTACCATCTGACAGGGTTTTTCCTGGGGTACCTTAAGGCAATCATGAAGATGAATGCTTTATGTTATGAAGTATGTTTGTTTATTTTGATCCTGACAAAGTCCTATTCGTGCGACTATTTGTGTGTGGATGCTGCTGATGCAATTTATTTGAGGGCATCTAGAAAGTGACCGGTACTTCCTTTCTTTTTGTTCTCTCGTGGCTTGTTCTTTTGTACTTTTTGTTTTAACCCTATCTTTTGCCTAGACCGCCCTTTACGGGTTTTCAATCTAGCGGGTTTTCATATTATTTTTGGGCTCTTCTTTTTCTTTTTATGAAAGCCTTATCTTTTGCCTAGACCGCCCTTTATGGGTTTTCGATCTAGCAGACTATCTTTGTTCTTTTTACTTTTGGCGACCTTGGTTGATGATTTTCGTTCTTTGTTTTTATGCTTTCTCGAATTGCTTGTTTTATGCATGTTCATATTCCGTTAATACAGAGGCATTCACACAAGTAGGTAAAGAGAAAGAAAAGACAATTTTATTGATATAAATAAGCAACTGGTTTATTTTTTACATGGGGGTTTACAAAGGAATTTGTAAGCAAGGCTGGCCAGGGTTGGCTAAACTGTATGAGGGTGTCACGATCATGTCTGTGATCTCTGTTTCCCTGTTTCTCCTAGTTACTTCAATTGAGATGCTCGATCCCGGAGTGAAGACTATGCGAAGTCTGCTTGCTTGATGAAGGTACTACCTTAGTCGCCTTTGCGGTTTTCGGCTAAGGTAATCACTTTTTTTTTTTTTTTTTTTTTTTTTGAACCTCTAATTTTTTCCTAGGATGTATCCTAGCGAGGAATGTAGACCCTATCTTTTGCCCAGGATGTTCTTTGCGAATTTTCGTCCTGACGGGTCGTGAGCAATGTCTTTTAGGCGTAATATTTTCTCACCGCATCCGAGTTGATAGGGTATTGGAGCTCTTCTCCGTCCATGTTAGTGAGGATGAGGGCTCCTCCTGAAAAAGCTCTTTTGACCACAAAGGGTCCCTCGTAGTTTGGTGTCCACTTCCCAATTTTGTCTTTCTGGGCTGGAAGTAGCTTCTTTATCACCAGATCGCCCTCTTGGAAAGTGCGAGGATTTACCTTTTTGTCATAGGCTTTCTTGATTTTCCTCTGGTAAGCCTGCCCCCGACATATGGCGTCCAGCCGTTTTTCTTCAATTAGGTTCAGCTGATCATACCGGTTTTGGACCCATTCAGCTTCTGTCAACTTTGCTTCCACGATAACTCGTAGGGAGGGTATTTCGATTTCGACCGGTAGCACGACCTCCATTCCGTATACGAGGGAAAATGGGGTGGCCCCTGTGGAGGTCCGTACCGAAGTTCGGTAGCCATGTAAAGCGAAGGGGAGCATTTCATGCCAATCCTTATAGGTCACTACCATTTTCTGGATGATCTTCTTGATATTCTTATTGGCTGCCTCCACTGCACCATTCATCTTTGGTCGGTACGGAGAGGAATTGTGGTGTTGTATTTTGAAATCTCGGCATAACTCCTCCATCATTCTGTTGTTGAGATTGGTCCCATTATCAGTAATGAGCCTATGAGGGATGCCGTACCGACATATGATGTTTTTCTTGATGAAGGTGGTCACCACTTTCCGGGTTACATGTGCGTATGACGCTGCCTCAACCCACTTGGTGAAATAGTCGATTGCTACCAAGATGAAGCGATGGCCGTTAGATGCTTTGGGTTCAATGGGTCCGATGACATCCATGCCCCATATAGAAAATGGCCATGGTGTAGCCAAGTTACTGAGAGGTGCGGGTGGCACATGAATGTTGTCAGCATAAATTTGGCACTTGTGACATTTTTTTGCATATTGGTGGCAATCGGCTTCTATTGTGGACCAAAAGTACCCGACCCTTAAAATCTTTTTGGCCATGGCATGCCCAGGTGCGTGGGTCCCAAAAGCTCCCTTGTGGATTTCTTTTATCAGGTTTTGGGCTTCTTCTTGATCCACACATCTTAACAGAGTGGAGTTGGGACTTTTTTTGTAGAGGGTTCCTTCAATCAACGTGAATCCCACAACCCTTTTTCGAATGGTCCGCTTATCATTATCGCTAATTCCCTCGGGATATTCGCCCCTCATGAGATATTGCTTGATATCATGATACCAGGGGTTTTGGTCGCGCTCGCCACTTACTGCCATGCAGAAAGCTTGTTTGTCATGTAATTTCACTTGAATAATCGGCATCTCATGTTCTTGATCTAGGGAAAACATGGATGATAGGGTGGCAAGGGCGTCTGCGATTTGATTGTCCTCCCTAGGGATATACTGGAAGGTGATGCTTTCCATTCTTGAGACCAGCTCGCAGATGTACTCTAGGTATGGGATCAATTTGGAGTTCCGGGTTTCCCATTCACCTTTAAGTTGGTAGATGACAAGGGATGAATCACCGAATATTTTGAGCTTAGTGACCCCATGATCTAAAGCTGCTTGGATTCCCAGTGCACATGCTTCATATTCGGCCATGTTGTTGGTACAGTCAAAATTAAGCCTGGCCGTTACAGGAATGTGTTTCTTTTCGGGGGATATCAAAATAGCTCCTACCCCGTGTCCAAGCATGTTTGAGGCCCCATCGAAAAACATAGTCCATGCCTCTTCTTTGGTCTCTTCGTGTTCAATATGCATGATATGTTCATCGGGAAAGTCGTCCTGTAAGGATTGATACTCATCGGTTGACCCATGGGCTAGATAATCTGCTAGGGGACTTCCCTTAATAGCCTTTTGGGTGACATGAATGATGTCAAATTCCGAGAGGAGAACTTGCCACCTAGCTATTCTCCCAGTTAAAATGGGCTTCTCGAAGAGGTATTTGATTGGATCCATTTTTGAGACCAACCATGTTGTATGTCGAGCCATGTATTGTCTGAGACGTTGAGTGACCCACACCAATGCGCAACAGGTTTTCTCGAATGGTGTATAGCGGGTTTCATAGTCTAGGAATTTCTTACTGAGATAGTAAATGGCTCGTTCCTTCTTCCCAGTTTCATTGTGTTGACCAAGCACACATCCCATGGACTCTTCGAGGATTGACAAATACAGAATCAGAGGTCTCCCTTCGACGGGTGGTACCAATACTGGTGGATTGGTTAAACAAATTTTGATCTTATCAAATGCTTGTTGGCATTCTTCATTCCACACCGTTGGCTGATTCTTGCGCAACAGTTTAAATATGGGTATACACTTATCCGTTAACTGTGCGATGAAACGGGCAATGTAATTTATTCGGCCTAGGAAACCTCTGACCTCCTTTTCTGTGCTTGGTGAGGGCATTTCCAAAATTGCCTTTGTTTTGTCGGGGTCCACCTCAATTCCTCTTTTGCTGACAATGAACCCTAGGAGTTTTCCTGATCGCACTCCGAACGTGCATTTTGCGGGGTTTAACTTGAGTTGATACTTTCGGAGCCGATCGAAAAGTTTTCTGAGGTAAAGAATGTGGTCCATTTCATTCCTGGACTTGACTATCATGTCATCCACGTATACTTCTATTTCTTTGTGGATCATGTCGTGAAAAAGTGTAACCATAGCCCTTTGATAGGTTGCCCCTGCATTTTTTAGCCCAAATGGCATCACACGATAACAAAAGGTGCCCCATGGTGTGATGAAGGAGGTTTTTTCTCTATCCTCAACGGCCAACTTGATCTGGTTGTATCCCGCATACCCATCCATAAATGAATAAAGCGTATTGGTAGCAGTATGGTCTACCAGCGTGTCTATATGTGGTAGGGGAAAGTCGTCCTTTGGACTTGCTCGATTGAGGTCCCTATAGTCCACGCAAACCCTGACCTTCCCGGTCTTTTTCATGACGGGTACTATATTGGCCAACCATTCTGGGTATTTGGAGACCACAAGGAAATTAGCATCCAGCTACCTTTGTACCTCCTCCTTTATCATTAAGGACCAGTCAGGCTTAATTCTTCTAAGTTTCTGCTTTACTGGTCGGAACCCCTCTTTTAGTGGCAATCTATGCTCCACTATACTCGTATCTAACCCAGGCATGTCGTGATAAGACCAAGCAAATACATCTATATACTCTTTCAGAAGCTGGATCAATCCCTCCTTTATATTACTTTCCATTTGGGTGCCAATGTTCACCTTTTTCTCCTCATCCTCTTTCCCCAAATTAACGGTTTCTATTTCCTCCTTATGCGGTCGTATGATGCGTGTTTCTTTTTCTAGCATTCTTTGCATGTTCGGAGAAATGGTCTCTTGCTCACTGTCGGACTCGACCCATTCGCTTTCCGTTTCCGGGGTCCGCAGAGATTCATTGATCACAGACATGATGTGTTTTAGGTTCTGTTTTTTTTAGTCATAGATTTTATTATTCAATTTACTTTTGAAAGAATAATAAATAGAAGAGAGAAAAGAATGAATATGATAAAAATGCCTCATGTATTAATGAAAGATGAAAATGTATATACAAGCCCTTTTAATCAAAAATTCCTGCGGCCACGGGCGGGGACCGCAGGAGATACAGAGAAAAGCTTAAAAAACTAAAGGTTGATCCTCCCAATCCTCCCTCTTTGCTACTCTGGCCTTGGCAGAGGGTTGGCGTCGGCGGCGGAAGTAGAAGCATCGAAGGTTATCCAGCCGGCGTCGAGTAATTCTTGGACCTTATACTTCAAGGTCAAGCAGTTGTCGGTTGAATGCCCTGGTGAGTCCGAGTGGTAGCTGCATTTCTCGTTTGGCTTGTACCACTTGGGGTAAGGAGGTTCTAGCTGCTTCTTAGGAGGAACACGCGCCAGAAGGTTGGCCTCCAACAGCTGGGGTAGCAGCTTTGCATAGGAAGTAGGGATAGGAGTGAACTTCCTCTCCTTTCTTCGTGACTGCCTCTCCGTCTGAGGAACGGAGGAAGGGGTTGCAAAATTGATGGCGTGGACGGCCTCCTCCTTCTTTTTGAAGGGCTTCTTGAATGAGGTGCTGGAAGAAGAAGGTCTTGTGATTTTCCCGCTCCTCAGTCCCTGCTCCACTCTTTCTCCTACAGTGACTATGTCCGAGAATAGATTGGAGGTACTGGCTATCGCCTTGTCGTAGTACACTCCAGTCAGTGAGTCTATGAACATAGTCACTGTTTCTTTGTCTGTCAAAGGAGGCTCTATCTGGGCCGCCAATTCCCTCCATCTCTGGGCATATGCTTTGAAGGGTTCGTCGTTCCCCTTGCTCAGGGATCTAAGATCTGACCTATCGGGGGTCAGATCAATGTTGTACCGGTAGCGACGAAGGAAAGCATCAGCCAGCTGTTTCCAGCTCTGGACCTGCCCTCTTTCCAACTGCATATACCAGTTGAGGGCCGTGTCTGCCAGGCTCTCCTGAAAGCAGTGAATCAGGAGTTTCTCATTGTCAGCGTAGGCAGCCATCTTACGACAGTACATCGTAAGATGGTTCTTGGGGCAGGTCAGCCCGGCGTACTTTGGGAAGTCCGGGACCTTGAATTTGGGGGGGAAGTGGATGTCTTTCACCAGGCACATGTCCGCAGCTTCCTTGACGTCGAAGTTATGTCCCTCGACTGCCTTGAGCCTCTCCTCCAGAGCGGAGAGTTGTTGTTTGGATACCACAGGGGTAAGGATGCGTGTCGTCTTAACATCCTTACTGCCAAAAAAGTATTCTTCCTCCTCTTCCTCATGAGGAGGGACATGTTCAGCTTGGTCTTCGCCCTTGCTTTTCCCCTGGCGTACGATCTCCATTAGCTGGGCTACTTGCTCGCGGAGGGTATTGACCTCCGCGGTGACCTTCCGGTTTTGTTCCTCTAGATTTTCCATTACCCTTGCTTTTTGCGCATGAGTTCGGATGGAAGAGGACCAGCCACTTTCTAGAATGCCCGAAAAAGGTTTATTAATGCATGTTGAGTGCTTAAAAATGAGTGCATGTATGCAAAATTTTATTTGAATGATGCTGTATGCGTTCTCGCTTTTTATTTTCTCTCTTTGGTTTTTCTTTACTCATGATATGATGTGACATGAAGAATTTTGACTTTGTCAGAAGTTGATTTATTTTCTGGTTTTTGTTGGTTTTTATTTCGTTTATTTTGGATTTATTCATTTTTATATTTTTTTTTATTTTATAGCATTTTATCTCTTCTGTCGGAACTGCGTGGCTACTTAGCTTACAAAGAACCTGAAACCAGGCTAGCTAAAAGGCAGACTGTCCGAGATAAAATATGGCTTTATGCGAAAAAATTGTTTAACGTCCCTTATCTCTTCTGTCGGAACTGCGTGGCTACTTAGCTTACAAAGAACCTGAAACCAGGCTAGCTAAAAGGCAGACTGTCCGAGATAAGGGTGTTTATTTGGAAAAAATATTTTTGTGGTTTTTGTTTTGTTGTTTGTTTATGCAATGCAACAACCAAATGCATCAAACATATGCACACACAATTCGAACATCCCCGAACCAGCGAGCTTTCGTTTATATCACGAGGTAGGGTTTTCCTGCAGAAAAGTGCATTGGCTAGGCTAGGTTCTAACTGTTCTCACCAGGCTAAAGGCCCCCAAGGTGCCCCCATTATAGGGTCCCCGACTCCCCAGCCGTCCGACCATGCTTAGCACTAGGGCCATAGTCGGTCTTATTGCCAAAGGAGGAAGGTTATCACCTTGAGTGGTGGTTTCCGATCACACTGGTGGGCGCAAGGCCCTCACGCAGCGAACCGTACCTGCCACCCGCTCCCTATGGGTTTCTCACTTGCCCCCGGGTATAGAGGGAACTGTTGTGTGCAAAGGGTTTGTGTGCAGTTTTTATTTCAAACAATTGCATAATAAACAAACATCAATTATTAAAGCCATTCAATAAAGCATGTTATAAAACAAGTAAGGGCAAAAGCATTTTTCTTGGTTCATTTATTTATTTGTAAGCTGGCCTATCACTAAATGGGATCAACTCTCAACATCTCCCCAGTGGAGTCGCCATCTGTCGCCGCCCTCCAAAAAGGATAATGGCGGTCGGAGCGACGCGATGGTTTTCCGACTCTTATTTTTGTAATCGCGTTTTTTATTGGTTACAACGCTTTTAGTTGTCCGATAACCGGGCTAACTTAAAAGCGAGGTTTTCGAAAAGGTGTCTTTGGGTTGTCCGATGACCGGGCTAACCCTAAAGACTTTTTATGGGTTCTATGGAGTCGCCACCGATGTTTTTGTCGGAAACATCGGAAAAGGGGTAAAAAAGGCGTTGGTTTTCGAAAAACCAACTTTGGTCCGTTAAAACCAGAGTTGGGTAAGGGAGTTAGTTATGTGTAAAAGGGGTATTAGCCCTTTTACGACGCCCCTTTCGGGTTCCCTATGACAGGCCAGCTTTATTTATTGGTAAATGAACTAGAAAAACATGCTTTTGCCCTTTTTATTGTGCGGAAATTAAAAGTATGACTACATGGCCCTAATTTCTATTGCAGCATTTATAATTAAAGCGGTAAAAATAAGAAGAGAGAATTTTGCACCTTCGAAGCAAGCTTTTTGTATTAACTCTCAATAAAGTGGGTGCGTTTTGGCAGCCCTTCTCTCTACAAACTCTCAGAAACTCCGGAAATGCCTCGGAGGGATTCTAAAGAAGATCTAGAACACTCAAGAACTCGCTCTAAGACGCTCAGAAACTCCGGAAATTGCGTCGGAGAGATTCTAGAGAAAGAAAGTCTAGAGAGAAGGGAGAGCTAATGCTTGTGGTGTGTGGAAATGAGGGGAGGGAGGTCCCTATTTATAGTTTTTCGTGCCTGACAGGTCGAGACCGCCGTTTCCTCTGACAGGGTCGAGACCGCCGTCTGGAAAGTCTAGACCGTCGTCTCGTTCATGGCAGAAGGTCGAGACCGCCGTCTGGATAATCCAGACCACCGTCTCGACTGGGCAGGAATCGAGACCGCCGTCTCGACTTTTGCAGGAATCGAGACCGCCGTCTGGACAATCGAGACGGCGGTCTCGTCCTGGCGTTGAGACGAGACGGCGGTCTGGTCCTTCCAGACGGCGGTCTCGTCCCTTCAGGGCGAGAAACCTTATTTTTCGGGCCAAAAAACCTTCCTATCTTAGTACGGGAGCCTAATAGTCTCTCCTAGTGGCTTGTTAGGCTTCGACCGTCTTCAAATAGGAAGCTTTCTGACTTTATTATGAGGCCGGGCAAGATTTGGGATCTACATCTATAATCTACACATAATCTAGAACTCACATCTTTCTTTTTAACTAATAAAACAGGAGTTCCCCATGGTGATACACTAGGTCGAATAAACTGTTTTTCCAACAACTCTTCTAATTGTTTCTTAAGTTCAGCAAGTTCTAATGGTGACATCCTATAAGGTTGCATTGAAATAGGTCTAGCTCTAGGAATTAATTCAATACTAAATTCTACTTCTCTTTGGGGAGGTAAACCGAGAACGTCATCCGGAAATACTTCTGGATACTCATTTAGAGTCTAAGGAAACCTTATTTTCCTTGCCTTTTATAGAGGATATCATGTATTTTTGAATTTCACTTTTAAATGAAATATCTTTTGGTTTGGCAGGTTTAAATCTAGAAACATTAGGGTTAGGTAAAATTAAGGTCTTAGAGGCACAATCTATTAGTATGTGGTTATGAGATAGTCAATCCATTCCTAAGATAACATCTTAGTTGTGTAAGGGAAAACAAATAAGGTTCACAATAAAGTCTTTATTTTGAATGGTCAGTACACAGTTAAGACATATTCTAGAAGTAAGGGTTGGTTCAGCGGTAGGCACAGACACAAACAAATCATAAGGCAAAGGTGTCACAACTAAGTTCAGATCCTTGACACATTCATTAGAAATAAATGAATGAGTGACACCTAAATCAAATAGTACAGTTAAGGACTTACCTCTCATTTTCCCATCTCCCTGTATAAGATCTTCAGATTTAGAGGCTTCTGCACCACTTAAGGTGAAGACTATTCCACTAGTTACAGGTTTATGAAATCTTATCCTTTGTTCTCCAGCTACTGATGCCTTGTTTGAAGGACAATCTCGAGCCAAATGTCCTGGTTTGCCACACACAAAGCACACTTGGCCTAGTAAGAAACAGTCTTTGGTTAAATGTCCTTTCCCACATTTCCAGCATTTTAGAGTTGATTGCTGAAAGGGTCTATTACTTGCTTTACTAGATTCAACCCCTCTATATCCTTTGAACTGCTAAGGTACAAGTTTGCTATAGGGCTTTTGATATCGATTAGTTTTGCCTTTCTGTATTGGCCCTCCTCTAAACATACCTCCTTTATTTCCAATGTCCCGTTTCTCTGAATCCTGTCCATATCTTCTATCACTTTACATCTATCCATCAACTCTGGAAAGGATTTAATGCCCAATGGAGTAATTGCCCTTCTAATTTTATATCGGAGTCCTTCTTCAAATTTCTTGCATTTCCATTCTCCATCTGAAGTGAGTTGTAAATATCTGGAATATTTTGCCAAGGACTCAAATCTGGAAGTATATTCTGAAATTGTCATACTTCCTTGATAAAGTTTATTGAATTCCACCTCCTTTGCATTCCTTGTTTTAGTGGGAAAATATTTCTCTAAAAGCATGGTTTTAAATAAATCCCAAGTAACTTTTTCTCCTTTATTTTCCAACATTTTCAAACTTGCCTTCCACCATACCTTTGCATCACCTTGCAGTTGGAAACTGGCATGGGATACTTTTCGTTCATCCGGACATTCCATAGCTACAAAAATATCATCTAGGGTTTGAATCCACTATTCAGCCTTCTTAGGATCATATTCTCCTTTAAAATATGGCAGATCATTTTTCTTGAAGTCGGATAAAGTTGTTTTATCTACAGTGGCATGATGTTGGGGCAAAGCTGACTGAGTCAGTGCAGCAGCCATTTCCCTTATGGCTTGTGCCACATCGATCATAGGATCACGCCGAGGTGGCATTTCTACCTACATTTTATTTTACTAAGTTAACATTTGATAATAAGAATTCTACCTATCTTATATTTAAAAAAATTTCTACACAACAAAACAATGTTCACCCTAATCAGCTTGTATTCACAAGCCCTAAAGATGCATAACCAGAGCTATGATACCACTAATGTAACCCCCTTCCATATTTCATTTATTAATCCTAGTTATTATCTGATTTAGTAATATTGTTATAGTATCATAGAAGGGTAATAGAAAATATACCAAGGGAACAGATAATTTAGGTAAAGTTCAATATTAAATCAAACAACAAGTCTAGTACAAAGTTTTCCAAGATTATTACAAGTCATAAAGTTATATTTATATATTGTAAAATCCCCAACCTAAGCTCTGGATTTTCTTTTGCATCTGACATCTATCTTTGGAATTATACATTCTTGCATCACTCGTCACCAACATCTGGGATTGAAATATTTATGGGGTTAGACATTTAATTTTTATCCATAACAAACAAAGAAAACATTCATACAAGAAAATCATTACATCATGCAACATGTATATGATATGCACATGTGACTCAAAATATAAAACTTTAAAATCATGCTTTTAACTCTGATTCAAAGTCTAAAATCATTGTTTTCGACTCAGTGTTCCATGGAGACTCATTTGAGTGTCTAGTGGAACCAGAGCTTAACATCACCCTGTTTGGTGATTCGACAATGTTCCACTAAACGCGAACAAGTAGATAGTAGTCAGAGTGTCAGTGCATCGGGCAAGCTACAACGACACAGAATCAAATAAAGACTGACCACTTATGGGACTGCCCATGCCCAAACACTCCCTAGACCAGAGGTCCAACCCCATAGACCAGAGGTCCTGTCTTACCTATTATACTCCCCATTTACTATTAGAGATACTGGTAGCTCGATTCTCAATCATTCATTCTCATACATTCTCTATCTCATTTGGTCGACCATTTTTCGTAGTCATATTCCGCTACCAGATGCTCTTGATAGTAAATTTTCAAGAAAATGACTCACAGAAATATTTTTAAAATTTTGTTTTGTGCATCATTATTACTACCAATCGTCCTTGGTAGCAACTTAATAGAAATTTTTCAAATACTTTTCTGTAAAAACTTTTCTGTGACTTCTAGAAAACATTTCATGCATTATGTTTATGTCTTGTATGAAACAAAAAAAAACCTATCATCAATTAAGTACTTAGAAACATCTCATTCATATATTCAAAATTTCAATTACAATTCATAGTTGTTTTAAACAAGACAATTTCTATTAATAATTTATTTCGTAGGGTTCAATGTTTTGTTCATATCTCGTGTTCTAGACCTCCTTTTAAGATGATTCCAATTGTATTGGAAAGACAAAACAATAACCTATAACTTTGATGAAGGCACTATCCTCAAATTCGAACGTTTACTGAGTCGTTTTCCTATTAAACAAAGAGGTGGTAATATACTGTTTGACTTTATCTCGATTATACCCTTAATTTTTTTCAAAATTCCATTTATGTCCCTAGGTTGTAAAATGACCATTTTGCCCTTGAACATTTCCTATAATTCCATCCATGTCCCTAAGATGACTATTTTACCCTTGGATATTTTCTATAATTCCATCCATGTACCTAAAATAACTATTTTACCCTTAAACATTTCTATAATTCCATCCATGTCCCTAAAATAACTATTTTGCCCTTGGACATTTTCAATAATATCATCCATATCCCTAAAATGACTATTTTACCCTTGGACATTTTTTATAATTCCATTCATGCCCTGAAGCCATGATGAAATGACCATTATACCCTTAATCTTTTTCAAAATTCCATTTATGTCCCTAAGATGTTAAATGACTATTTTACCCTTGATCTTTTTCAAAATTTCCATCCTTATCCCTTTCTTCAATCTCTCGTCCAGGAAGTCATGGCAAATCTTCAGATTTTCAATTTTCAAGTTTTAGGCAACCAAACTTGTTCCAAATCCAAATTAAACCCTAAATATGTTAAATTTAAGTCAAAAACAACAATTTTTTCTATATAATTCATTCTTAATTTTAAGAATTTCATCAACATTTCAAACTTTGCAAATGATGAATAGTAATCACCAATTTCAAAATTTCAAACATTCGTATGAATAATATTAAACGTCTAACCCATACCTGGTTCCTTTAAAATCTTTTTACTTTCTTAATTTCTTATGCTCCCCTTTCCTCCTTTCTCTCGAATTCTTCTTCTCGAAATTTTGGTGCCTCTCTATTGGTTCTTCAAGTTATGGGAATTATGTGTTGATGTAAGTTTCAAAATGTTCCACCGACTTAATCCAAAGTCATGGTTCCCGACTTCTATTTCTCTCTTTTCGTCGTTTTTTTAATTTCTTCTCATAGAAAGTTTTCATAATATTTAAATAAATAAGTTCATTATTAATATTTTTTTACTTATAATATTAAATTCCTAAATATTTATTTATTCATTTATTTAATTTAATTATTAAGAATTATTAATAAATTATTATTTGACACAATATTAACCTTGGATTTTATTTTATAATTTTCTTAGGATAAAATTACTATAAACAAAATCATGTTTTATTTTTATAATAACTCTACATAATATTCATTACATATTTATAACTTACAAAATTTATTTATATAATTGGTTGCAAAATTTAGGATGTTACAATATACACTTTTTTAGCATTTCTTGACCACAAGAATTAATCTTAATTTGTACTTTCAATTTCTTAACCTCGTCAACTTCAATTTCCTTCTTTCATTATCATTTTTTCTTGAGAACTCCAATACTTTCCCCAATTTATTTCTTTTGATATATTTGTAAATTTGTTAGCAACAAAAATGTTTCCTAAGAGAATGTAACATGAATATCGATTAATGTACATTTCTCTTATTTTCTATTACAATAAAGCTTATTCCAATATTCCAATTTACTAATTTGCTTCAATACATCTAAAAGCCACACAACCCATGCTTTCATCATTTTGCTTTATTCCCTTTATAAATACTAAATTCTCGTACTAAATGTTATCTCTTTTATCATCATTCACTTAGTTGTCATAGGGTTTAATATTAGGTCAAAATATTTCATCACTAGATATGGGTCAATACCAAAACTCATTTAATATATTAATTTTCTTGGGAATTCGTATTTTTTAAACTTTAAACCGTTTTATCTTCTTCATCACTCCACACTCATTTCTCAAAACCTCCTAATCCCCAGCCTTCTAAACCTTCAAACATACCCCCTTCCTTATATGCTCTTTTAAGTCATCAACTCTCACCAACCTTCTTTTCCTATTCCAAGCATTATGGCCTCTTCCTCAATTACTTCCTAGGTCTCCAACCTCAACCATGTTCCTGCGCATTAGTTGAGATTAATGGCAAGAGTTTTGCCCCGGTCCTTGGCTTAGAAGAAGAATCCAAACAATTTGTTCAACTTAGATACTCATTCCATATTCTATTGGAGGCATATCCTATGCCTTTTAGGGACCTCTGATCTCAGACCCAAATGAACCCGTAGATTTTTCTTCATCTGAAGAAGGAAAACCATCTTGCAAGAAGAAGAAGGCAAGTTAGAATAGACTTCCTTTGCCAATCTTCAAAAGTTTACCGTTCTGGACCACCCTAGAAGGAACCATGCTACCTCAAATGGCCCAATAGGATAAAGTCTAAATTCTAATCACAATGGAAGAAAATCGACTTTTTTTATTTACTCAACCTCTCTCGATTTGACATATGCTATTTCAACATGTCCATGTTCCTTCTAACAACGCAGCTACTGGAATAAAGACCTCAACGCAATAGAACTTCCATGTGACTTGATGAACACATTTTATCAATAATTTTATTAATATAATTTATATATATTTAGTGTATTTTCTTAATTAATTTTTAATAGTTAATATAGTTTTTGTAAAAAAGAAATAAAAATATCTTAATATAAATTATTTCTTAAACGGTACATTTTAACTAATTATTTGTTTACTTTTGTAGGAATGATAAATTAAAGAAAATATAAAAGCAAAATCATATGGAATCCGTTGAGTGCTTCTAAATCAGCTCAAGCAAAATTAGTCTAGAAAGCTCCTCTTCGAAAAGTAGCAATTCGCTCAATGCTTTTTTATCTGTTGAGCGATTTACAATCCGCTTAACGCTTTTTGATCCATTGAGCGAAATCTGTCAGAACTCATGTAACTATTTAACTATAAATCCGCTCAGGGCTTTCTAATCCGCTGAGCGGATTCATCAAATTTCAATTTTGCATAATGTTATTTTAAGTTATATTATGTAATTATGAGCCTTGAATGGGCCTTGATCATTTCGTCTGCCTTTAAGTTAAGTTTTAATCACAAGTTTATTTTTAGATTTCTCTAGTTTCTAATTTTTAGTGATACTTAGCTTCCAAGTCTGTTCATGGAGCTTCTTTACGAATAATGCTATGAAGTTTATCAATTCAAGTTCTTCTTGATCAAATTTGTTTCATCTTCTCTTTAATCTCTCGTTTTATTTTCTGTTTCATCTTTTACTTCATCTTTCATTTAATTTCTTTACTATTTTCATGTTATTTCTGGTTTTTCAATTGTTCAACATGTTTTAATTCGTTTTTGTTGTTGATTCACCGGTTAAAACTTGTTTTCTATGGTTTAAATATGAGTATTAATGATTCTAACCGATTATAATCCATTACAATCAATGTAACTAGGGTTATTTGATTAAATGTCTCTTTTACATCACAATTCAACTTCTAGGTTTAAGTGAATGCTTACGAATTTTGAAGGGATTATAATTGATTGGATCTGTTGTGGGTTTGTTTTTATGATTGCAAGACAATTCCATAAAAATCAATGATAATCATAAAAGCAAGATTATAATTAGAGAATCAACACAACATCATCTTTATTGTTCTTAATCTACAATTTTCATAAATTAGATTTATAAGTTTTCTTTTGAATAATTTCATTTACAACTTTCTTTAAGTTCTTTGTTGAATTGCTTTTATAGTTTAGGTTTAATGATTCATTTACATGTGTTTTATTTACTGTTTTTAATATATTACATTACCGCTTTCAATTTACTTTTTTGTATTTGAAATCATAAAATTCACTATTTCCTAGCTTTTGACATTGAAAATTAAGATTGAAACAAAATTAAGCAATTCTCCTTGAGGACACCTCCTAGGTCAGTCCTAATATTGCATTATTTTCATTGCAAATTTTTTGATGAGATTTAGGCGACAAGATTAACTTCATTAAAATGACGGCGTTCGTGGGAGCAATTGGTGATTGTTTTATTTTAAATCTCAATTTTATTTTGTCAAAGGTTAATGTACATATTTGTTTTGAGTTTGTGTTTTGTTTGAGTTAAAAGCTTTGAAAAACCTTAAAAGATTTATTGTCTTTTCACTACTACAAATAAGGCTTTTCACCGACGTTGTATCAGGCGACATCGGTTCTATTTAACCGATGTGGAAAGTCCGATTTTTCAAATCGAAATTTTTTAAATTTTTTATTTATTTCCAACCCCTCTATTTATATTATATTTTTATTATTTATCATATTTTTTTGAAGTTTCAAGCATTACCAAATTATTTTTTTATCATCGACGGGATTCAAACCCAAGTATCTTAGTGTTGGAGGTCGATACTCCAACCACTAAACTACTCGAATTTTTTTATAATAACTTACAAATAAATTATATTTATATACAAATAAATATATATTCGTGTAAATATATAAATACAAATATATTTATATATTTTGATATATTTATATAATTATATATTTATATATTGGATGTGAGGGCACGCTCGAAGGTGAAAGTGTGTGTCGAATGGGTTTTCAAAATTTAATGCCAAATTTGTGAGCTGGTCTCTTTATATGAGTTTGTAATTTAATGACGTAATATAATGTTTATAATTTATTTATATAATGATATAAAATAAATTTGGGAAACACATCATTCGTTCAAGTGACATATTCGCTCAAGTGAAAAATACCAATTTTCGCTCAAACTAGGCTTGAGCAAGTGAATTTCCGTGAGCTTTAACGTATTTTCACTCAAGCGGAGTCAATCTCACTTTCACCCTCTCCAACATAAAAATATATAAATATATAAATATATCAAAATATATAAATATATTTGTATTTCTATATTCTATATTTATATATTTACAAAGATATATATTTATTTGTATATAAATATAATTTATTTGTAAATTATTATAAAAAAATTATAGTAGTTTAGTGGTTAGAGTATTAATTTTCAACTCTAAAATACTAGATTCGAATCCTATCAGTGACAATTCTCTAACTTAAGTGAATTTTTTACTTGAAAAAAATAAAAACACTTTCCGGAAAATATAAATAAATATATTTTTACATGGATATATATTTATTTGTATATAAATATAATTTATTTGTAAGTTATTATTAGAAAATTACAGTAGTTTAGTGGTTGGAGTATCGACTTTCAATTCTAAAATACTTGGGTTTGAATCTTGTTAGTGACAATTCTCTAACTTAAAAGAATTTTTGGGTGAAAACACATTCAACGTTGGTTGACTAAAATCCGACGTAGAAAATGTCCAACATTCAACTTTCAACATCGCTTTTTAACCAACCGATGTTGAAAGTTTATTTAACATCGACTCAACTTTAACCGATATTAAATGACTACGTTGAAAACATATTTTATAGTAGTGTTTATCACTCGCTTAATGGTTTGTTTGAGCGCTTTTGTTATTTTGTTCAAATTTTATACATATTGTCCAAATTTCGCACTAATTGTAAACCGGTCGACAAATTTGTGGCCATGAGGTTTATTTTTGAAACTGTCCATTTTTTGCTTGGCAGTTTGTTATCCGCTGAACGCTTTATTTTTCGCTCAACAATTTGTTACTTGTTGAGCACTTTGTATCCAATTTTTAAATTTTATGTTTTATCAGTTATATCTGCGTAACGGATTTGTCGAGTTTTTCAATTTAGTTGGTCCCTGGAACAATTTCACTTAGTTGATGTTCTTTAATAGTTTGTGTTTGTATGTATAATTTGTGTTTGTTTTTTTCTCTTTTGATTTTTGAATTTGAATGTTTCGTTCCCCTTTGGTTCAAAAATTAAAAGAACTTAAAAAAATCTAATTGTTTGTTTCTGTGTAAATATTCGTTGAAAGATTTTGATCCAGTGTTAACAAATTATAATAAAAAATAAAAATTTAGACTATGTTTTTTTTCTAAGTATAATTCGTTCAACGAATTTATTCCAGTATTAATAAAAATTAAAATTTACAATAAGTTCAAACAAAACAATCTAAAAAATTATCATTTTGAGATTATTATTAAGTTGAGTTCTGCTGTATATTGAAAAAAATGAGAGAAATTCATCTAAAAAACACTCTAATACTTAAATCAATATAATAAAATAAAAATCTTTGAATAAAAATTAAATTTAGCAAATAATAGAGATATCTTATAGACTTTTTACTAGGCAGTTTAAATAATAAATTATAAACCAGTAATAATAAGTGTATTATTAGTCTAATGTTATTTTTTATACATAATAAATATAAAGAATTTGAAAACCGTCAGAGGTATATAAATTATTTAAATAATGTGGATGTAAAAGTATAATTAACTAAAACTATTATTAATATTATTTTAAGGATATTATTAATAATAAATTTATCTGATTTTGATTAAACAATCATTCATAGCCTATTTCGAAAAAAAAATTAAAGGAAAAGTTTTGCCAAATACACAAATCGGTTATATTGGAACCGTCAGTTATTTAGGACAGCCCGACCCGGTGGATCAGATGAAATATGGCGGGAAAATGTCTAGGGCACAAGAGAGCATAGTGAAGAAAGAAACTGCATCTTAAATTTGCGTCAACACTGTTTCCTTTACTTCGTCGACTGAACGATGGATATCAATGGCAATTGGGACGAGGATGAGGACGAAGAGTTCGAGTTCTCTCGAAACTATTTCCTGGCTAAGGAACTCGCTTCTTCGGCCAAGAAATCGAAGCACAAGCTCACCGACATCGATGTCGTTGACGAACTGGTATCACTCGTAATTGTAATCCTTAAAATGTTGTTCCATTCCCCTATATTATTCTCTCCAATCACTGTGCGATTTCGCAATTTACCAGGAATTGAAGGAAGCCGCATCGCAAATTCAACCCAAGCATGAAAACGAGATCGCTCTCTTATTGGATTCCTATAAAACCATGTACCCTGAATGGCTTCTCGCGCTAAGGTTCGTTTGAATATGATTTTATTTTTTCTCCTAAAGTGCTTTAATTGAACAAAGTTTTGTTTTTGGTTCCTTGGATGATTCAGGTGTGGTTTTGGGCTTCTAATGTATGGCTTTGGATCTAAGAAGACTCTGATTGAAGATTTTGCTTCGACGGCATTGACTGAGTACTCTGTAGTTGTCATTAATGGATATCTTCACTCCATTAACTTAAAACAGGTTTGTTTTTTTTTCTTCCCTAACTTTTCCCATTTCTATGATATGTGTGATTAGAACTCTTTTTATTGTGACAAAAAAAGGAGTAAAGTAGAAGACCAAACTTACACCTTGTTTGTTTACTATGAAGCAGTTATATGTTTTAAAATTTGTTTTTCTCTAGAGCACATTTGCAAGTGTTTGCCCTCCTAGCAGATTTTTTTTTATTTCTTAACGTCTGTCTCCTGAGCACTTGTGTTAAATATTCGAAGAAAACAGAAGAGGATGAAATAATATCTTGCAGGTTTTTTTTTTAATTATTTTCAAAATTTAATTTATTCAGGACGAGAAACTGATTGTAAGTAGTGTGAAATTGTTCTAAAAACAGTTTTATCTTCTTTTCATTTTTAAAAGAAAGAGAGAATAGAATCAAATCATATTTGGAACTGTTCTTCAATTAGAAGTTCGGTTTCACTTTACATAGTAACAGTTTGCATTAAAAATTAAAATAGTTACTAAGGTAAAACTCGGAATCACATTGGAGACTAACACCAAAAGCAATAAGGAGCTGCATCCAAGTTTTCTCCAAAAGTAAATGTTTGTATGAAGATTATGAGTGTGATACTTCTCATCGTACATCACTAATACAGTATATATTTCCTTAAAATATATTAGGTGGTGATAGCTTTAGCTGAAGTTTTGTGGGACCAAATGAAAACCAAACGAAGGGTTTCATATCGGGAATTACAGCGCCAGCAGCCATTCAATTCTCAATCAATGGAAGAACTTCTGACATTTTTGGATCAAGCAGAAATAGATGATGTTGATTTTTTTGTTTCTGTCGTTATTCACAATATTGATGGACCTGGATTGAGAGACTCTGAAACCCAACAATATCTTGCTAGACTAGCTGTTTGTGCCCGTATTCGAATTGTTGCCAGTATTGATCATGTCAATGCTCCACTGGGTAAGTATAGTCAACACTATTACGTTGTATTTGCAGAATGTTTTATTCCTTGTAAGTTGAAAATTGTAAGTTCCATCTTCGGATACGTCTTAAACATATTATAGTCATATTATTATTTCAAGGTTTTTATTGTTCTACTATATATTTGTGATACATTTTGAATGTTTGAGTAGAACTTAAATGGTGCGGTATTAATTTGCAATTGAAAAGGTATAAAATGCCTTGGTAAAATGAACTGCTATAGCTTTTTTATCTACGCTGCTCATTCTTTGAGGGTGTCTGAGGTTCTGATCATATGTTATTTCTCTGTTTAACTGACAATAGGACTAGGTGGTAACAACCTTTCATGAAACTTAAAAGAATCCAAACACTTTTGGTCATGAGACATAAAATTGCAACTGTAAAATAACATGCCCTTCTTTGAAGTTGTTTGTAGGAAAAACATTGAAAAGGACTTCTTAGGTCTAAATGGCCTCTTTGAAAGCCTGGTTCTGGCATAATACAAGGCCGTGGAAAGTTCTTTTTTGTTGCTTTAGCCATAGAAATGAAGGATATGTGACTGAAAGGTTTTTTGTAGTCTCTCACTATTGCTTAACTATTTCCTCTTCTGTTGGCAGCTTGGGACAAGAATATGGCTCACACACAGTTCAATTGGTGCTGGTATCACGTTCCTACTTTTGCCCCTTACAAGGTTGAAGGCATGTTTTATCCTCTGATTCTTGCTCATGGCAATGCCAACCAAACTGTCAAAACAGCCACAATAGTTTTGCTAAGTTTGACACGCAATGCTCAGAGTGTATTCAAAGTTCTTGCTGAACATCAACTCTCTCACCCTGACGAAGGCAAGTTTCTATCATTTACTTTGGATTTGTTGTTCTTTTCTAAACTGATTTTTGTTAATCATTTTCCTTTACCTTATAGGAATGCCAATCAGTGATCTTTACTCAGTCTGTCGAGAACGTTTCCTTGTTAGCAGTCAAGTTACGCTGAACTCTCATTTGACTGAATTTAAAGACCATGAGCTGGTCAAGATTAAAAAGCATTCCGATGGTCAAGATTGCTTGCACATCCCACTGACAGCAGAAGCACTTCAGAAAATTGTGCTTGAGATCAATTAGTAAATTCAAATGAAATTGAATGCCAAAGGAAACTAGTTAGATGGAAATTTTCCACAGTTGGATGATAAGCAGGCTATATATATGAATCAATATAACCATGCAGACCAAGGTCAAATATGTTTGCGTTCCCAACTTGAGGGTAGTAGGATTGTTGACTGTCACAAGTTTCAGGTGGAGCACAAAGTGATACTCGTAGGATGTTGTTCTTAACTATAGACTGAGAAAAACTATAAAAGACAATAGGTTAATTTAGTTTTGGTACTTTCAAATCTGGTCCGTATTGAAGTTGGCATCATCTCAAGTTTTCTAGGTGTTGTTGATGTCAAATATTTGGTCAGGATTATTATTCTATTATTTTTAAATTATATGATATTGACACGATAATTTTGATTATATCATGTGAGATATATGTAAATATTCTATCAGAAAAATTTCAATATCGTTATTTATAAAATAATAAAGCCTTTGGATATTACCAATTTTAACATCGAACAATTTTGAAGATATCAAAAAACTTTTTGAGCCAATAATTCATTTATGTATTAAGTTCATCTCATTTTAAATTAAAAGTTAACATATTTCCTTCTTTTTTTCACAAATGTTCTTTCTTTTGAAAACCTAAATCCGGATTTTTCCTGGAAACATACAATTATATGTACCCACCTTCTCTGTTGTGGTGACAAGACATGGAATTTCAAACTTAACAAGAAAAAAAAAAAAAAAAAAAAAGGGAAAACAGCAAACGCGTCCCAATTGTCAACCTTGTTGGATGGGGGGAACATGTCAAGAGCGTAGAGGCCATGTGTTTTCCAATCCAAATCACACAACGTGGGTGGATGTAATCATTAATGAAATATTAATTTATGATTTTGACACGGTCGCACCAATACCCTGCATGGCAACATAATCACTGGATTTTCGTGTAAGACATGAGTTAGCAAACTATAGTTCGCATATTAATAAGCAGAAAAAACATCATTCAACCCCTTGGTTTTGGCTTATAATGTCTCAAAGTAGCACAAGTAATCAATGAGGTGTAGTGAGCTGTACCCAATACGCGTATTTGAAGTTGGATAGATATATTTGATGGCAAGACTTGCTTGAGAAGATGGATGTTTACAGCTTCCCAAAAGCTTGTTCAAGTCCAAGTCTTTCTGGCTTGACTAGTTGGTGGAGCATCTTATACGCCTAAAAGTAACCAAAAAAGAAGAATATCTTAACGTTGGGTTTGGTCTACACTCTTCACCTCACCCTCAATATAATGCGTTACAGAGGGAAGGAATCACAGAAAAATAAATGTTGCCAGACAATTTATTGCATGGTAAGCAAATTTTTAAAAAAAAAAAAAACAAGTTACCATTTTTTTAAGAAAAAAAAGTATACTAACTTCTATTATTAATTATCGTTTAAATTAACTAAAAACATTTTGAGAAGATTATCCATCGAGATTATGATATTCAAGACCATGATGTTCTTTGATTCTTTTAGAAAATTCCATGAATATTTTTTATTATCATTTAACAATATATGGCTTGAAAAATGATATAGATATTTAAATTAGTATTTTTTTCTATTATTCATAATATTATTGATATATTTTATTATTATATCTTATTTTTATGATATTATCGTTAAAATCTAGCATGATCATTGGTTAAAATATCATGATCATCTATTAAAGTATTGTCTGTTTTTAAAATATAATTTATCAAAATTTTAACTTTAAAATATTTGAGTGGATTAAAAGAATAAAATATATATAAATTATCATAAATCTTAAACTCGTAAATAAAACTTATGAGTGTAAATGGACATAAAATATTATTATCTAGACGTAAAAAGTGTTTTAACTTTAGGAGTAAATAAAGAATTAAAGGAGAATATCAAATACTCTAAATAAATAAATCAATAAAAAAATATATATAACATTTTATAAAAAGATTAATTATCACTCTAAGTGAATTAAGAGATATTTTTTTATATATTAGATGTTATGGATATTTTGGATAATTAATGATATTTATCCAAATATTTTGAATATTTATACTTGTATGTCGGATATTTATGTTTTAAAAATAGACGTTACGTACATATTGGTTTCATTTCATGTCTAACAGTTGCTGATTCTTAAACTAATTTTACGTAGTTTTTGGGTCGTATATAGTATTATAAATTTTACTGTTAATTTACCTTATAAAACATGAATAAAATAACTTTAAATTCAATATTTTACAATTAATTTGATTTAAAAACAAATTTGCCAACCCAACTTTCTGGGACACTGCCCTCCTCTCTTATATTTACAGTCGTCATTACTGCTACGACAAGCCATTAAAGTTAGTTGGTATAAAAATTGAGCTTCAGCATCATAAACCACGGCTCCCAAAATTAGCACGAGTACAAGCATAAAGAAACGCCAACAAAATTTTAATTGGTATAAAGAATAGTATCTACAAAATGTCAAAATCATTATAATTTGTTTGGACAAGAATTTTTTAGAAGTTAATTTCTAGAGAACATTTCAAATAATTTTTGGTAAAATATGTTATTTTAATGACGAGTTTGAAATTTATTTAAATATTAAGTTTTATCAATATTAAAGAAAATGAATTTATAAAATAAAATCACATATATATATATAAATAAATATTTAATTTTTTTAATAAATAAAATCTTAAAATAATATATAATATGTATTTTACAATTTTTGTTCACATGTTGCTCACTCACTCTGTCATGTTGACTCCTAAGTAAAAAAATTAAATAAATCAAATTTTAGGTTAAAATTCTTTTTTTATATATTTATGTTTCTTTTATTTATATTTTTTTATTGATTTGATTTTCAATTAGGTGTGATGAATTTTTTACGTTATTTATATTATATATAAAATAAAATTTCCTTTTTTCAATTGAGTTTTGTCTTATAGGAGAGAGGGAAAAAAATCATATATATAAAGAACATGAGATATTTAAAAAAAAAAAAGATAAACCATGAAAAAAATAGAATTAAACTAAAATACTTCAAATATAATAATTTTAATTTTTAAAAAATCGTAAAATTTCATATCTTATGTTGTTTTGTAGTGATGACGATTGTTTTCAGATGAAATTATCATACTCAAGTTACATTCTCAGAGGTGATAAAAGCAATATAATAATATACTAAAAACTCAAAATGATTAAAAATATATGTTTACGCGTTTTGAGACGAACATCATCTTAAAATACAATCTAAAAGTCAACAACCTGCAAATTCTGAGTTCTCAAACAACGATTAAGTTAAATTAAAACATCATGGATTACTTAATTCGTGTGTTTGGTTTAAATTATTTTGATGAAACATATGAAATGATATATACCAAAACATGTAGCAAAACAAGGACGTAAGCACTTCAGTCAACACAGCGATTGTGATTACTTCTCAGAAAACAATCCGGCCGAATAAACTTATGATGGATATTAATGCATACTTTTCCATTAAGATTGTGTTATGCATGACACCCTATGCCAAGTGGATTTCTACTATAGTAGTTTAGGTTTCATCTTTATTACGATAATTTATTAAAATTTTAACTATTGTATTTAAAATATTATTCATTTTAGAATTTTAATTCATGATATCTTTAAAAATTAATGAGTTAATATATATATATATATATATATATATATATATATATATATTATTAACTCAACTCTAAATAATGTAAAAATAATGATAATTATAACCTAATCAACAACAAATTTAAGATAAATTAAACGATCAACACTTCAACAAACACAAAAGAGTATTACAAGTTACAACTATCATCTACTACCATAACAAAATTTTTGTTTCATACAATTTTAATTAGGATTAGAATCACCCACTTATTAAACAAATATTTTTCTTTATTATACATTAAAGTTTAAATATGAATTAAAATTTCTTATATAATAAAATAAGAAAATTCAGCTATAAATAGACAAGTTTTGTAAAGTTAATCATTTTAAATTTTGTGTTATCATTTTATTTATGAGTTTCTTCTTAATATTTTAATTTAAAAAATCCATATTTTTCATATTTTAAATTTTGTATATTTAGTTTGTTAAAAATATTTGATGGTATATTAAATAAATATATTAGGTTTATAATAAATTAAACCATATAAAAAAATATTTGTAAAGTTAAGGATGGAGTCAAAATTATAAATTTTCTAAAAATGTCTATTTTTAAAATTTAAGAATATATTAATAAAAAATATTATATAATTTTAGAAAATGATTAAAATTTGATATCAAATAAAATAATTAATTCCTTAATCTCATCTGTTATAATTGATGTAGAATATTATCCGTGGATTTGAGAATAAGACAATGCTAATTTTAGACGAAATTAATCCATATGTATAAATCAAGAAATTTAATAATTTTTATTTAATTTTATTTTAATTTCTATATTTTATATATAAATATTAAAATTTAAAATAAAAATTATTAAAAACATGGGTAATATTTTACAAATAGTAAGGGTCAGAGGGTACAGTCCAGGTGAACATGCCAGCTCGCTGGCTCTAAGAGCCGAGCCAAGGCAAAACGATGCGTTTTTGCCACGTCATCGAATCATCCTTCGTGTCTTTTTATTTTTTCGAATAAAATGGTTCATTTTTACGCTTTTATTTTCCATTCTCTTTCTTTCTTTCCTTCCCTCTTTCAACGAAAACCAACAATGGAATATTTGCAGGACGTTGGGATCCGTGTTTCACGATCACGAAGAACAATCCAATTCAGCGTGCCTCTATATTTTCGCGTGTGAATCGTCATTTTTATCTTATCCACTGTAAATTCTCCACACTCACGTTTCTCGATTCCGATTTGCAATCCAGAGATAGCCTACTTTCGCCAATTTATTTCTCCCTCATTGCCGTATTTCTCTCGGTTTAATTGAATCTCTTGTTGCGTTCTCTTTACCTGCTCGACCAACGACGAATATTCGAAGTTATTTATTTATTTTTTTTGTTTTTTTGTTTTCATTCTGGCGAGTGGTGTTGATATAATATTTTCGTTACTCTCGTCGTTTTGTATGCATTACGATCTTAATTGTTGCTGCATAGATTTTGCTGTTAATTTGCGTGAAAATGCTGGATTGATTTGGAAATATGGGAATTGGCGTTATTGTTTTGATTTCTTTGCTTATTAATAACGCGCGTTTGTTGTGATTCCTTATTTAGGATTGCTTTTAATTGCACGGAATGGAGGTTTAAAGTTGCAAAGAACGTGGTGGTGTTGTTGTAATTGTTGTTGTTCTTGCGGTGGTAGAGTTATTTGGAATTTAAGGATTGAGTGGTAGCGAGAAAAATGGCTGCAAGGACTGAACACCAAACGGTTCCTCTTTCGGTACTCCTGAGGCGTGAATTGGCTCATGAGAAAATTGAGAAGCCTGAGATTGCTCATGGTCAAGCGTGCCAAAGCAAGAAAGGGGAGGATTTAACACTGGTCAAGACAGAATGCCAGAGGGTGGTGGGGGATGGGGTCTCTATATACTCAGTTTTTGGGGTATGTTTCTCACGGTCTGCATTTCCAGATTGATTGACATTCTTATTTATCTAGGATTTGATGGGTTTAAACTTGTCACTAGATATTATATCTATTTTATATGTTATCATTCTGTGGTACGGGGAAATAGTGAATGAGAGAATAAAAGGATTAAACATCTTCCTTGTCACTTGTATCTTATTGCAAACTTGGCCAATGCTAATGCTTTCAGGCCTATGACTGATTTCTTTCGTACATTTGATTGGAATCCAATGTGTTGTTTATGTTTCTATATTTGATGTACTTGACTTCATGGCTGAAAAAGACTGAAAAAACTTTAGCAAGTTACATATTATTACTTTATTGCTATGTTGATGAGAATAGACTAATACATTGTCAAGGTTTTGCCTCAGTTTTCGTTTTATTTTTAAACTTTGTTAGTCATTTTAGTGGTTCATAGGAAGGACTACAGCCATTTATGCTCTGAATGCTCATAACTCTATGCACTATTATTTATTTATTTGTTTTTTTTGTTTTTTTTTTTTTTTTTTCGTTTTCCCTGGTTTCATTTCTGACGTAGAGGTTTTACAGCTGTTTGATGGACACAATGGAACTGCTGCTGCGATTTATACCAAGGAGAATCTTCTAAATAATGTTTTAAGTGCGATTCCTCCAGATCTTAACAGAGATGAGTGGCTAGCAGCATTGCCCAGGGCTTTAGTTGCTGGCTTTGTAAAAACTGATAAAGATTTTCAAGTGAAAGGTATAGTTAATTCCTTTTAGTGTCTGCTTTGCCCTTTAACTATTTGGTTAAGAGGGAATTCATGTACATCAACTTGAATATTTATGTTAATATCACCAAAAATATTTGTACATATTTCAAACTTATATTTTCATCTAATACTTAAAGTTAAAATGTTAAATAATAAGAGATCAAAAACAGATTTGCAGATTTGTTTGGTGAACATGCTGACAGGATTTTGAAACCTTGGAATAATTTTCATATTTCAAATCTATATAAGAAGGTTTGTAACAGACTCTGCTGGAAAACAAAGTTATCATAATCGTGCCTCCTGTCATGGTTCTTCTGAGTTTTGAACATCTTGATTGTAAATATTCGTTGATGAGGAAAACCTATACAAAGTGGGAAAGTTTGTTTTTAACCACCATGTATTCAAGGCTTTTTGAAAGTGCCTGTAGGAATTGGTTAACTTGGTTTGTGTATTTTTTGCCTATTTTTAAACTCTGGACACAAATCTTTCTTTTTCCAGAATCAGTTCAAGCTACTTTTTAACAGTTTGACATTACTTTGGTTTGAGTGTCCAAATTTACTAAGATAACCAAACTTCAAAAAAGACGTTAATTCTCTCTTAAATACCCCATGATATACGTGATAAGCATTGTGTGCAGTTTCATACGTTCTTGATTTAAAGCTAGTTAAATGTTATCTTTCTGACAAACATTTACATACTTTTTTTTTTTTGAATTTTAATTAATTTTACTTAGTTTCAGCTTGAGATTCTAGAAATGAACAAACTGGATCCATTTCTTGCTTTTGTAAACATCTTTCCAAAGGGTTCTTTCCCCTAGCTCTTGTTGGGGGGTTTAATTGGCTCATGTTGTTAAAGGGGGTTTAATGGGCCATGTATGTACTATTTTTACTTAAGCTTCAGTATTAAGATTGTCTATTGCATAATGCATAGTAAGTCAGTAGTGACTGTTATTTGTTTATTTATGTGGACAGTAGAGTTGGCTTAGGAGTTCAATTACAAATTGCATCAGATAATGCACTTGACACCATTTTGATTTGCATCAAACTGCAACATGACTTCGGTTACAATTGCACTGCAACCTAGATTTAAAACATCATGCAAGTTGTTTGCACATTTGAGTATTAGATTGTTGTTAAAGAATATTAATATTTAAAAAAATATAATAGTTTTTTTTGCTATTTTGCTTTTACAGGGCAAAAATCTGGAACAACTGTCACCTTTGTGATTATAGAAGGTTGGGTTGTAACAGTTGCATCAGTTGGTGATTCCCGTTGCGTACTTGAATCTTCTGATGGTGAGATTTATTACTTGTCTGCAGATCACAGGCTTGAATCGAATGAAGAGGAGTACGTGTTATTTGAATGTGTTTTTCTTTTCAACAACTATATGGATTTTCTATGTTATAACAGACTTATCCTTCTTTATCAGGAGGGTGCGGATCACCTCTAGTGGTGGTGAAGTTGGTCGATTAAATACAGGGGGAGGTGCAGAGGTACATTCATTCCCTTTTAATCATGATTGCTTTTAACTTGAGTGGTATTTGCTCCATAACAAGCTTCGACACCCACTCCCTATTGCCACAAAATAATATATAGAACTGTGTTCTTGTATATCATTCCTTATGATACTTATATTATATTTTTGGTACAACATGATTGCGCTCTCACACTACATAAACAGAGATTAAGAAGTAAACTAGATGAATCACATTCTTGAGAACTGAGAGGCTAGTGTAAGCTTGTTTGGTTACATTGGGTGATATGACCACATCAACATAAAACCATAATATTCTTTGCATTTCTTTTAAAACTTCTACAATCTTTTGGGGACATTGTTGTTTAGATTTTGTACAACAATATTCTCTTTATAAATAGTGTTTGCCATACCAATATGCCTGACTAGATTAACTTTTATTGTAGATTGGTCCTTTGAGATGTTGGCCTGGTGGCTTGTGTCTCTCACGATCTATTGGAGATATGGATATTGGTGAATTTATTGTCCCTGTACCGCATGTAAAGCAAGTGAAGGTTAGTCACTTTTCTATGCTCTACTTAAAGCAGTACCGGACATTTCTTAATTAGTTACCTTTTATCTCTTGCACACTTTTTGCTTTATAGGAACCTAGATTATATAGTTTCTTTATCTTCTGTGTGATCCTACTCGGATTTTCATTTGCGTGATCTCTTCTAAGCAAGTATTTCCTCCAGCTGCATATGTTTCAGGATATTGTGTGGATCAAATGATTGGATTCTTTTGTTGTGAATTTATCTATGTTTCTATGTAATCCATTAGTCTCTTCTTTTTTTTAGATAACGAATTTAATTTGTTCCTTTTTCTTTCCCCAATTTTTTTCTCTCTATTTAGTTGTCCACTGCTGGAGGCAGGCTTGTTATCTGCAGTGATGGTGT
The DNA here is from genome assembly GCA_963425845.1 of Sphenostylis stenocarpa. NCBI lineage: Eukaryota > Viridiplantae > Streptophyta > Magnoliopsida > Fabales > Fabaceae > Sphenostylis > Sphenostylis stenocarpa. Next base: position 30,411,287 of record OY731405.1, read on the forward strand.
TTGGGATTCTCTACCTGTAGAAGCAGCCCTTGATTGTTGTCGTGGAATGTCACCGGAGGCTGCTGCACCGCATATTGTTAAGGTGAGATTAATGTACATATTTTGAGTCAATTTTTTTACTTGGCTGTTCTCATGTTTGGTGGTAATCTTGACTCAAACATCACAAGATACCTTGTTTGCAACTTTGCTTATGTTCTCCTGATAACTGTTATATGGTGCCATTAGTTATGTTTTTTTCCCGTTTGTTCCCTATCTCTTTCTATGTTTAGGAAGCTGTACAAGCAAAGGGACTTAGAGATGATACAACCTGCATCGTTGTTGATATATTACATCAGGAGAAGCCACCTGTTTCTGCACCACAAACAAAAAAGCCAGTAAAGGGAATGCTCAAGTCCATGTTTCGTAAAAAGTCTTCTGAATCATCTTCTAATAACGACAAAGAGTACATTGAGCCAGATGTGGTAGAGGAATTGTATGAGGAAGGATCTGCCATGCTTTCAGAGAGGTTTAGTTTTGTATCAACTTGTCAAAGTTAACCACTTGCTCTCTAGTTTTTTCTCCTGACAGTAGAATATGTCTGTCTAAAATGCAGGTTCGATACTAAATATCCAGTCTGCAACATGTTTAAGTTGTTTATGTGTGCAGTATGTCAAGTAGAGATAAAACCTGGTGAGGGCATTTCAATACACGAGGGGGCACCCAACTCTCAAAAATTTCGTCCCTGGGATGGACCTTTCCTATGCTCAAGTTGCCAAGAGAAGAAAGAAGCCATGGAAGGGAAAAGATCAGCAGGTGTTTTGATAACCCTTGATTATTGCCCATCTTCCTTTGAGAGACGTGTCCATAATATAACCCTATATTTGCTATTCCGATTTCAGGTAGAATCAGCAGTGGAAGTGACGAATGAGCCCTAATGTATATTTGCATTTTGACAGTGACAAAAATTGTTCATATGATGGCAAGGTCAAACATCCAAGCAACAAAGATTCCCTTCTATTATCACAGGGGCTTTATGGATATAATTTGGCATTTCACATGGAAATGTATATGAAAACCAATAGCATCCGATTAGAAGATTCTTGACTTGAAAGTATGAAATAGCAACAAAGAAGTATTGTGAAGGGTTGTGTAAAATATGGCAGTGCACACCAAGATGTCGGAGGTAATGCATTCTTTTTTTGTATATTTTTTTGTGATCCGTTCATTTGTATACGGATCTTTTTGGAATCACTATAGACCTTCATCGAAAGTGGCCTTTGTTATTAATATAGGAGTTTAATTAGAATTCATAGAATCAATTTACTGTTAAGCCAAATGTGTATTTAACCATTTTGAATGATTTGTTCCTTCATCAAATCCGATTTTGACATTTCCTTTTGACATACCAACATTAGGTTTTTTGTAACAGATTGTGTTAGATAGAAGTATCACTTACTTCTTCAATCCCCCTACCCCCCTCCTCCAAAAGTCGCCCAGAAAGAGGGAACAAAATATATTAGTACTGGCATAAGTATATTTTTATTACCTATATTTTCTTCAGACTTATTTTTAGTCTTAATATTTTCAAATTATTGATTCAGTTCTTCAACTAGTCATTTTTATATTTAAATTTAACATTTAGTAGTGTTTTTTTACTATAAAAAAATCACGAAATATGTGATTTTAGTTATTTTTTTATCTAAATTTAACATATAATACACTTATTTACCATCGCAAAATTGATAGAATGATTAATTTTATATTTTTAAAACTTAAGATTAATTAATCAGTTTTTTTTAAATAAAGTGACTAAAATCAAGTTCTGTGGAAAGTATAAAGAATTAAAACCATATCCATTACATGTTTACACCCCACCCAACTTTGCTTATTATTATTATTATTATTATCTTTTTTACTTTTGGCCTCTATGTGCATTTTGAAAACCAACTGAGAAATTTTAAAATTAATCTAAATTATCAATTTAACAGTTTACTGGTTATTGATTTGCTCTATGTCCACTGAATCAAGAAATCATAATCAAATTTATTCAAGATTTATGCGGACCAATATTTTCACCAGTTAGGCCTATAGTTTTATCAATTTTTTAATTTAGACCTTATAGTTTTGAAAGTTTTGAGAAAGTCCGAATAATTCAGCTTTATTAATGCTTTTTATCAAATTTCTTTTTTAATTTTACCTGTTTATTCAAATTTAAACGTACTTACCAGTTGTATTATATGGATGATAAATTAAAGTTTGCTTCTTCTTATTTTTTTCCCTACATTCAATCAATAATCTATTGAACAAATATATTTCGTAAAATTATATTTTAACTTTAGAGTGGATTATATATATACTAAATTAAATCAAACGGTTCAATCTCTAATTTAGTGATAGACTATATTAAGTATTTGTAATGTGTTAAGGAAAAACATTAATAATTAATTTGTAATATTGTACTACAGAGTCAAATTTTAATGTAACAGATAACTTTCCTATTATATTTTATATTATTTTATTTTTATTTTCATATGGTAAAATGATTGAATATTAATTAAATTTATGTGAATATTATTATGTTAGGTTCGTTTATGTTCCAGACTTCTCACACAAGTCATAGACTTTGTAATGTATTATAAATCATTACGTAGTTTTCTTATGTTCTTTGTTCATTCTAACAAATTATTGTACATGATCTTTACATTCATGATTCTTACATAATAATATAAATCATAATAAGTAGACTAACCTTGATTTATGAGAGATATCCAATGAGAATGTTTTAATCAATGTCTTTGTTCTCCAACCTCTTTTTTTCAATCTATCTCTTTACCTTTCTTTCTCCTGTCACACTTTTTCTGATGGTTTATTGTGAAAAGAACCTTATGACCAAAGACATAACCTTAATCCCCTTTTATTAATCAACGTTCATCAAGTTGATTACCGTAAGTTTTTATTTTATTTTATCTTTATTTTATTCTGATTTTTCATAATAACTAATAGGTTCTTATATTTTATTAAATCACATTTGAGCCCATCATTATATTTCACATAAGTCACATAATAGAATAAATTAATTAAATTAATTCTAACATTCTCCTACTTGACTCATGTAATGTCATACCATTCCATGATTTAATACTTAAGTCATAATGCGCATTAAAGGACCTTAAGTAAATTGGTTCTATCATTATTCATAATTAAAGATACTATTACAACAAGAGTAATGCTAGTTACATGTCATTCAATCAACATGCTCCCTTCCATGTACTACTATATTATCTTTTTCTCCTTAATATGACTTTATAATGAAAAGTCGATAATGAGTTCAAACATAATATCATTTTCAATAATAATAATAATAACATAATTTGTTTTCTTCATCAAAATTTGCATGCATATAAATAAAGAAGAAAACACAAATTTTAGAAACTTATACATTAAAGATCTCAGAGTATCACATAAGCATTAATAATAACATTAACATTCAATAGCAAATATAATGCTCATATTCACTATACAACCAACAAACAACTTGGACATCAATCCTTTTGTTAAAGGATTAGCAATCATTACGATTAATGTTAATATATTTTATTGACACTCTTTGTTTTTGAACTTCTTCTTTAACGACAAAGTATTTCAGTTCCATATGCTTATCTTACCTTTGGAATACTTGTCGTTCTTAGAAAAGGAGACTGCTGCATAATTATCACAATAAATTTTCAGCAGCTTGACAATGTTGTCGACTATTCCAAGTTTTAAAATTAAATTCCGTAACTAATTACCTTGAACTGTGGCCTCAAAGCATGCCACAAATTCAGTTTCCATGGTGGATGCAATAATGACGGACTGCTTCACACTTTTCCGTGAAATCGCTCCCCGACTAAAAGATACACATAATCAAATGTAGACTTTCGTGTATCTATGCAACCAGCAAAATTTGAATCTGTATATCCAATCACCTCAAGGAAAGTAAGCATGTGATTCTTTGTTCCTTGTAAGTATCTTAAGACTTTCTTTACAGGTTTCTAATGATCCAGTCTAGGATTACTCTAGTATCTATCCAACATACCAACTGCAAAACTAATATCTGACCTCGTACATGTTTGAGCATACATCAAACTCCCAACAATAAATTCATATGGGATATTTTCCATCTGTTTCCATTCCAAGTTATTATTTGGACATTGCATGAGACTAAATTTGTCTCCTTTCCCTATTGAAATGGGAGATGTTGAACATTTATCCATTCTGAATCTCTTTGAAACTTTATTAATATATGCTTTCTAAGACAAACCTAACAGTCTTTATGATCTATCACATAATATTTCTATTCCTATCACATACTATGTCTCACACATATCTTTCATTTTAAAGTTGTTAGAGATAAACTTCTTAGTCTCACTTAGTAGACCAAGATCATTAGTTGCAAGCAAGATATCATCAACATATAGAATCAGAAATATAAACTTGCTCCCACTGACCTTCAGATATATACATTGATCAACAATATTTTTCTTAAATCCAAAGGACCAAATAGTATCATTGAACTTAATATACCATTGTCGAGAAGCTTGTTTAAGTACATATATTGATTTCTTAAGTTTACACACCATGTGTTCCCTTCCTTCTTCAATGAACCCCATCGGTTGGTCCATATAATCAACTCCCCCTCAATATATGCAAAGATAGATATTTATTTATGTTTAGCAAAATCAATATGCAAAAGAGAAAAGAAAAATTGCTGAGCCTATGACAACAAAAAATTCTAAAATTCTTCGCTTTCAAAATCAATGTTAAATTTCATGTCAAATCTGTCTTCTAGATTTGACACACATTCATCTACATCCGAAATGCGATTGATAATTTCCTGATGCTGATCTGCAGAGATGGAAAAGAAGTCTTGCATTCTTTGGTTCATGCTGAAAATCATATCTTCAATGGAGGAGCGGGGTTCAGTATGGGTGCCAGATGAAGTTCCTTCGACATGAGTATCAGCAGCAACCATTTCTTCATCTTCAAAATTTTCAACAATCTCAGCAACATGGGGCGCATCATCCTTATGGAAGTAGGTTCCATTAACATTGACCATTTGAAGCTGAGATAATGTTCCATCAAGCATCCGATTGATATTCAATGTCCGGGACTTTTGTTCTCCTTCAAGATTAATGCCCTTGTATTCCAGAATTTGAGAGATGAGAAGAGCATAAGGAATCTTAAAGGTAAGATGTCGCTTGGATTTGAGCATCGTTGAAGTAACAAGGCTAGGCGAATCAATTGACTCATTGTTCATAATCACATGGATTATACGAAAATCAACAGTAAAACACTGAGCATGATTAGTGGCCCGGGGATAGAGGATCCATACTATAAGATGAAGGAGCATTCGTTCTTCTTTCTTTAGTGTTTCGGCAAGAAGCTTTCTGCCAATCTCCATGGTAGGATTGTGGAGGAAGGAGCGGTATGCCAGAATTCTGTTAAAGTCATCTAGATCCATCAGGACGTTGACAACATCATCTCGAATGAGAAATTTAGGTACATTTTCCCATATATCATCATCAAGGATGATGGTGACGCCTTTTACTCGAGAGGTAGCAACATGATCTCTATATTTAAAACAAGAATAAAATACATGTATCAAGTCAGGGTAGTACGTCCCTTCCATTTCAATGAAGGGTAAAACACCTTGGTTTTCAAGTAAATTTGAGAAATTGAATTTTTGATTGATGAATTGGTCCCCTTTCAAGAATTTTGGAGAGATGATATTCCTATCCTTCCAAAAAGTAAGAAACTCTTGTCTTTGCTCCTCATCAAATATCCATCCTTCAACAGAATTTGGGCGAGGTTAAGAGGCAGAAGCAGATCTTCTCCTGGTGGGGATCTTTCTTCTGGATGAGGAAGCCATTTTTCAGAGAGGATGGAGATTTGAAAGGAAATAAGGAAACTAGTATGAGAAAGAGAGAAAAGCTTTGAATTATTGGAGAATACTTGAAGGAGAGGCTTGGAATGAGTTTGGATGAGTTTCTAGGTCCTCCTATATATAGAAAACATCTCCAACAGCTATAAACGACTATAATCACAAGATTCAAAGCCAAAAGAGCCGTTACCAATGACTAGTTTATCCCCAACGGCACAGAATAATCGATTATCACTTGAGATAATCGATTATTTCTTCATCAGCTGCCTAGAAAATTTCCAGAGAAGCATGGATAATCGATTATCATGGAGGATAATCGATTATTTAAGCATGAATAATCGATTATCACTTGAAATAATCTATTATTCTAGAGAGTTTGACAAACTTTTCATAGAATTAAGGATAATCGATTATTACCAAGATAATCGATTATTCCAGAGAGGTTGACAATTTCAATATGTATGAGACATAAAATAATCGATTATTACCCAAAATAATCGATTATTCCAGTACGGAATGCAAAGATTTGACAGTTTTACATAGTTCAAACTATTTCTAATATTCCTAAGTCTCTTCTAAGTTCATAGAATCTATCATTTGGGAGAGGTTTGGTAAATATGTCTGCTAATTGATGTTTTATATCTATATATTCAATTTTACAATTTTCCTTAGAAATATGATCTCTTAAAAAGTGATGCCTAATTTCAATATGCTTAGTTCTAGAGTGCATAACAAGATTCTTAGTAAGGTTAATTGCACTCGTATTATCACATTTCAAAGGAATGTCCTTAAGAAAAATACTATAATCTTCTAGTTGTTGCTTCATCTAAAGAATTTGAGCACAACAAATTCTAGCCGCTATATATTCAGTCTCAGTTGTGGATAAGACAACACATGCTTGTTTCTTAGAATGCCAAAATACTAAGGAAGATCCTAATAAATGACATGTTCCACTAGTACTTTTTGTATCTATTCTATAGCCCCCATAGTCTGCATTAGAAAATCCTACTAAATTAAGTGAAGCTCCAGAAGGATACCATATATCAAATCCTGTGGTTCCTTTCAGATATTTTAAAATTCTTTTTATTGTAGTTAAATGAGATTCTTTTGGACATGCTTGAAATCTAGCACACACACAAACAAATTGCATAATATCAGGTCTACTTGTAGTTAAGTATAATAGAGAGCCTATCATACCTCTATACATTGATTGATTTATTTCCAAACCTGATTCATCCTTATCCAGATAACAAGACGTTCCCATTGATGTGTGTGCTTCTTTGGCAATATCCATTCCAAATTTCTTGAGAATTTCTTTGCAGTATTTAGTTTGTGACAAAAAAATGCCATCGTTTAGTTACTTAATTTGAAGTCCAAGGAAGAAAGTTAATTCTCCCATCATGGACATTTCAAATTCACCCTGTATTATACTAGTAAATCCTTCACACAAAGAGTTATCAGTTGATCCAAAGATAATATCATCAACATATACTTGTACTAGCAGAATATGTTCTCCTACCTTCTTAATAAACAAAGTCGAATCAATTTGTCCTCTATAAAAATCATTTGATATTATAAAATTGCTTAATCTTTCATACCATGATCTAGGAGCTTGTTTTAATCCATAAATTGCCTTTTTTAATTTAAAAATATGATCAGGGTATTTGAAATCTTCAAAACTCAGAGGTTGTTGCAATATACATCTTCTTTAATAAAATAATTTAGAAAAACACTTTTCACATCCATTTGATATAGTTTAAATTTCATCATTGATGCATAAGCAAGAAGGAGGTGTATAACCTCTAACCTGGCAACAGGAACATAGGTCTCATCATAATCTATACCTTCTTCTTGATAATATCCTTTAGCCACAAGTCTAGCTTTATTTTTAGTTATGTTTCCATCTTCGTTAAGCTTGTTCCTAAATACCCATTTAGTTCCAATTACTTGATGATGTTCTTCTTTTGGAATTAGTTCCCAAACTTGATTTCTTTCAAATTGATTTAATTCTTCTTGCATAGCAATACACCATTGATCATCCTTGAGGGCTTCCTCAACATTCTTGGGTTCTATCTATGAGACAAAAGCTATAGTCATACAGAAATTAGACATATTTCTAGTACTTACCCCTTTTGAAATATCACCAATTATGTTGTCAAGTGAAAGTCCTATTGGTGATTTCCATTTTTTTGCTAACTCGGATGGTTGATATGGTTCATTTTCATTTAAGTACATTTCTTCTAATGCTTCCTTAAGGTACTCTTCATCACCTGCATTTTCTTTTCTTGACTCAAGAGGATTTTCCTCAAGGTCTACAATTTCATCAAAAGTAACATGCATAGATTCTTCTATATTTAATATTCTTCTATTAAATAACCTATATGCTTTACTAGTAAGAGAATAACCTAAGAAGATAGCCTTATCTACTTTGGAATCAAATTTACCTAGGTTATCTTTACCATTATTTAACACAAAACATTTACAACCAAAGATTTTCAAATGACTTACATTTGGTTTTCTCCCTTTGAATAGCTCATAAGGAGTCATTTTCAAGATAGGTCTAATAAGCATTCTATTTAAAACATAGCAATCAGTACTTACAACATCTGCCCAAAAATATTTAGGAACTTTTGATTCATTTAACATTGTTCTAGATAATTCCTCTAGTGATCTATTTTTCCTTTCTACTACACCATTTTGTTGGGGAGTTCTAGGTGCCGAAAAATTATGTAAAATACCATTTTCTTCACAATAATTTTCAAATGACTCATTTTGAAATTCCCCACCATGATCACTTAACACTTTAATTCTTAATTCCTTTTCATTTTGAATTTGCTTGGCAAACTTTCTAAAGACTTTAAAAGCTTCACTTTTCAAGGTTAAGAAAAATGTCCAAGTAAATTTAGAGTAATCATCAACAATTACAAGAGCATAATAATTTTCACAAAAACTTTTGATTCTAGATGGTCAAAATAAATCTAAGTGTAAAAGTTCTAGAGGCTTTGATGTGGAAATTATATTCTTAGTTTTAAAAGATTATTTTACTTGCTTACCTTTTTGACATGCATCACATAATTTTTTTTTTCAAATTTTAATTTGGGAAATCCAATAACTAAATCTCTAGATATTAGTTTGTTTAATTAATGCATGTGAATATGAGCAGCTCTTTTATGCCATAACCATGAGTTTTCTTCTTTAAAAACTAAGCATGTAATATCAACATCAGATGCACAATTTAAGTAAATCAAGTAGATATTGTTATGTTTAATTCTTTTTAATGCAATTTCCTTAGAATCCTTAAGATGTATGGTGCAGTAATTACTTTCAAAGATTTGAAAGTGATGAATATCTTATTGAATCATTTGATAAAACGAAGATCTTGTTGTTTTGATGAAGTCAAAGATTACATGGTTAAAAAGGTAGAGTGATTAGTGAGTCTGCATCTACCCATAGGTTTAATCATTCATATCTCTTTGCTGCATGAGGTTTCATCATTTAAAAGATTTTGAAATTTCCTCTAAATATATTTTTAATCCATTAAAAACCTAAGTAATCGGTTAAACTGTTTTTAGCAAATTGTTTTAACTGATATTATATGAGCATTATCAGCTAAAATGTTCTTAAAACTTACATAACAGGTTTTTAACTGATAGGTTTTTGAAATAATCGATTAAAACCTTTTAAAACATTCATTGAAACTATTTTAATCGATATACCTTCGAATTAATCAATTGTTTTCATTAAAGGAGTTTTTGAAAACCTTCTACCAGTGTTTTAACTGATATAGTTTCAAAATAATCGATTTAAAATCACTTAAAATGTTTTGAAAAGTGTTCTGGTAGTATTTTAATCGATACAAACTCGAAACAATTAATTAAAATAACTTGAAGTGTTTTGAAAGATGTTATGTCAGAAGTTTAATTGATGTAAAGTCAAATTAATCGATTAAAACAATTTAAGGGAATTTCTGCTAACTGTTATCGGTTAAAATCACTTAGAAAGTTTTATGAAAATATTTGGCAGAATTTTAATCAATTAAATTGTGAATTAATCGATTAAAACAACTTAAGAGACTTTTTACAAAGTGTTTTAATCGATTAAAACATTATCATATCAGTTAAAATAAACTTGGAAAATGATCAAGAACATTTTAACAGATTAAAAGAAGTTTTAACAGATTAATTCAAGACTTTTAATAGATTAAAAGATTGTTTTAACAGATTAATTAAACCAACAGTTAGAACAAATCTCTATATAAACAGGATTGCTTGAGTATTTGAAAATATACTTTTGTGCAATCAATCAAGCAATCATAAGAGCTACTTTCAAGAAAGAATCACGCAAGTTTGTGGAGTTTTTCAAAGTTCTTTCTTGAGGAAATTTTTGCATTTCTTTTGTGAAGAAACTCATTCTGCAGAGCTGCATAATCTGGGTTTGAGTGTTCTAGTTTATTCTCTTTGTTTCTTTACATTTCTTTACTGTATGTTGGGTGTATGGAATTATTGGGCACTGGTTCTGTAGCTGGAATTTGGCTGCAGGTTGGTTCAAGAACTGGAAGTTGGTTCTTGGTGAAGGTTTATGTGCAAGAACTAGAATTTTAGTTCTTGTGGTAGATTGGGTGTGTGATTGGAATTTGTAATTTGTAAATCATTCAATCTAGTGGAACTCAGCTGAAATTTGACTGAGAACTGGACGTAGCCCTAGGATTGGGTGAATCAGTATAAATCTTGGTTATATTTTTCTAAACCCTACTCTCTTTAATTCTGCTGCTGTCTTTATTTCAATTGCTTGTTTTGCTTGATTCAAGAATTGGTCAGAACTCTTAATCTTTGAAATAGATAATCTGTAAATTGCGAAAATCTTTCAATGATCAATTTACCCCCCCTCTTGATCTCAATCTCTTTTTCTAACAATTGGTATCAAGAGCAAGGTTCTTGAAATTTATTCAAGTCTTTCGATCCAAATGGCTAAAAATAATTTTTCTGAGGGTGCTTGTATTAATAGACATCCACTGTTTTGTGGTACAAATTATTCATTTTGGAATATAAGAATGAAGATCTTTATTGAATCTATTGATATAAATGTTTGGAATATTATTGAACAAGGCTCTTATGTTTTTAATAGAGAATGGTCCAATTTGAATGATTGTGAAAAGAAAAACATTCAAGATGACTGTACTGCTAAGAATATCATCACATCTGCACTTAACAGGAATGAATTTTTCAGGGTATCTCATTGCCAGACTGCTGAACAAATGTGGAAAACTCTTGAAATGACTTATGAAGAAACATCAGAAATGTGTTTGATGGTTAATTCGAATTCTCCTACGTCCAGTGCAAGTTCTGATTCTTCAACAACTTCTATGAATTACAGTTCATTACAAGATGCTTTTTATGAAATGTATGCAGTAGCTAAGAAATTAGAAATTGAAAACAAAAGATTAAAAAACATGAATAGTATATTAGAAAACAAAATCATTCTTCTTGAAAAGAAAATTCTTGATGAAGAAACTAAGAATGAAAATCTAAAAATAGATAATAATAATTCTGATTGTATGTGTAATGATAAAAAAAGATTGTGAAAATTGTCCTGAGTTACAAAAGAAATTAGCATATTTAATAAAAACTACATCTAAACTTGCACAAGGAAAAACCAGTCTTGATGTTATACTTGATTCTCAAAAGTTGGTTGTTGATCGTGGTGGTATTGGTTTCACACCTCTTGTTGGAAAGAAAACTAGAGCATTTAAAAACTATGTTGCATACAGTAAATCTATTTTGTCACCATTCATTACATGCTTTTATGGTATGAAAAGAGGCCATTCTGTTAAATTTTGTAGAATCAAGAAGTATGCAATACCAAAAGGAAGAATGAAGTGGATTCCCAAGAATTCATTTCAAATAACTTGATTGGACCCAATAATTATAAAAAGGGTACCAGATATATGTTAAATCTGTTTTGCAGGAACAAAATCTGGAAGTTCTTTGGTACCTAATAAGCAAATATTGATTCTGGATTCATGGACTAAGTATTTTAATTGATATAAAACTGTTTTTAATCGATTAATTTCACTTACAAAGAATATCAGAAAAGCTGTCTGTATAGTTTTAATCGATTAAAATATGAATTAATCGATTAAAATGTTCTCAGGATTTTAGTATAGTTTTATTCTCTGTTTTAATCGATTAAAAATGATTTACATCAGTTAAAATCATTAAAAGGACAAATTTAATCGATTATTTCTCGTCTTAATCAATTATTATTCTGATTTTTTTTTCCAAAACAAGATTAATCGATTCAAACTCGAATTAATCGATTAATATTCTGCTTTCAGTACAGAATTAATCGATTACTTCTTCATTTAATCAGTTAGTACTGCAACTACACTAATTTCTCTTTCAGGCACAACAAACTGAAGATCTCTGGTATCTTGACAGGGACTGTTCTAAACATATGACAGGAGATATTACAAAGTTTCACAATTTAAAACCAAAGAATGGTGGGACTATCATCTATGGAGATAATAACAAAGGAAGAATTCTTGGAATAGGTGACATCAAATGCATAGAATCATATATTATTAACAATGTACTATATGTTGAGGGTTTGAAACATAATTTGATTAGTATCAATCAATTGTGTGATAAAGGACACAAAGTTATCTTTGGAAAAGAACAATGTCAAATCATCAAATTAGATTCAGATCAGGTACTGATCACTGGTAAGAGGATCAACAACATTTACATGTTAGATACTAACTCTGCTAAAAACTGTTGTTTAATTTCTAAAGAGAATGATTCTTGGTTATGGCATAGAAGATTAACTCATATTCATATGAATCATCTCAATAAATTTATTTCTAAAGATCTTGTAATTGGTTTACCTAAACTTAAGTTTGTGAAAGACAAAATATGTGAAGCATGTCAAAAGGGCAAGCAAGTAAAGAATTCTTTCTCACAGAAAAATATTGTTTCAACGTCAAGACCGCTTGAACTTTTGCACATGGATATCTTTGGTCCTTATAGAACTATGAGTTTAGGACGGGATCTATATGCATTGGTTATAGTAGATGATTACTCAAGATTTACCTGGACAATATTTTTAAAATTAAAATATGATACTTTCCATTTGTTTAAGAAATTTGCAAAACAAATTCAAAATGAAAAAGGCTATTTCATATCTTGTATTCAAAGTGATCATGGGGGAGAGTTTTCAAATGAAAATTTTAATAAATTTTGTGAAAAACATGGTATTAAGCATAATTTTTCTGCTCCTATAACTCCTCAACAGAATGGTGTAGTTGAGAGGAAAAATCGTTTTCTTGAAGAGTTAGCTAGGACAATGCTTAATGAAAAAGCATTACCAAAATATTTTTGGGCTGATGTCGTAAGTACTGCTTGTCATGTACTAAACCGTGTTTTAAACCGTTTCTCAAAAAAACTCCCTATGAATTATACAAAGGAAAAAAGCCTAACATAAATTACTTTAGAGTATTTGGATGTAAGGTCTTTGTTTTAAACAATGGAAAGGAAAATCTTGGAAAGTTTGACTCCAAATTAGATGAAGGTATTTTCTTGGGTTATTCATTAAATCGTCATGCTTATAGAATCTTCAACAAAAGACTAAATACTGTAGAAGAATCTGTTCATGTTGTATTTGATGAAACTAACCCAAGTATGTAGAATAATTCTGAGTGTAGTATAGAAGACGAATTTTTAGCTGATAAAAATGTATCAGTTCAAATTACCAGAATCAACAATTTTTCAAAAACAGGAAGAATGTATTGAAGAATCTGAGGAACAGTTGCCCAAAGAATGGAAGACTCCAAGAAATCTTTCAATAGACAACATCATCGGTGAAATAAATCAGGGAGTTTCTACTAGAAGATCTTTAAACAAATTTTGTAATCACATGGCATTTATATCACAAATTGAACCAAAAACCATATCTGATGCGTTAAAGGATAATAACTGGATTAATACTATGCATGATGAATTAAATCAATTTACAAGAAATGAAGTATGGGAATTAATTCCAAAACCAAATGATGTTAATATTGTAGGAACTAAATGGGTTTTTAGAAATAAAATGGATGAAAATGGTATAATTATAAGAAACAAGGCTAGATTAGTTGCTAAAGGGTATAATAAGCAAGAAGGAATTGATTTTGATGAAACATATGCTCCTGTTGCTAGATTAGAAGCTGTTAGACTTCTACTTACTTATGCTTCAATAAAGAATTTTAGGTTATTTCAAATGGATGTCAAAAGTGCTTTCTTAAATGGCTACTTGAATGAAGAAGTTTTTGTTACACAACTACCTAGTTTTGAAAATCATATTCATCCAGAATATGTCTACAGATTAAAGAAAGCATTGTATGGTCTCAAGCAAGCCCTAAGACAATGGTATGAAAGGTTAAGTAATTTTCTCTTATCAAAGGGCTATCAAAGAGGTTTGGTTGATAAAACTTTATTTCTTAAGAAATTCAATAATGATATTATTCTAGTTCAGGTATACGTTCATGACATCATATTTGGAGCCATTAATGAGTCTTTATGTAAAGAATTTATCAAAGATATGCAGGGAGAATTTGAGATGTCTATGATGGGGGAACTTAATTACTTTCTTGGGTTACAAGTTAAACAACTTCAAGAAGGAAGTTTTCTTCATCAATCAACATACTGCACAGAGCTTCTAAAGAAATTTGAGATGTAGCATTGCAAAGAGGCATCAACACCAATGTCCACCAATTGCTATCTTGATGCTGATGAAAAGGGAAAATTAGTAGATCAAACGAAATATAGAGGGCTTATTGGTTCTTTATTATATCTCACGGCAAGTAGACCTGACATTATGTTTAGTGTTTGTATGTGTGCCAGGTTTCAATATGCACCAAAAGAATCTCATTTTACTGCTACAAAAAGGATCCTCAAATATCTCAAAGGAACTTTAAATGTTGGGTTGTGGTATCCTGGTGAGTCCAAACTAAATCTAATTGGATACTCTGACTCAGATTTTGCAGGATGTAAGCTTGACAGAAAAAGCACCAGTGGCACTTGTCATCTCCTAGGAATCAGTCTAATCTCATGGCATAGTAAAAAGCAATCATGTGTTGCTTTTTCTACAGTTGAAGTCGAGTACATTGCAGCTGGAAGTTGTTGTGCTCAATCCTTGTGGCTCAAACAACAACTTGAGGATTATGGTTTAATTCTCAATAAAATCCCTCTTTTATGTGATAATACCAGTGTCATTATATTAACAAAGAATCCAATTCAGCATTATAGGACAAAACATACAGAAATTAGACATCATTTCATTAAAGATCATGTTTTAAAAGGTGATTGTGAAATTTTCTTTATAGAAACTGAGAAACAATTAGCTGATATATTCACAAAACCTCTTGCTCGTGATAGATTTTATAAAATTCAAACTGAATTAGGCATTTTAGATGCATCAAATATCACTTAATTCCCATTTCTGAGTGTTTTATTTGATATAAACTAGTTTTTAATCGATTAATTTCATTAATAATACTATTGTTCGTACTATTTTAATCAATTAAATTTCGATTTAATCGATTAAATTCTCCAGGATTTCAATGTACATTTGTCACTACTTTTTTAATCGATTAAAATGTTATTTGTATCAATTAAAATCATTAACATGATCAATTTAATCGATTATGTCATGTTTTTAATTGATTATTATTCCTAAAAGAAAATTAAAGGTTTTAGTTAAAGGTTGTTCTTGTAACATGCTACTAAAGCATGGTTCCCTTATCTTTACACGTGTCCATTATATTCATTACAAACGTGTTAATGAAGATAAGCTTGAATCAACTTTAATTGGTTCTTAAATGAATAATACATCTCATTGGTATCATGGTATTCTTTTTGTAATACTGAGAAATGATTAATTTTGATATACTAACTATTTTAGGGGGAGAAATCTAGGGGGAGAAATGATTAATTTTGAATACTCACTAATCTATATATTCAAGTGACTTCTTCTGCAGAATCGTTCAAAGAGGTGTTTGTCTTCATCAAATAGGGGGAGACTAAAAGTGATGAAAATCTTATTGAATAATTTGATAAAACGAAGATCTTGTTGTTTTGATGAAGTCAAAGACTATTCTGATGAAGTCAAAGGTTACTTGGTTAAAAGGGTAGAGTGATTAGTGAGTCTGCATCTATACATAGGTTTAATCATTCATATCTCTCTGCTGCATGAGGTTTCATCATTTAAAAGATTTTGAAATTGTCTCTAAAGATATTTTTAATCCATTAAAAACCTAAGTAATCGGTTAAACTGTTTTTAGCAAATTGTTTTAACTGATATTATATGAGCATTATCAACTAAAATGTTCTTAAAACTTATATAACAGGTTTTTAACTGATAGGTTTTTGAAATAATCGATTAAAACCTTTTAAAACATTAACTAAAACTGTTTTAATCGATATACCTTTGAATTAATAGAATCTTTTCATTAAAGGAGTTTTTGAAAACCTTCTGCCAGTGTTTAACTAATATAGGTTCGAAATAATCGATTAAAATCACTTAAAATGTTTTGGAAAGTGTTCTAGCAGTATTTTAATCGATACAAACTCGAAACAATCGATTAAAATAACTTGAAGTGTTTTGAAAGATGTTCTGTCAGAATTTTAATCGATGTAAAGTCAAATTAATCGATTAAAACAATTTAAGGGAATTTCTGCTAACTATTTTAATCGATTAAAACTGGCTGTTATCAGTTAAAATCACTTAGAAAGTTTTATGAAAATATTTGACAGAATTTTAATCGATTAAATTGTGAATTAATCGATTAAAACAACTTAAGGGACTTTTTACAAAGTTTTTAATCGATTGAAACGTTGTCATATCAGTTAAAACAAATCTGGAAAATGATCAAGAACATTTTAACAGATTAAAAGAAGTTTTAACAGATTAATTCAAGACTTTTAATAGATTAAAAGATTGTTTTAACAGATTAATTAAACCAGCAGTTAGAACAAATCTATATATAAACAGGATTGCTTGAGTCTTTGAAAATATACTTTTGTGCAATCAATCAAGCAATCGTAAGAGCTACTTTCAAGAAAGAATCACGCAATTTTTGTGGAGTTTTTCAAAGTTCTTTCTTGAGGCAATTTTTGCATTTCTTCTGTGAAGAAACTCATTCTGCAGAACTGCATAATCCGAGTTTGAGTGTTCTAGTTTCTTGTATTTGTTTATTTACATTTCTTTACTGTATGTTGGGTGTCTGGAATTGTTGGGCATTGGTTCTGTAGCTAGAATTTAGCTGCAGGTTGGTTCAAGAACTGGAAGTTGGTTCTTGGTGAAGGTTTAGGTGCAATAACTGAAATTTTAGTTCTTGTGGTAGATTGGGTGTGTGATTGGAATTTGTAATCTGTAAATAATTCAAGCTAGTGGAACTCAGCTGAAATTTGGCTGAGAACTGGACGTAGCCCTAGGATTGGGTGAACCAGTATAAATCTTGATTATATTTTTCTAAACCCTACTCTCTTTAATTCTGCTGCTGTCTTTATTTCAATTGCTTGTTTTGCTTGATTCAAGAATTGGTCAGAACTCTTAATCTTTGAAATAGATAATCTGTAAATTGCGAAAATATTTCAAAGATCAATTCACCCCCCTCTTGATCTCAACCTACTTTTCTAACAAGATTACCTTAAGTCCTTTATCACAAAGTTGACTTATACTTAGAAGATTGTGCTTTAGCCCATCAACAAGGAGCACATCTTTTATCTCCAAAGTATTTGCACCACCAATGTTTCCGGTTCCAAGGATTTTGCCTTTATTGTTGTCTCCATAAGTTACATATCCTTGTTCTTTCCCTTTGAAACTTACAAATTTCTTTCTATCACCAGTCATGTGTCTTGAACAACTACTATCAAGGTACCACATAGACTTTTTGGATTTAGTAGATACCTACAAAATCAAGGTACCACATAGACTTCTTAGATTTAGTAGATACCTACAAAATAAGAACACAAGATCTTAGATCCCCATAACTTTTGGGTCTTTGGGGTTAGAGACAAACAAATCATTTAACTATAGGCACCCAAATATATTTTCCTTTAGGAACACCAAAATGTTTAATCTTACACTTATTTGAAGTATGTCCTTATTTCATACAATAAAAACATGCATTTGGAGATTTAAATTTTGAAAAGGATTCATTTCTACTTTGTGAAGGTACACTTCCTTTCACAACCCATACTCTGTGGGTTCTTTGATTTTTAGTTCTTTTTAAAGGAACATGACTCTTACTTTTAGTTTTTACAAATTTTATATTTTCATCAATCTTGTCTTTTGTAGCTTTTTTCCAACAAGTGCTCAATATGCAAATATCAAATTCATAGCTCTTACAAGATGCACATGCAATTGATTCTACTTCTTTTTCTTCAAAAGGTGTAATTTTCGTTTTTAAAACTTCCACTTCTTTTTCTGATTTATTTAAACTCTTTTTCAAGGTTTTATATTCAGATTTCAAGTCCTTAAAAGTAGTAAACAACTCTTGACATGCATTATGCAAAACATGATAATCATTTTCATCATTACTTGAAGAACAATCTGAATCACTTACCTCATAGTCAGAAGATACATTGTCATTTTCCATCAAGCAAATATTTGCTTCAATTTCAAAATCACTTGACTATGAACTAGAGTCACTTTCCTCCCACGCAATGTAAGCTTTCTTTTTAAAGGATTTTTTTCCTTTTGAATCATCACTTATTTTGTTGTTGGGATAGTCGGATTTCACTTACCATGTTTCACTACAACCATAACATTCAAAATTTAATGAAGATCTTTCTTTCTCATTCTTCTTACCTTTAAATGATTGCCTCCCTTTGGCTTTCATGAACTTGGTGAATTTTTTGATCATGAGACTCAGGTTTTCATCTTCTTCACTATCAGAATTTTCTTCTTCTTTCTTTTTCTTGTTTTTGGAAATCTCAAATTTGAAGGCTAAGTTTCTCTTTTGATGTTGGCCTTCTTCATCATTTAATATTCCTAGTTCAAGCTTGTGCTCTCTCAACTTTCCAAAGAGAGCCACCATTGTCATTGTTGCCAGATTTTGTGATTCCGTGATGATAATCACCTTGGGTTGCCATTTCCTGTCCAAAGATTTTAATATTTTAACATTCAATTCATCAATATCAAAATTCTTACCAAGCCTAGAGAGATGGTATACAATGTGTGTGAAACGCTTTTGGACGTCAAAGATTGTTTCTCCTTGTTGCATTATAAACATTTCATACTCTTGAATCAAGAAGTTTTTCCTTGCTCTTTTCACATCGTCAGTTCCTTCGTGAGTTACTCTTAGAATTTCTCACATCTCCTGAGCACTTTCACAAACTGATATACTGTAAAACTCATCAAGAGTCAAAGTAGATGAAATAATGTTTCTAGCCCTAACATCATATTGGGCCTTTCTATTTTCCTCAACAGTCCATCTAGAAAATGGTTTTGGTTCCTCTACTTCATTTACAGTCATTTTAGGAATAAAAGGACCATTTACAACAGCATCCCAAGCACCCCTGTCAACAGACTCCAAAAATATTTGCTTCCTAACTTTCTAGAAAGGATAATTTTGACCAGCAAAAAGTGGTGGTCTGTAAATGGAGGCCCCCTCAGCAAAGGTTTGGTTTTGTATGACCATTGTCGAAAATTTGAAAAACTATCAAAGCAAGCTTTAATACCACTTTTTGGTATCGTGCAATGGAATTTTTGCGTTTGGGACAAAAACCAAGAGGGGGGAGTGAATTGGTTTCTAATAAAAACTTTCCCTTTTAAAAACTTTTTGCAAGTTTTACCGATTAAAAGATAATATAATAAAGCACTTGAAATGTAAAGAGATAAGGGAAGAAGATTACACAAGTAATTTATACTGGTTCAGATCAAAAGACCCTATGTCAAGTTATTAATCACTCTAAAAGAGGATTAACCCAATCACTAAAACAATAGTTCAAACATATTACAAATTACAAGTAATAAGGATTAGAAAACACCTCTCTTGAGTCACACACGAGATGAACACCTCCTTTGAATCCACAAAGGATGAAGACAATTTTTCCTAGAGACGGCACAACACACAATCCACCGAGAAACCCACCTAATGATTCTTATCGCTTCTAGCCCACACTAGGTTACAAAAGCTCCTTTTTCTTCCCTACTCAAAGTTCCTTAAATAGAGATTTTAGGGTTTTGAAATTAGGGTTTTCGAAAATAGGTCTGAAATTCAAAATCATAACTGACACAAATAATCGATTATCATAAGTGATAATCGATTATCACAGAGCTATTTTCGCAAAAGACAAAATTTGACAGGATAATCGATTATCCACAAAGATAATCGATTATTCCAGAAACTTTCAGTACCTTGGTTTAACTTGGATAATTGATTATCATAAGTGATAATCGATTATTGATAATCGATTGTTGATAATCGAGTGTCCCAGGTGATAATCGATTATCACAGAGAGTTTTAGTTAAAAACGAACTTTCAGTGGACAGACTATGTGTTGACTATCTTGGACTCTATTTTTACAAACTTAAAATGATAAAACAGAGTTATTACAAACATATACAACTGTGTATGAGTCTTCTAAAATCATCATCAAAATCTTCAGGCATCACACCCTTATATTTTCAATATCATCAAGCTCATATGGAGATATGAAGGAGAACCTACTTTCTTTATTAGTAGCATGCAAGTAGGTGTCACACAAATACCTTATAATATAATTGAAGGTCAACAATGAATTAAGTTCAATATATATCAACATAAAGTAACCAACCTAATCAAATAAAAATTAAGTATTTATTATTACCTGATGTACAAGCAAATGCTAGAGGCACTTAGCCAGCGATGGATAACTCTAGTATGTTCTCCTTCCCCACAACATCATGAAACTCCTTTCCTCAATACTTCAGGTAATTGAATATTAGCATATTCAATTGCCTGATCGCTCCTAACAAATAGCTTCATCATGTCTAAGCATGCACCATCTTGAGCTAAAGCCATGTCACTAAGTTCTGATGGAGACACAACACCCTTTTTCTGTAGACCAACAATTGATTCCTTTGTGTGGCCTATTTCTATTTCCTTGCCCTTAGTTGATGCTACTTGAACCTAAAATTAATCATGCAAATTTTCAATTAACTATCACTAAATCAAAGTTAAATGTGTAATTGGTATAATAAATTAACTGCAATACCTTTGGTCGTAAAGTGATTAATGACAAAGGCCAAGCAACATAGGTCCCAATAACATCTCTTAGGCATAATAAGGATGCTTCTTCAATTGGAATGGGCAATGTTGTCTCTTCTTCGTGACGCTGCACTACCTCTATCGAGACCTTTGCATGGTCTGGAGGAAGGGGTCGTGAATGCAAGGTCTGCCTTTTAAGTGGTTGATGCACTCTTCCTCATGCAACTATGCGGTAAGGGTTGTTTAAATGTAACATGCAATCATGATCACCCTACATGAAAATAAAAGTTATAAGACATATATATTGACATTACTTAATTGTTTTTAATTATAAAGATAAATCATACATGTGGGATCTCTACAGATCCAATTGGGGTGCAACTACCTCTATGGCTATCTACAAGGGGTGGTGACATTGCCTGTGAATCCATGAAGGGTGGAGGCACCTGACTAGGCATGAAGGGGGGCATTCCTTGACCCCTGGTCAATTGGGCCACTACCTATGTCAAATGAGCTAGTTGAGACTTCATATTTTTCCACTCAGTGGATGATGGATGTGGAGTTGATGGTGATGGCCCAAATGCTAGTTTCTGATTCACTCCAAACCCGCAGCTCTAACCCTACCTGGATGCTCTGGTACACCCAACACTTGAGACAAAATATCATCTCTCCCAGTTAAGTATGACTCAACCTCTGGGGTACTCTGTGATAAAGTCTCCTACACATAACAATATAACAAGACAACAGGGGTAAGCAAAAATCAAATACATAAGTTGTTTGATAAAGACATTCATGGAGAAACTAGTGCTTGTTATTTCTATATCAACTTACAAATTGATCGACCATTTTCTGGACTCGGTCATCATAGCCACCCTTCTTGTCAACCGCAGCCTTCCATAACACATGTTTAGGTACAAAAGTGAGGGAGGATTCAGATGAAGCAATCTGTCAAAAATGCAAAACAACTTAGAAAGCTCCCATTGAAAAAGAGAACAAGAAGCATAATAAAGACAAAAAATATACATTGTACCAGCTCTTGCTCCAACTGAGCATATCCCTTCGAGGCCCTCCGATATCTGTAGGACATTCCCTTTGCCCTATCAGCATTAACCTCACTTTCTTTCTACAATTCCACATACCAAAAATAATTATTTTTCTATTTTTCACGAATCCAAGAGACTAGTTTTATGAAGATTATCTTAAACTCGGTAGTGGTGGATTGTCGAACAAACTCGTCCCAATGCTTGGTTACCGTAGCAAACCGCTGATACTTCTCAGGAGGTTGAGAAACATAGTTCCCATCTGTACCAAAAATTTCCTTTCATAACTGTGTCCGGAAGCAACGTAAATCTCGTCCAGCTAAACACAAAACAAACTCCTTGTGCTCCAATTATACCTCAAAGATTTGCTACAAAAAACACAATAAACCATGCACAATATCATAACATTAGCACTACGAAATTGGGTAACTAAATATAAATAAATGAGATTTAAAGGATTAGCTACCTCAAATTGATCCCATATGTTATCCTTGAGCAAGCTAGGTACATTACTCCAATAAGAATAACTAATCGGCATTGTACTTCTAGTCACATATCCTATGAAGTGTGCAAATTTAGATCTATTAGGATTTACCGGCTGTCCCTTGGAGTTCCATCCAACCTATACATTATGAAGCAAGTTGTTAGAAAATGAAAACAACAAGAAAAGACATTATCGAACAATCACATCTTATCCTTACCGGTAGTTTCTATCCTAACTTCCTTGATTTGCTCACCGATTTCATTTTGGTCAATCCTCTAGTATTCTTCTTCTTCAACTTAGCAGATTTAGGAGACTCGACCCCTCCATGTTATCTGAAGATGACATCTCTACAAAAAAAAAAGATAATTAGCAAAACATAACATAAAATGAATTCTCTAGTGCATGTTATTGAGATTATAACATACAAATAATAATTAAAATACACATTTGTCACACCTTTGTTGTTTCTTTGAACCACTTCCATGTTTTATAATTCCCTTCATGGTATGAAATGATGGATTTAACCAAACACCCTCTTTATGGTCATTTCTTGCATAAAAATCTCCATCATTCACTAAAGAATTATCAAACAATGTTGGGTACATGCTCATAAAAGGATCGTCTTCCACTAAAAATGGCGTTTCTTCCATGTTTTTGGCGTCAGTGAAAGCATTGACTTTATTTGATAATAACACAGTAGACTATGCATGGTCATTAGGATCTGTGACATAAAATACTTGTTGTGCTTGTGATGCAAGGATAAATGAGTCATTCTCATAATAATCTTCTTGAAATCAACCCTTATGATGCCTAACTCATCACATTAAACCCCACTATTATTTTCAACCCATTTACATTTGAACACAGGAACTAAAAAACCCACATAATCTAACTCCCATATTTGTTCAATACAACCAAAGTAAGACATCTTGGCATATATGGGATTTTTATCCTTTGCACTTGAAATATGTAAGGATTGAGCAACAAGAGTTACACCACTATTTTGCACTGTGCTTTGTTCATCATGCTCTTTTATGTAGAAAGTGAATCCATTAATCAAGTATGTAGTGTAAGAAAATGCATTAACACAAGGACCGATTGATAACCATCGAACTTTGTCTTCAACACTCTCCTCAAATACATGACCCTTTAGCCATGAAATGAACTTCTGATTATGCTCTTTTGTAATCCAGGCTTCACCTCTATTAGGATTACTAACCTTCAAAAGTTGTATCATTACAAGAAAATCGCGTATTAACGACGAATATTTACCGATGGATTTGTAACCGTCGAAAAATAATTATTACCGATGGAAATTACCGACGGATATAAAATATTTGTGGAATTTGATCTTACCAACGGATATATCCGTCAGTAAAATAAGAATTAGTTACTGACGGATATATCCGTCGATAAATCCATCGGTAATTTACAGATGAATTTACCGACGGATGTATCCATCGGTAAATACGTCGATAAATTAACAATTAATTCATTCGTAAATTACCGACGGATATTTCCGTCGGTAAATTAACAATTAGTAAATATTCACCTAATTAAAAAATTAAATATTTTTTATTCAATAATTTAATTTAATCATAATTAGATTAATTTATAAAAATTTCTTAAATTAAATAAGTTTAAAAAATAAATATTTAATTATATATAAATATATAAAATATAAATATATAAAATATAAATATATAAAATATAAATATATAAATATATAAAATATAAATATATAAATATATAAATATATAAATATATAAATATATAAATATATAAATATATAAATATATAAATATATAAATATATAAATATATAAATATATAAACATATAAACATATAAACATATAAACATATAAACATATAAACATATAAATATATAAACATATAAATATATAAACAAATAAATATATAAACATATAAATATATAAACATATAAATATATAAACATATAAATATATAAATATATAAACATATAAAAATATAAATATATAAATATATAAAAATATAAATATATAAATATATAAACATATAAACATATAAATATATAAACATATAAACATATAAATATATAAATATATAAACATATAAATATATAAACATATAAACATATAAACATATAAATATATAAACATATAAATATATAAATATATAAACATATAAACATATAAATATATAAACATATAAATATATAAACATATAAATATATAAACATATAAATATATAAACATATAAATATATAAACATATAAATATATAAATATATAAATATAATTTATTTGTAAATTATTATCAAAAAATTCCGGTAGCTTAGTGGTTGGAGTATTGGCCTCTAACTCTAAGGTACTGTGTTCGAATCCTGTCAATGATAATTCTCTTAAACTTATAATAATTAAAGTCCCTATAAAAATGTAATAAGGGAAAATAATTAATAATAAATAATAAAAAATAAAGGAAAGGGGTTCTATAAAATAAATAAGCTATATAAGTAAAATATTTAATAAATAATAAAAATATTACCAACGAATTTTGACCGTCGATAATATTAAAATTCAACCGCTTCTTCGACTAAATATCTTTTAACAATACAACCCTCTGGTCTACTTCTATTCTTCACATACTCTTTTAATATACGCAGGGCCACACAATTTTGTCTCTCCAACCAAGTGAATTGTCAAATGAACCATTAATCAAAGAAAGAAGGTAGGGAATACATTTCAAGCTCACACAAGGTTTCACATATCATGTTCTACAATGTTGGTAATCTTGCGAGGTCAATGACTTTGCTACAAATTGTCTTAAAGAAAAAACAAAGCTTGGTAATTGACACACGAACCTTTCTGGGTAAAATAGATCGTATTTCTATTGGTACGATATTCGCCATTAATATATGACAATTATGAGACTTCATACCCTTTAACTTAAGATCTTTTAATGATACAATACTCTTCAAATTTGATGAGTAACCTTCAGGAACCTTCACTAAATAAAGGCATTCACAAAATACATGTTTCTCATTTCTAGAAAGAGTAAATGCTACCAGTGGTAAAAATGTTCGTTTTCCTTTTTTAATTGGTGTCAATTCATATCGTATTCCCATATTCATCAAGTCCAATCTCACATTGATGCCATCTTTTTTCTTTCCTGGCATGTTCAATAACGTACCAAGAAGACTTTCACATATATTTTTTTCAACATGCATAACATCAATAAAAGGCCTAACATAAAGTGATTCCCAATATGGTAACTAAAAAAAGTAGACTTCTTCTTCCAACCTCCAGTAGGCAGTTCTTTGGCAAACGGTTTACCGAAATTCGTTTTAACATGTTCTACGTCTTCAAAGATTTTGTCTCCAGTTTTTAAATAGGGACATATTCACTCTTCAATATCTCCATTAAATGCTTTTTTCATTCTTCTAAAAGGATGATTATGTGGCAACCACCTTCGATGACCCATAAAAACATTCTTATGACAATTACCAAGTCTAATATAATCAGTATTATTACAACATACAGGGTATGCACATTGTCCTTTTATGCTATATCCAGAAAGATTTCCGTATGCAGGAAAATCATTAATTATACCATATAACATAGCCCTAATTGTGAATATTTCTTCTTTGAACCCATCATAGACCTCAACACCGCTATCCCACAACATCTTCAAGTCTTCAATCAAAGGAGATAAATACACATCAATGTCATTACTGGGTTTTTAGGACCGGAGATTAAAAATGAAAGCATCATGTATTTTTGCTTCATGCAAAGCCAAGGAGGTAAGTTATACAAAATTAGAATCACCAACCATGTACTGTGCGTGCTACTTTGCATTCCATGAGGATTCATTCCATTAGTTGCTAAGGCAAAGCGTATATTTCTTGTTTTAGCTGCAAAGTCTTCATATTCATCATCAAATCTTTTCCACTAAGGAGAATCTACTGGATGCCTAAGCTTACCATCTATAATCCTACCTTCGGAATACCAACTAAACTGCTTTGCAGTTTCAGGACTGTGGAAAAACCTTCTCAACCTTGGTATAATTGGAAAATACCACATAACCTTAACTGGTGTAGATTTTTTCTTAACATATCATGACGCCTTACACTTTGGACATTCTGTAAACGATTCATACTCGTTTCGAAACAAAATACAGTCATTAGGACATGCATGAATCTTTTCATGAGTTAAACCAATGGAACCAAGAATTTGCTTTGCATCATATGTTCTCCTAGGTAGGACATTGTCTTCTGGTAGCATGTCATTTATTAAGCTTAACAGATCAGTAAAACCCTTATCACTCCATCCATGTGAGGCTTTTAAATTGTAGAGCTTCAAAATGGTACTCAGTCTTGTGAAATTTGGGCATCTTGAGTATAATGGTGTTTTTTCATCATCTTTCATTCGCTCAAACATCCTTGGACAGTCTCTAAGATCTTCTTCAATAACATTGGGGATATCTTCAACATGATCCTTTTCCTCAGAATTTAATGTCTCCAAGTAAAAGTTATTTATATTCATCCTAAGTGACGAAATATCTCTTTCTATCTCACCATGTTTGGTCCAGTTTATATATTTATCATCAATTCCATTACACATTAGATGTTCTTCCAACTCTTCAACATTTACTCGCATCATATTCAAACAACACCAACAAGGGCAAGAAATGAGGTTTCAGTCATGACTATGGTCAATTGCAAATTGAATAAACTCCTTCACTCCATCTTCATATACATTGCTCAAACGACCGACTTTCATCCAACTTTCGATCCAGATTTGCCTGAGGCACACTAAATTTGTTACGTCCATATGTTGCCTACTATTTTTGTCTCATAGGGTATGACCCTATCCCATTTGTGAATAAAGTTTTCCATGTCATAAAATAATAAACCATTTAACAAGCATCTAAAATTACTAAAACTATTAGCAAAAATATCATACATAATATCTAATACAATATATTTCAGGGTCACACTAAACCATGTATATATCCTAGCCAACCTATGTTCTATTTCAAAACACAATTTCAGGATCACAATGTAGGAAAAAATAAACAATTCAGACCAAACTAAGATATTAATCAATCAAAATACTAATTTTAAATTGTAATTTCTAATTCACACTCACCCTAAAATTTAACTAAATGTATCAGAATCAAAACAAAGGTGCAAATTGTATCCAATATCACATTAATTCAAATAATTATACTATAATAAATCAAATAAAAGTCTAAAAAATATAATGCACTAACCTATTGTAGACCTCCCAATAAGCGTGTTCTACAATAATAATGGTGAATGGAGACTGGAACGCAAACTTGGTGACACACAAATATGCTTCAATGGAGTTCGAATGGAGACTGGAACGTGAACTTGGCGACACACAAATATACCCAACTGAGTAGTGAGAGCAAGAGAATGAGAGAGATTGAAGACATAGAGGGAAATGGAGAGAACCCAGAGCAAGTGGGAGAGCACAAAGTGACTGAGAAGGAGAGAACGTACCTTTAGTTTAATGGAAGATGCAGAGAGCGAGAAGGAGAGCGCAGAGAGCGATAAAAAACACAAAAACAGAGAGTGCGAGGTTGAAGAAACTGGGTTTCGGGTTTTTAAAAATATGACTTTAGATAGCGGTTCGCCAAATAACAGCTATATAAACTACACTTATTATAGCGGTTCCACGAAGTAACCACTCTCTAAAGTTATGATAGCGGTTCCACGTATCAACTGCTCTTTAAAGGTATGACATTAGATAGTGGTTATCACACAACCGATATTATAAATTACTTTAGAAAACAGTTCTTTCTAAACCGCTATTAAAACATACTTTAGAAAGCATTTTACTTTTAACTACTATCTAATATGCATTTTTAAAATCGATTTTTGTTAACCGCTATCTAAAGTGTCGTCACGAAAGCCACTTTCTCTTATAGTATTTTGACACTCTAATGTGATGGAAGTTGAATGGAGTCAAATACCCAACCCTTCAAATAATTACTAAAGATGTATTAATTATCCCTATCTCCACCGTAGCTTCTGAATCTACATTTATATATTAAGCCCTAATTGAAATCGACTTCATTGGACTACTTTAAAGGCTTTGATATGTGCTGGGAGTTGGTTATGGAGCGTTGAACATAGTGGTAATATTTTATATACCTCTTTAAATATATATTTATTGATTGTATTTTTAGATTTTAACAAGTATTATTTTTATATTTTATCTTTAGGTGGTGTGAATTCTCAACTAGTTGGTGATTATGCTACTTTATTAGATGAGATGAATTCCAGTGATGAAGGTATTATTTTACTTATTCAATTTTTTTTAAGATTTTATTTATTTTTTCAATAATACATTTTATTTTAAATTATGTAGGTGAAGTGATGGACATTGACATTGTTGCGCATTTGAAAGGATCATTAGATTATCCAATATTTGTTATGCAGAACTTTTTTTTATATATAGTATGTCTTTTGAAGCACTAGTAGTTTAAATTGTGAAAAAAAAAATTAATATTAGTAAATTTTTAATATTTCTCCCATTTTTCCTGTTTCCCTTAATTATTAGTAGATTTTACAATTTTCTTAAACATACTATTATATATATTGTTATGCAGTTTTCTTATATTATTTTTTTGTGAGAAACTTTGTTTATTTATTTATTAGTGTTTTTAAATATCTATTTTATAATCATTTTAAAGGTCATTAGTTAAAACTTGTTTTTATTATATATTTTTTTCAAGGATTAATAGTTTTAAAGCATTGGTAATTTATACTAGGAAGAAAAAAGAATGATCAAATATATTTTTTGTACATAAATATTTAATATAAATATAATAAATTAAAATATACACTCAATCACAATAATAATCTAAAAATTATAAAATTATATTTAATTTTTATAAGAAAAAAATGTAAAAAGAATAATATTATAATTAATTTATTATAATTTATATATAATTACCTTTTTTGAAAAAATACTTTTAGTGTATTAAGAAGAAAAAAATGAAATAGCTTCAGTTATTCATTGAATGGAACCATATATTGTACAAGATCAAAGCTTGACCTTATATTACACAAGCATACAATTCGGGAAGGTAACAGAAACTAAAAACATAACCTTTGGTGCCAGGCTTGAAGCCAAGAAAAACACATTTTTGGCTTCTTGAATCTAATTTATATCCTGTAGGATGAGTATTGGCATATGACAGATATAGGGATGACAATTAAACCCATACCTGTGGGGACCGACCCGTCCCTACCCCGAGTTTGATGGGGAAAACCCAGAGTTGACCGGGGCGGGGTCGGGTTCGGGTTTTCCCGCTTTAAAAAGTCGGGCGAGGCGGGGATGGGTAATGCAATCCCGACCCAGACCCCGTCCCCACCCCGACCCCACCCGGACCCCGTCCCCACCCCGACTTTATATTTAAATTTAAAATTTAAAATATTAATACTTTAAATATATTTTTTTCTTTTTCTATTACATATAAGCTTATTTTTTTAATATTTCACCAATTTTTATTTTTCTTCTATCCACTTTTAATTTTTTTTGTCTTTTTTAATCTTTTATATCAATTAATTTATTACATCATTCTCTCTCTTACGTTTCTATTTTTTACACTTCCTTACTTTCTACTATCAAATTATTATTTTTTTAATCTTTTCAATCAATTTGATGAACACAAAGTAAAATTTTTTTTCTTTATCTTTTTCTAAATACTTTACATAAATCATAGTAATAACTAATATTATTTTATTTATAATTTATATTTATTAGGTTTTATTATGTCATACTTTTTTATCTTATTATTCTTATTTATCATATATTAAATTTTATCTTAATAAAATAATTGTATTTTAAAGGATTAAAAGAAATTGATAATTTAAACTTTTATTACTTCGAACTAATTAAATAAGAATTAACTTATTAAATATTTCCTTATAAACTATATATTCCATATTTTTAAATGAAAACTTAAAAATGAATTAACTTATATATATAATTAAATGTTTGAATACAATATTATAATAATAATGTTATAAGTATTCAAATATTTGAATATAATAATAATAATAATAATGTTATAAATATTCTCTATATATATAGATAATTAAATATTTTTACATACATATTTTAATATAAATATAATAAATTAAAATGTATATTTAATTAATAATAATTATAAATTATAAATATTTATTTATATATAAAAAATACATAATAAAATTAATTATT
This sequence comes from Sphenostylis stenocarpa, assembly GCA_963425845.1. Lineage (NCBI taxonomy): Eukaryota > Viridiplantae > Streptophyta > Magnoliopsida > Fabales > Fabaceae > Sphenostylis > Sphenostylis stenocarpa. The sequence continues at coordinate 30,442,178 of OY731405.1, forward strand.
ATAAATGTAATTATCTTTTTAAAAATAATATAGATCGGGAACGGGCGGGGCGAGGAACCCGAAACCCAGCGAGGACGGGGATGGAGACTTAATTTTTAACCCGGCGGGATCGGGGCGGGGACGGGGATGGGGATGGTTAAAAAGTCGGGGCGGGGATCGGGAGGCAAAACCCGCCCCGCCCGCCCGTTGCCATGCCTAGACGAGATAGCCAAACACTTTGAGATGAGAAAAACCGGGTTATGAGCCATATACTATTTCATAAGGTGACTTATTTTGCAAAAAAAATAATGTAGGTAACCGGTTTATGATGTGCACAACAAGCTTTAGAGAATATGACCAGAATATGTTAGGCATTTTCGCTTGAAAAAGAAAAGCTCTACAAACATTTAAGAAGTGTTAGTGCTTCCTCTTAACAATTCCATTATGTTGAGGGGTTGCCACACAAGAAGTTTCCTGAAAAAATCCCTTTTGAGTTGTAAAAATCATGCAAAAAGAATTCCTTACCATTATCTGATCTTACTTTCTTTAACTTGCAAGAAAAATGGTTTTTAGTTAAGATGACAAAGTTTTGAAACAATGAACGAACCTCAAATTTGTTTTTAAGAAGAAGAATCCAAGTAAAATACTATAGTCATCCACTATAGTTAAGAAGTATTTGTATCCTTCAATAGAAATTATAGAGAGGTCCCCAGATGTGAATGTAAATTAATTCAAAGAAATGAGTAGATTTTGTGGGACTAGGATGATATTGTAAACATTTTTGTTTTGCAAAAGCACAGACATCACATGCAGTAACAGGAGAAGAGGAAATATTAGGATATTGAGAAGTAAAGACTTTTAGAATTTTATTAGATGGACGACTCAATTTCATATGCCACAGGTTACAAGATTGAGTATTGTTAATGGAAACTGAATGTTGTATAAAACTACTATCTTTTGATACACTCAAATTGCAGTTTTTGGTAAGGTAAAACAGGCCTTTATACTTTTTAGCTACGCCAATCAGTGGCGGATCTTCTTGGGAGTTGAGGGGGGTCGTGACCCCCCCAAAGTTTTGTAACTCCCATGTAATTTATGATTTTGGCCCCCCCAAAATTTAATGAACATTTAATATATTTACTTGTATATTTACAATTTTATCCTCCCAGCCCCTCCTCAGTTTTGTAACTCTCATATAATTTATAATTTTGTCCTCCTTAAACTTAATGGTCATTTAACATATTTAAGTATATATTTACAATTTTATCCTTTCACCCTTTCATCTTCTTACTTCATTTTATATTTATTTATTATTTATTAATAATATATTATTTGACCCCTCCAAGATGAATGGTCAAGATCCGCCACTGACTCCAATCATCCGAAAGGTATTAGTTTGCATAACTAAATAGTGGTTCTGGTGAAATGTCACAAGATATTTAAAGGGATTAATTAATTTAGAAATATAAAGTAACTGAACATGAAAGCTAGGAACCTAAAGGGTGTCATGTAATATAATATTACCCAAGATTACAGTGTTAGAAAAGCTAGCAATGACAAAATTTTTGTTTGGTAAGCAAATTGAAATAGGGGCAATTGGTTTAAGATTTTTGAACTAGGATTTAAAAGGGAAAATGTGGTCAGTGGCACCACTATCTATACTCCAAGAAGTGGTAGGAAAGAAAGAACTTGAGGATTGAATGGTGCACTGATGGACGACAACAGGGGCAGAAGAAGCTTGTTGTGACTGCTGAATTAAAGTTATGAGTGCATCATATTGTTCTTTGGAGACACCATGTTAGACATTCATTTGCTCATTCTTGGTGGTAGGAACATCCACAGTTGTAGGAGGTGTAGTGTCAACCATGCTAGCAGAAATCTTTGGTATACTAGACTTAGGCTTATCTTGGTGATAGCCTTAAGGAAGATCGTGCCTTATCGTTTCAGAGGTGTGATTGATCTGTTGGCAATGATCACATAATTTAATATTGCGTCCACCAGCTTTACTAGATCGGCCATGACCACGAGAATTGGAATATCCTCCACGAGGGGCTTTTTTGGAGCTTTCTTGAAAACTCACATTGGTTACAGAATCTTGTGAAGGGGCAAAAGAGGGGTCACTGAATTCTCGCTCTTGCTGGAGAACTAACAAGAAAACCCTAATTAAGTTAGGCATTGGTTCCATGAACATTATCTGGGATCTGACTTGAGAAAACTCATAATTGAGGCCACGAAGAAATTTAATCACACAGTCATCATCTCTTTCTTTTTAGATCTTGGAGATTAAGCCGCAAGCATAGGGAGAAATACAATTACAAATAAGAACAGTACGGTAGAAAGAAAGATCCTTCCAAATAATCTGAAGCCTAGTATAGTATGGGATACGGTGGAGTCACCTTGGTGGCAGCTTTGCAGGTCTTCTTGAAGATCAACGACACGAAATTTGTCACCATGAGAGAAACACTGAAGAAGATCATTCCTACTGTCGAATCCATCCACATGACAAATTGCTTAATTTCAATGGTCATTGAGCGAGTAAGCCAAACTATCACCATTTTGTTGTAGGACCTCCAGATTTCATGAAGAGGATCATTAGGTGGTGGACAGATTAGGGTTTCGAGAACAAATTTTTCATTGTTCTTGGTTTCAAGGGCAACGAAGAAATCGTGTTTCCATTGCTGATAGTTGTTTTCAGCAAGAGGTGGGGGGGAACTAGAACAAGAACAGGGCTTTCATGGAGAAAGAGAGGATTAGAGGGATTAGAGGGATTGGTAAGGTGATTTGAAGACGTCATTGAAGGAGAAGAAGTAGAGCGTGATTACTCTGATACCATGCTAGTGTATCAAGAAGAAAAAAATGAAATAGCTTCCGTTATTCATTAAATGGAACCATATATTGTACAAGACTAGAGCTTGACCTTATATAACACAAGCATACAATTAGGGAAGGTAATAGAAACTAAAAACAGAAAATAAAAGAAAACAGAACGAAATAGAAGAGAAAAACAAAGAAGAAGATATATGATATATATCTCTATCAAATACCATAGAACGAGGACGTGTCAGAGCAGGTAAACCCGAAACCTAATAGAGATGTAGACAAAAACTTAATTTTTAACTCTCATGAAGATCAAAGATGGTCAAATATGTCAAAGGCATTGTTCCACCTGTTGCCATGTCTAGGTGAAATGATGATATGTTAAAATTAAAAAAAATATATATTTAATAATTATTAAGTAGTTAAAATCATAAATATATATAAGTTACCGCGAACGACAATAATTATGTTAGTTTTGTAATATATCTTTTTCTTTGTACTTACATAAAAAAAAGTTATTCAAGATTATTATAAAAACATATTTAAGAACGCAAATGTAAAATTTGAACCCCAGTTCAATTATATGAGAATTGTTGTTAATTTTGCTGGCCTAATAATTTATGAAAGAATACTATAATTGACCTGATCATAATGACTTTTGAAGGAATTAATAGATGACTGTAACATTCTTGTTTGTAAAATGGAAAACACATGTAAACAAAAGTTTATTTTTATTCTTTTTTTATATTTTGTTTGGATTTTGAATTCTTAAATATCTAATTTTTCATTTTTTTAATATACATTTTTTTAAAATGAGATGTTAACCGTTTTCCCTCAAATTTGAAAAAAAAATATACACTAAAAAGAGTAAGATTTTAATTTGGTAAAAAAATAAAAATAAAACCTAAAATACATTTACTCATTACTTAATAGTATATACTTTGACGACAAATGCACAGAAAATTAATAAATAAAAAAATAAAAAATCGGTTCAGCCTAAAACCCAAAACCCCAACTGATTTGTAAAATCGTGCCCCGTCAATTCTTCCCCTCTCTCCTGTTTATCCGGTCAGTCAAAGACGTGATAAACATATAATTCTCGAACACAGAAAAACCCAATTTTCTCTCAAAGCAAAAGTTCCCTTTGTTAGCTAGTTTTGAGAGAGATTCTCACGCAACACGAGCCAATCATATTAAAAATAAGACACCATCCCCAACTTAAGATATTAAATTATAAATTTTTTAAAAATAATTTTTTAAAAATTACTCAATTTTCTCATTTTTCTAATGTGAAATTTCATATTCATACTTAAATTCAATATCCTTTTAATTAAATTATCTCTTATATTCTTGTGTACTCGACGCAGTTGTTCTTCGTTATATGATCTTCTTCACTACTCCTTTATGCTCTTTCTTCATTCTTGAAGTTTCTGTTTGTCTATTTATCATAATTTAGATAGAAAAATGAGTTTTTTCAGTCAAGATAATACATATTATTTTTGGGCACAAACACATTAATCATCATAAAAAAACTCGTTTAATATTTGTGTTTGAAAACTTGATTTTTCCAACATATATTTGGAATAGAGATATAAACTCTAAAGTGTCAAAATTTTGATGTAATGAAAAAAAAAAAACAGATTGACAAGATAACTGATAAGTCTTGGCTCATTAGTAATGCCACGAACCTGATGAAAAGAATCATGGCCACCAGACGTCATTTGTTTCATTATTCCTATATCCTATAATTTCTTTCTACATTTATAACCTATGTAAAATTATCAAAATATCTTTTTATTAATTTTTGTCTAAAATCGTAAAAGTTTGTTCTCTTCCACTTTTTTACACCGATATCTCTTTGGTATCTTCATAGTTCCTTCCATTTTCTTTGAAAAGTATTTTTAATTTATAAGATAAAAAATTATAATATTTTATACATATTACATGAAAATTATGGAACACATTTTTTAATATGAAAATATTTTCTAAAACATTCCATTCGAAATATATTTTCGAAAAAACTAATCCACAAATATATTTCAGATGTAATATTTTGGAATGTATTTCTAAATTTGTTGTTCAGAATTCTATGTATTTTATAATACATTTTCACCGTTTACTATTCTAAGAATATATTTCATAATACCCAATCTAAAATAAATTTCTAAAACAATTAATCTAGAATCAAAAATACATTTTGCAATCCCTAATCTAGAATATATTTCTAAAATAACTAATTCATGGAGGAAGAAACTGTGCAGGAATAGCCCGTGATTTTGGTGACTGATGCGAGTCTATTTGCAGGACCATGACCCTTGCCCAAAATCTATTAGCACAGGCCTAAATTTTTTAACTTATTCCATCATTTTTATTGTGCATGTGTCAGAGGACATTATGCTTTCAGCATTAAGACTGCAATCCGAATAATGCAAATGTGATATGTTAATCTTAGCAACATTTGGATTTACGGACAATTTGCATACCAATCAAATTGTTGGCATTCACTTTTATTGGAAGGTTGGTGGTAATTATTAAACTCAATTAGAGGAGATCAAATGTGGATAGAAAATCAAATTCGTAATTAACTAGGCTATTATAAAACAAGTTAGACAGATACTATCAGTCACTTCGTTGTTCATTACTTTGGTCTTTAAATATTAGACCGATTAACTTCTCTTCAAATTTCCTTCTTCATTTGGTTGTGTTTTGCTCCAAATTTAAAAGGTTCTATTTTTCTGATGAGCTACTAACATCTTTTGGTCCAGAAATGGATCTCTGTCTTGGGGGCAAGACATCCCGAATCTTGGATCAACTTTCATGACTAGTTGATTCTTATATATATTTTCCCATCAATAAACATATTATTTGATTTTCAAAACAAAAATATATTGTCATTAATGCTTTAAGCATACAACTTACACACGAGCATGTGTTCCTTCGTTCACAAGTTGAGAAAATGAATCTGAAGATGAAGCCACTCATACTGATAACGAGAAGAGAACAATGTTAAATTGATGCAATTCTCATCATACGATTATTATTGACATATTCATTAATATCGAATCAAATTAATAATATCTACAAAAAATTGTACATTGAAGAAAACAATGCTATCTGCTATCTGATGTTTACACCTCTGAGCCGAAGAAGTTGTAAATGAAGCAGGAAGCAGGAAGCAGGCAAAATTGTATACTGTGCTGTCATAAATCCTCTGTCCATCGAATTCCACAGAATGATGCTGCTTTCATCAGGCTTAGCTATTACACATCAGTTATAGTAGCAATATTTGTATCAATTTGAAACATTGCATATAGACATTGGGACTTAAATCAATTTAAAAGGCCTAAGTTCTAAATTTGTTGCATTTCATATTCAACAATGGTCACACTACAATCCAAACAGAAATATCAAACAAATTATTGTAGATAAGCTTAAATACAATTCCCAAAACAATTTCAGTAAGAAAAGGAAGAACTCAAGCTAATAACTATGGGAATGATATTATGTACATCATCACTAAAATTAAAAATCCTACTAAAGTCTACACATACTTAAATTTACCTATATAATTCTTGGAGCAGCACAGCATGCAGTCCTGCATCTATCTGCACCAGAACAAGATAAATGCCAAAAGACCCTTTCACATATTTATAGTAGAAGGGGTCTCAGGCAACTTCCAGTAATTCCACGAATTAAAATCCTCCTGCAACCAATATTCAGGAAGAACAAGGCCAATAAATAATAAGAACAAATCCTTATATCATAAAAAATGCTACTAAACTCTGGGAAGACCCAAAATGAGTTGGTAGGGGAAAAAAATAAAGAAAATCCCTTCAGAGTTGAACCTGTTCGGATGAGTTTGTAGGGGGGAACATTCCATTCACAAGAGAATGCAGAGAGGTGTATGATTGTGTGTCAAAACATCGTCGATTTACAACAATCTCTCCCTGAGAACTTAAGACATGAGAATAGAAGTTTTGCAAAATATGAACAACTCAGGAAGTTTTGGCATTGACAAACTAAATAAAAAAAGTACCCTCGGATTAATGATGAATATCTTTCCTTTCGGTATTCCAACCTTAAGGTAGCTGATTTCATCTGTATCCCTATTTCCAAAACCAGCATAGAACGGATTGCAATCTGGAGGGAAAAGTGCCTTAATGTCCTGGATCCATTGAAATTTCACTTATTAATTACATGACCATACTGAAAATAAAAAATAAAAATAAAAACTTTTGCCGATTTTAGTATGGTGGGAACCTAACCTCTAAACATGCAATTTTGAACTCGTGTGGAGCCCTCCGGATAACTGGAAAAATAGTATAAATGTGTCACAATCCTATAAATATTATAAAGGCAGCATCATCAAGGTGTCCATACTCAAAGCCTTGACAACATATTAATAAAAGGTAGTGAATCACCTAAGATAACTCACAACAAAACTAGTGTGTTTGTTTAATCCTCATATTAGTCCACAAGATGTTTGAGTTGACAATTTTAATGCCCGAGATTTTAAAAATGTTTTGTTAGCAGACCCTATATAAAACGACAATAAAGAAAAAAAGTAAAACGGGATTAAAATGGATACTTTTTTGTGTAGTTAGGGGATAATAGAGAATTTTTACAATCTAAGGGGCTAAAAAGCACAGCCCTGAAATTTTTTTAGGCTTTACTCAAAAGTGTTATGCCATGCAAAATAGAGTTGAAATGCAATGTGTATTTGAAATTTTTTTATTGGTGACTAATTTAGAGTTTTGATTCTTGCCTATAATTCAAATTATCAGAATCCAATCCATATGGTTATAGTTTATAAAGAAATTAAAAAATCATTGAATCCCCCTGTCTAAGATGCAAGGTCAATCACCGAGTACCGAGGGTCTCAAACTGAAACCAAATGTTTAGGCAGAAGCAAGTGATGTAGACTACTATAAACCATTATCAAGGCTTATAGTATGTCATGAACTTGAAATAGTGTGGCCCCTTCTCATCCGCAACTTTTTTTATGCTAAAAATAGTAATACTATTCCTACAAGTGAGAAGAGGAACAGTAAGAAGAAAAAGAAAAGAAATATGTGCAAACTAGCTACCTTCTCGATATAGAGAAGGAAAAAGTCCATCAGGGGAAATAACAACAGGACCATCTGGCAAAACTTTCCCATCCTGCATCATAACAAAAGGAATATGAGATCGTCAAGTGCTTTCTTTCTTTCATGGTCTTGTTTTGTCCATCTGATATTTGAAACTTATGTATCACCTGCTTAAGGTTGCATAGAAATTGTCTGGTGTGATAGGCCTGAGATATTGCACGAGCACTGAGGAAAAGTAACTGGTAGCCATTTTCCTGTAAAGTGTGTATTAGACAAGAGAAGATTCAACACCCCACACATACAAAAACATAGTTGTTATAGGCAGGGTAATGGACATTTTCAATCCTAAAACTCCCTAGACAATTAATTAATCATTGGAATGAATGAACAAACGTGTAAAATAGAAGTCATCAATTTTGTGGCCTTAACAGACAATAGCTTATTTATTTCAGAACAACCTGCCAAAGAACATTGCTGATATAAACAGTGACATTGATGTATATGATCATTGTATTTCAAGATTTAACTATAGAACATTCAATTTTCATGTTGTAGTAATGTCAAAGCACCTAAAACACAGGCAAGACAGAAAAACCTTGATATCTGAGAATAAATGAGCAACTCCTGTTTGGGACCAGTCGATTCCCACTAATGGCATGAATTGACCTAGAACATCTGACCTGTTGGTGTAAAATAAAAGAAAGAATTATTGTCACACCATGCAGTAGAATTAAATTCGACACGCAAAAAAGAGAGAAGAAAGACAAGGAGACTAAAAGGCAGAGACATATATTTGGATGTTAAAAATGCTTGCATGAGAAAGGAGAAAGGAAATAAAGTTCTACAGGTATACCATCAGTAGTCCGTCCTTACTTTCTTGCTCGGTGTCATTATGCAATTTGAATTCTAACAAAATAAATATCACTTAAATATACAAAACATGTCATATAATGACAACTCAGCTAAAACTTAACCAAGATGTTATATAACCACGAAATTTCCATAATAACATGTCATGAATACTTATACTAATATTAATGTATTTGGTAAATTATGTTTACCAACTTGTTAAATTATATTTAAAACCAAGTGTAAATCTCAAAAGCACCATGATATTATAACATTAATTGTAGGTACATTACAAACATAATTTATTCATGCCTGTACTATGTTTACCTTACATATTTTGTCATGAACATAACAATTCTTACAATGTAATAGGAGAAAACGTGATACAAAATATCAACCAACAAAAAAAAAAAGTTTGAAATAAGATTTTGTTGAGATATATTTGTTCATCTATCTTTTTGTATTCCCTTTGAATGTTCCTTAGACTAGAATTAAGGGTTTGGGCTGAGGCCCGTATCCTCTCTGTTGTATCTCCTTTTCTATATATACAATGTAACATTGTCAAAGCACTGTATTGAACCCTAAATAGTTTTCTCAAGTTGGTATCAGAACGGGTGAGATCCCGCACTGATTTCCAATTATCCCTGTCACCTCCGACCATCGTGGGCCGACGTTCGCCGCTGGCCACCGTCTCAGTTTGGTCCAATGAAGGTGGGGGTTTTGTGCGCCTCAAAGAGCACGACCCACCCTTGCAAATTGCTCCTCCATCCGCTGCCTCACACGCAGCTTTTCCAAGAGGAGCTCTCAGGTGCATGTGTCCCACGCGCCGTCTTCTGGTGATCGAAACTGATCACCACCGGTTGACTCGCCAGCATCCTCTGAGTCCAGTGGTACCCTCACTTTCCTGTTTTGGGAACTTTGGTAGCTAAGTCTCGTGGTTCTCCTATGGGTTAGTTTTATCTCTCATCTTTGATTCTGTTAGGAATCTTGATATTCCTAATAATATTGTAAATACTGTTGAACCAAACAAGGTAAAACATTGGTGGCTTATTCTAGGAGAAAGAAATTTGTTAATAAAAGTAGTTAGAGGTTGTTAATTGTTTTTGTTCAACTGTTTTTATTTAATTGTTTCTAATCAACTATTAATAATAGTTGATAGAAGTGCTTTAGGGGAGGCAATTATTTTTGGGGGTTGTTTTGTAAATCTGGCAGAGAACCTTTCTCTGAGGAGCCTAGCTCTGGAGGTTGCTTGTATTCTTGTATCTGTTCTGAAATTCAATAAGATTTTTTTTCATTCTTTCTATCTGTCTGTTTGCTGCCAGAATTCCGCACCAGCTCCACTAACGCCTCAAACCTTCATGTTACCGTCTCCATGAAGGCATCAAGTTTTTCTTCCAAAGAACTCAATCTTTCCTCTGTCGCCTCCCCCCGCACAGTCTCAAGTGCTCCACGTCTCGTCATTGAAAAAATTCTGAATGGATCCACCTTACAATATCTGGCAGGTCGGACAATGATATGTTTTAAGGAAAAATGCAAAGATAAAGAAGAAAGAATGAAAGAAAATCTTATTGAATTCTAGTACAGATACAAGAATACAAGCAACCTCCAAAACTAGGCTCCTCAGAGAAAGGTTCACTGCCAGATTTACAAAACAACCCCCAAAAATATTTGTCCCCCCTAAAGCACTTCTATCAACTATTATTAATAGTTGATTAGAAACAGTTGAACAGAAACAACTAACTACTTTTATTAACAGATTTCTTTCTCCTAGAATAAACCAACCAATGTTTTGTCTTGTTTGGTTCAAGAGTATTTACAATATTATTAGGAATATCAGGATTCCTAACAGATTCACATGGCTTCATCCAGTGCTTTCTCTTTCTCTGCTACTCCCACCATAACTAGTGTCAAACTCAACTGGAAAAATTATCTATCCTAATTTGCATTTGATGAACTCTGGTTTCTAGGGTAGGGGTATCATGACCATCTGGATAAATATGTAAACTCTATTTCTACCTCTGAAAGGTCCCAATGGGAGAAAATAGACTTCCAACTATGTGCAATCTTATGGCAATTTGTGGAATCTGAGGTTCTTGAGCTTCTCAAGTTATTCAAAACTTGTTCTTCGTTTTGGAAGAAGGCTTAAGACACTTTTGTTAACGATATTCAGCATCTCTTTGATACAACTCAAAGTGTGATATCGCTCAAGCAGACAAATCTTGACATGATGTCTCACATTGCAAAAGTTAGGATTGTTGTGGAGGAATTAAAAAGGTTTCTTGTGGCAAATACCTTAGAGGAGTTAAACTCCAAACTGAATAAGTTGTATATGATTCTAATTTTGAAGAGTTTGGATTCTGATTTTGATCATGTACATGATCAAATATTAGTTGATGATCAAATTTCATTAATGGATAATCTTGTTATGAGGCTGATTCGAGTTCTCAATCTTATAACAGATGAGAATCAGGTGGAGACAGATGAATATTCAACTATGGTTGCTCCTTGTGGTCGAGGGGGAGGACGTAACAATTGAGGAGGACGTGAAAGTACAAAAGGTCGTCTGCAATGCTCGTCTTGCAAGAAGATGAGGCATACGCAAGAAAACTACTATTCCTTACATGATTTTCTTGATAAAAATACTACTACCTATATCTCGAAGTCTGAAAAATAGGATATGAATATCTCTGATGAAGAGTATCAGGAATTTTTGAAGTTCAAATCAGGAAAATTCAATAGTCAGGGTCAATCTTCTCCAATGCCAAGTGTTTCAATAGCATGCATTTCTCAATCTGTGGAAGGTTAGAACCTATGAATTCTTGATTCAAGTGCCTCTGATCATATATCTGGTAATAGTTCCTAATTTTCCTCTATGGCCTATCCTAAAATTCCTCATTTGATTATTGTGGCTAATGGATCTAAAGTGAAGTCACAAAGAATTGGCCAAGTTCCTTTAACCCATTTTCTGAATTTAAATTTTATTCTTTTCACTCCTAATTACCCTTATAACTTGATTTGCCTAAGTCAATTGACTCGTACTTTGAATTGTTCTGTAACCTTTAATTCCAATTCTTTTATTATTTAGTGTTAAGGTTCCAACATAAAACCAATTGGCAATATGTGGAGTAGCCTAACATGTATTTAAATCATACCAAATGATATGAGGTAGGCGATGTGGGACTTTCAATACACCCCCTCCAACGAAGCCTGATGGACCAGGCAAAGGGTACTTTTGACCCAACTAAAAGGGCAACTTTTGGCCCATGACAATAACCGGAAAGATGTTAGACTTTGGCTTTGATACCATGTTAAGGTTCCAACATAAAACCAATTGGCAATATGTGGAGTAGCCTAACATGTATTTAAACCATACCAAATGATACGAGGTAGACGATGTGGGACTTTCAACATTTAGGAACATAGTACAAATCGTTTAATTGGATAAGGATATGAATCACGTGGTCTGTACTATCTAAATCCAAGTCCCTCAGTGTTTTGTCTTGCTTCTCCTGCTTCTAAACTTTTGCATAAACATTTGGATCACCCAAGTTTATCTAAGTTGAAAGTGATGACTCCTAATCTCAAATATCTACGAGTTTTAGAATGTGAATCTTGTCAACTAGGAAAACATGTTAAGTCTATCTTCCCTAAACATTCTGAAACTCGATATAATTTTCTTTTTTCAAATATTGATGTTTGGGGACCAAGTCGTGTCTCTTAATTTGACTTTCGATATTTTGTAACCTTTATTAATAAATTTTCCATATGTACTTGGGTTTATTTAATGAAAGACAGATCTGAACTTTTATCTATTTTTGTGTTCTTCTTCAATAAAATTAAAAATCAATTTGAAAAGATAATTAAAGTTCTCAAAAGTGATAATGTCAAAGAATATTTTTCAGCCTCCTTCTCTTCTTTTTTATCTTCCCAAGGAATTTTACATCAATCAACTTGTCCTCACACCCCATAGCAAAATGGTATAGCAAAAAGGAAAATAAGCATCTTATTGAGACTGCACGCTCCCTATTGTTGAATGGCAATGTCCCTATTTATCATTGGGGAGATGTAGTTTTCACTGCTTGTTTTTTTATTAATTGGATGTCATCTTCTTCTCTTCAAAATCAAATTCCAAATTCCATTATCTTTCCAGATGATCCTCTTTATCATGTTTCTCCTTGTGTATTTGGTTGTACGTGTTTTGTCCATAATGTATCTTCAGATCTTAATAAACTAATTGCTAAGGACTTTAAATGTGTTTTTTTGGGATACTCTCGCCTCCAAAAAGGGTACAAATATTATTCTCCATCCATCAAAAGGTATTATATGTCTGCTAATGTCACTTTCTTTGAGGAAATACCCTTCTTTTCTTCCATGGAGGATGGTTACTTTATTCAGCATGTTTTTCTCATATCTTCATGTGATCCACTTATAATACCTGATCCTTCTCCGATTCAACCTACAGGTCAAACTGATTCTCCTCCTCTTCTCACACATCATCGTAGGATCCCTCCTACACCTTTACTAGTTTCTGCATATAATGGTGATTTAGAACCTTCTCCATCAGCTTCTCATGTCATGAATCCTTCAACCTCCCCTCCCACTTCTAATTCTGGCTGACTTATTACACTCAGAAAAGGTATTGTTACACTCGGAATCCCTTTCCTATTTATAACTTTTTAAGTTACCATCGATTGTCTCCTTTATATTATTCCTTTGTTGTCTCTTTGGCTGATATTTTATTCCTAATATTGTCCATGAGGCTCATGATCACCCTAGATGGTAACTGTTGAATATAGAAAAACTATATAGGGTTAATTTCCCTTATGTATTTACCACACATATGGTAGTGTATTTATAATAAAGAAAGGTACTCCTCAAAAGAGTAACAGAATACAAAATAGGGTAAATAAGGTAAATAAAAGATATTATTTGATATTGTGATTAACAATATCTAACAATATCTCAACAATATCAAATAATATCAACTAATATCTAATCATATCTAACACTCCCCCTCAAGCTGGAGCATACAAATCGTATGTGCCTAGCTTGGTACAAAGATAATCCATCCTAGGTCCCAGTAAAGACTTAGTGAAAATATCTGCTAATTGATCACATGAGTTAACGAACTCAGTCTTGATGTCTCCAGACATAATCTTTTCCCGAATAAAATGGCAGTCAATCTCAATGTGTTTAGTCCTCTCATGAAAGACAGGATTAGAGCTTATATGGAGAGCAGCCTGATTGTCACACACTAGTGTCATTTTAGTGACATCTCCAAATTGTAGCTCTTTAAGCAATTGCTTGAGCCAAATAAGTTCACATGTAGCTGAGGCCATAGCTCTATACTCTGCTTCGCACCTGGATCTTGCCACAACACTTTGTTTCTTACTTTTCCATGAGATCAAGTTACCACCAATGGAAACACAATACCCGAGATGTAGATCTTCTATCGAGAGGAGATCCTGCCCAATCGACATCCGAATAGCGAGACAACTCTTGTATGATTATGGGAGTCATACACCAAACCTTTTCCAGGAGACTTTTTGATGTACTTCAATATACGGATGACTGCATTCCAATGATCTTGACAAGGAGAATTGAGGAATTGACTCACCACACTGACTGCAAAGGAAATGTCAGGGCGAGTAACTGTAAGATAATTTAATTTTCCAACTAATCTTCTATACTGTTCAGGATCTGACATTGGCTCCCCCTGATTTGGCAAGAGTTTGGTATTAGGATCCATGGGTGTGTCAACAGGCTTTGAATTCATCAACCCAGTTTCCTCCAAAATATCCAATGCATACTTTCTTTGAGATATAACAATGCCATCGGTAGATTGTGCTACCTCAATACCCAAGAAATATCTGAGTTTGCCAAGATCTTTGGTTTGAAAATGGTGGCAAAGGTGTTGTTTCATCTGAGAGATGCCATGATGGTCACTACCTGTAAGAACAATGTCATCGACATACACTATCAAATAGATACATCCAGCATTCGAGTGACGGTAAAAGACTGAGTGGTCTGCCTCACTTCTAGTCATGCCAAATTGTTGAACAACGCTGCTAAATTTTCCAAACCAGGCCCTAGGAGACTGTTTTAGGCCATATAAAGATTTGCGAAGACGACATACCAATCCAGAAGACTCCCCCTGAGCAACAAATCCGGGAGGTTGCTCCATATAAATCTCTTCTTGCAAATCGCCATTCAAGAAAGCATTTTTGACATCCAGTTGATAAAGAGGCCATTGTTGAATAGCAGCCATGGCAATGAATAAACGAACAGAAGCCATCTTTGCCACTGGAGAGAAAGTATCACCATAATCCAACCCAAAAATTTGGGTATAGCCTTTGGCTACAAGGCGAGCTTTGAGGCGATCAATAGTACCATCAGGACCAACCTTGATAGCGAAGACCCACCTGCAACCAACAACAGATTTTCCAGATGGTAATGGGACAAGCGTCCAGGTTCCACTAGTCTGAAGAGCACCGAGTTCATCTAGCATGGCCTGACGCCAACCAGGGTGGGCTAAGGCTTCAGAGACAGATTTAGGAATAGACACAGAAGAAATAGACGAGAGACAGGTATAAAATGGTGAAGAAATTCGATGATAACTTAAAGCAGTATAATGTGGAGAAGGATTACGAGTAGAACGCGTACCTTTACGAAGGGCAATAGGAAGGTCAGACTCTGTGGACGGAACCGGAGGAGGCAGAGTATTTGGCACTGGGAGTGAGTCATGTGGCGTCTGTTGTGGGCGAGGTCTGCGACTATAAACCTGAAGGGGTGGTGGAGGAGGAGGGGCTAATGGTGGATGGTCCTCAACATAAGGATCAATGAGAACAGGAATGGGAACTGTAGCAGATGGAGACTCAGCAGGTAGGGAAGGGTCCTTAAAGTAAAAGGAAAACTCATTGAAGGTGACATCGGCAGACACAAAATAGCGATTAAGAGAAGGAGAAAAACACTTGTATCCTTTTTGGGATCGAGTAAATCCTAAGAAAACACATTTGTGTGATCGAGGAGATAACTTATCATGACCAGGATCAAAATTGTGGACAAAACAGGTAGACCCAAAAACCTTCAGAGGTAAAGGATGGAGAGTGTCATGAGGAAATAAAATAGAATGGGGAATTTTGTTATCTAAAACCGAAGAGGGCATACGATTAATAAGATAACAGGCAGTAAGAACAGCATCACCCCAAAAATGTTGAGGAACCTCACCATGAATTAAAAGAGTACGGGTTGTTTCAATAAGGTGTCTATTCTTGCGCTCAGCCACCCCATTTTGTTGAGGGGTATAAGCACAGGAAGTTTGATGAAGAATGCCATGAGAAGCCATAAATTGTTTAAACGAGTTTGAAAGATATTCACGGCCATTATCACTTCGAAAAGTTTGAATAGAGACACCAAATTGATTTTTAATTTCATGATAAAAGTTTTGGAATATAGAAAACAACTCAGAACGATTTTTCATTAAAAATAACCAAGTACAACGAGAGAAATCATCAATAAAAGTAACAAAATATTGAAAACCTAAATTAGACTTAACACGACTGGGTCCCCAAATGTCAGAGTGAACTAAGGCAAAGGGGGATGAAGCACGCTGGGAAACACTACGAGAAAAGGAAGTACGACTATGTTTGCCTAACTGACAGGACTCACACACCAAATTGGACAACTGGGATAAGCTGGGAACAAGTTGCTGTAATTTGCGCAGACTGGGGTGACCAAGCTGAGCATGAAGGAGAGAAGGAGACTCCATAACTGTGCCAACATGTGGAGAGGGTTGAAGATAATAAAGTCCATGTGACTCACATCCGGTGCCAATCACTCTTTGCGAGCTCCGGTCCTGTAGGGAAACAGAAGTTTTGGTAAAAGAGATAACACAATCAAGAGATCGAGTTAGACGGCTAATGGATAATAAGTTAAAGGGGGACCCGGGTACATACAAAACATTATCAATGGACAACGAGGGAAAAAGAGTAACCGTTCCAACACCATGAGCTAAAGTTGTAGACCCATTAGCCATTGTAACAGAGGGTAAATTATGAGAAGAAGTGAAAGAGGAAAATAAGGATTTGTTACCAGTGATGTGATCGGTGGCGCCTGAGTCAAGAACCCAAGAGCCAATAGAAGAAGAGTGAGTCAGACCAGCAAAAGATGTACCTGTGTGGGCAACAGAAGTAGTGGAACTGGAGGGTTTTCGATCCTCATACCATTGAAGAAAATCATTGAAGATAGCAGATTTGTCTGAAGGTACAGACGAAGGAGGATCCACAGCAGAGGATTGTGCGGAAGATGCCATGGAGGAAGAGAGAGAAAAACCCTAAAACACCAAAGAGGTCCGATTGGAGCAGCGAGGACAGATCCAGAGAGAGGAGAAGGAGGCGATGCCGGCGCAAAGAGCGGCTTCCTGAACGGCGGCGAGACGCGCCGCCACGCGCGGCGGAACGGGAGAAGGTGGCGCGGCTTCGGGAGGCGCGTGAGGGAGCGTGGTTGCTCCGATGACCGCGAAACTTCCACGGTGGAGGTCGCACGGAGGAGGCGAGCAAAACCCTGTGCTCGGCGGTCCGAACTGCTACTCCGGCGGTGGCGACGGTGGCGGCGATGGAGGCGGCGAAAAAGAATCCCAAGAGACCTTAAGCTCTTGATACCATGTTGAATATAGAAAAACTGTATAGGGTTAATTTCCCTTATGTATTTACCACACATAGGGTAGTGTATTTATAATAAAGAAAGGTACTCCTCAAAAGAGTAATAGAATACAAAATAGGGTAAATAAGGTAAATAAAAGATATTATTTGATATTGTGATTAACAATATCTAACAATATCTCAACAATATCAAATAATATCAACTAATATCTAATCATATCTAACAATAACAAGTAATCATTGATTAAATACAGGTTCTTAAGCACAATGGCAATTGGGAGCTTGTACCTCTTCCTCCTGACAAAATGGTTGAGTTGTAGATGGGTCTATATAGTTAAAGTTGACAATAATTGTAAAGTGGATCGTCTCAAGACTCGTTTAGTAGCTAAAGGCTATGCTCAAATTTATGGCCTTGACCACTGTGATACCTTCTCTCCAGTAGCTAAGATTTCCACTCTTCGTCTTTTTCTTACTATGACTGCTATTCGTCATTGGCCCCTTCACTAACTGGACATTAAAAATACTTTTCTTCATGGTGACCTTTAGGAAGAGATTTATATGGAGCAACCTCTTGGCTTTGTTGCTCAGGGGGAGTCTGGTTTAGTGTGTAAGCTACACCGGTCTCTTTATAGCTTGAAGCAATCACCTGAGCTTGAAGCTACACCGGCCTCTTGGTTGAGTTATGCAGTTGTTTGGTTTGAAAAGGAATGAAGCAGACCACTTAGTGTTTTTTGCCATTCATCTTCAAGTAAGTGTGTGAATCTTATGGTTTATGTTGATGATATTTTTACTATAGACAATGATTATACTAAGATTAACCAACTGACAAGAATCATCTATTTGCTCACTTCCAAACAAAGATTTTGGTCAATTGAAGTATTTTCTTGGCATTGAAGTGACTCAGTCAAAGGAAGGTGTGTTAATTTCTCAAAGAAAGTATGCTCTTGATATTCTAAAGGAGACAGATTTAACAAATTGTAAACTCATTGATATCCCAATGGATCAGAATCAGAAATTGATGGGAGATAAAAAAGAAAAATTGGCAGACCCAAGAAGATATAGGAGATTGGTTGGTAAACTCATTTATCTTACTATTACCAGACCAGGCCTTTCTTATGCAGTTGGAGTAGTTAGGAAATTCATGCAAAATCCTTGTGCTGATCATTGGGATGCTTTGATTCACATTCTAAGATATATTAAAGGGGCTCCAAGCCAAGGATTGTTATATGAAGATAAAGATAATACTCAAATTCTAGGTTATTATGATGTAGATCGGTCTAGTTGTCCCATTAATAGAAGATCTACTACTGGATATTATATCTTTATTGGAGGAAATTTGATTTCTTGAAAGAATAAAAAGCAAAGTATTGTTGCTCAATCTAGTACAGAAGCTGACAGTGCCTTTTGACACTGTATTGAACCCTAAATAGTTTTCTCAAGTGATTTGTAAGACCCTTGAGGACCACTGTTGCAAACAATTGAACAACACATGACCTTGATCTTGGTATCCCATTGGTACTATAAACTAAACATGCGCTTCAAACAGAAACCCTATGTCTATTCTCAAGTGATAACAGGACACAAAAATGTTTCATGCTTGGTTCATAGGAAAAGGATCCATAGAGCATCTTGCTCAGCTCTAAAAAATAGAATAGAAGTCCACATTGCTGACTTATAAAAGAAGAAAGAGTCTTGGTGCTGTGCGTTTTCTCATTGATCTAAAAAAATAAAAGTCAGGAAGCTCTTCCGAAATACACCATAGTTCTGACTTATTGCTGTTGGTATAGGCAGGACACAGTTGATTGAAGTTGAGTCATTGATTCAATCAATATTGATTCTTCAGCTAGATTGCTGAGAAGCATTTTTTGGTAATTACCAAGTATGAAGTATTTTTATTTGCTATATATATATATATATATATATATATATATATATATATATATATATCCTCACCTTGTAATTGTCCCATCTACATCTGATACCACTATACGAGTATTCCATTTCCACAAATATATATGAGCATCAACCTGATAGTCAAAAGAATAATTAAAAATTAAAAAAATAACAAGTAAAAAGTGAAGTAAGCCTCATGTTCTTGAAATAAAATTCTTCAATGTTATTGATTACTGACCTGCTGCTTCCCCGTAGCTGTGGAGAAACTGAAGGTTATTGTGTTCCTCCCTTCCTTCAGATTTAAGGATTCTAATTGTTCAGACGTTGGAGTATTTGCACTAACATTCCTTATTGCACAATCTCTTAGACCAATATTGACACTTTGGGATTTTCGAAATGTTGGTAGGTCTCCAACATCCCCCGCAGTACAAATACCAGAATGGGAACATTCTCTTTCCTGCGATTGTAACAGAGTGTCATTCGTTACTGTTCTCCCAGTGTCAAAACTCTTAGTGACTTCCTCACTTTGTTTAACCTAAACATGAACTAAAGCATATCAGAGTCAAACCAAACGAAATGCACTCTTTGCACCTCCTGCTTGTTTTACTTGAATCAATAATTAGCATCTAACATATATAAGAGATTTTCAATTATGAAACCCAACAACTGCTTTTGGAGAAGCTAAATAAGGAAACTTTTAAAAAAGTTAGGTGTATAAGTTGATGTAATTTATGAAAATATTGGTTCATTTTATTTTCTTTTATGTAAGTGGTAATCATTGAGAAATTTATCCAAAGAAGTTTTTATTGATGTTGACATATAAATCTTAGAATTTTGATTTTAGTCAAATTCAACTCTAAAAGCCGACTCCACTTACATACTACTATGTAGGTCATATCACTAATTAATGGAAATTCTCTTATATACTCTTGTCATGAGGACAAAAATCTCGAAATATGAAGTTTCCAATAATGGTTACTTCAATACTACTAACAACAACTACTATGATAGACGTAGTAATATTAGGTTCAAATTCTAATTCTAAGAATAAAAGCTCTAACAATATCACCAAGAAGAATTTAGCATGATTTACCTCAGGTAGAACTAGAGTTCCAGCTTGCAAGACCTCCTCATCATGGAGATGAACGCCTCCACATCCTGCACCTGCAAGGCACAACATCTCATCAGACACAGGCTTTGATCTGATACCATCTTGCTCACTGCAAGAACAAGATTCCTCCTTCCTTTTACACGGTGGTGAAAGTAAACCATTGTTCAAGGCCTCACCCCTAGTTTTTTCCCTGTCTGCACGAGGCGGTCGATGATCAAAAGTGAGATTGGTGGACCACTTCAGCTCCAACAAGTTGGCTGCAATCTCAGCACGCTCCACGTAATCCACCCCATAGACATCTCCATTTCTACCCTCCTCTCTCAAAGACCTTGACACAAGCCCTAGAATTCGGGAGCGGCGAGACCTAGTTCTACCAACAACTTTAGCCTCTGCATTTGACGTGTCCTGTGAATCAAAGCTCCGACTTCTGGATTCGAAATGGTTCTTACCACCCTGTTGTGTGATACAATCACTTTCCCTTTCACTACCAAATATAGATTCCCCTTCTTGTTCTTCTTGCGTATCTCCATGAAAGAAAACGACTTCCCCTTTAGGGTTCAAATACAAGTGGAAATCAGGCTCTACCCCGTTGACACTAACATGAACCTTCACCTTTTCTTTCAAAACCCTGTGGAATTTCCGAAACCTAACATACCAAGGAGAGGATTTGAAGCTCCCATCTTTCTGTTGAACCACAACAATGTCCACTGCCCCACCAAAAGGAAGAAACGGCCCTGAAACAGTGTACACGCCGCGGCTGATGTAGCTGCCAAGCCTCCCCACTGCTTGCATGCTAATATTTTATATACGAAACCCCAACTATCCTTCAAAGAAACTAATATTTGCTGAAACCCAACAAGAACACTACGAAATTTAAGATGGCAAAGCTTACACACAAATGTTGATCCAATTATGACACAATCATTTGATGATTCTTTCCCCAACCTATACAAGTATGTATTTTTCTCTAAATTTCAGAAAAACAACAAATGGTACCAGTGAAATTTCCTGCTATGATGAATTTGCAGCAGTAAAAGCTTAATTGGAGATCAGCTGAACCTCGTACGTTAAACAATACATGTGATGTTGTGTTGTGTGGGGCACCGACTTACGAAACTTAAATATGGTACCGCCAAATACGAATGGAAGAATATTCGGCTGGAAAGTGAAAAATGTGCCGAGACAATTATCGTGAATTTGAGGAATATTCTTGAGACCCAATAATCCTAATCCAATCGCATTAAATAAATAAAAATAACAGTAATTGATTGAAAGAGTTTGAATTGAAAGTTGAAAGCACTGCGTTGGAGGTAATGAATGAAATTGCGTGTGGTGGGTGCTACCACCGTTCGGATTTCGGATTCGTGATTGAGGGGTTGACGATAGATGCTAGTTTATTTCTTCTTCTTTTTTTCATTATTCTATTTTTTTAGTTCTCTTTCTTTTTTTCTACAGCCAATTACTCTTGTCATGTCCTAAAAAAAATAAATTAGGAAATTATTAAAATTGCATGTAGTAGCATGTTATAGAATTTTCTATTTTTTAATAAAAGGTGTATAATATAAAAATGGTGGAACTAAGATAAGACAAGTATCTTTTTAGCATGGAGGATAGTTATAATTTCTTATTGATTAAATTAGGTTTATATGATAAAAAAATGTCGTTACAAATTTATATATTCTTTTAGAATAGGAGGATAATATATTATTTTTATTATAAACTTATTAATAAAGGTAATACCTTTTTAATAAAATTTATATTTTATTTAAGAAAGTTAGATTTTTTTTATATATATAAAAGTGCTTTTATAGGAAACTTCATTAAAAGTCAAAAAATATACTTTCTAAATTTAAATTTTTTGAAAAACAACTTTTGTTGTTCTGGTAAAGGTCTTCCTTATTTAGATTGATAACTTTATTGGCAAAACAAATTTTAAAACAATTCTAAAATTATCTCCAACATACTTTTTGACAGGTTTATGATCTGTTGGTGTGAATCTCCATGACAAGAGACATTCCTTTAAAATAAGATGCAAATCTTATGCAAGTAAGAGATGTTTAACATTAAAAAATTATTATTCAGCATCACACAACATCTAAAAAAACAAAGACAAAAGCAAATAAACACATTGTTATAAAGATTGTTGTCGATTAAGAGTTTCAAAGAATTGAGAAAAATACGAAAAATTATAACTTCATAGGATGATTACATGTATACGTGATAAGAAAACTACTAAAACAAGGAAAAGTAGGTTGATACTTGAAAAAATGTTCTTATTTTATTTTATTGTTGTTAGCCATTACAAAGAATAATAAGTAATAAGATAAAAAAAATAAGGATAAAGTGATGACAAATTATATTAAGATAGTTATATTCTAAAGTGTTGTGAACACAAAAAATATTATTTTCAATAGAGTTTTTTATAGTTTATATCATTATTTTTATTAATTTTCTATACCAATTTCTCTTTTATCTTTAGTACTTTTCGTTTTTAGTACTTTATATTTTTTTTAATTTATATTTCTTTCAATTTATATTTATTTATATTTTCAATACTTTATTTATATGTAGTTTACATTTCACACCTTTGTTATTTTTGGTAATTTTAATGAAGTCGTATTAAATATTTAGGTAATGTTTAAAATAATATTAAAGATCCAAATTTATAATAAAGAGAATATATATATATATATATATATATATATATATATATATATATATATATATATCAAACTAACATGTGAAAGATCTATCTATTATTAAGATTGACTTCATATTAATTTTTTAGTAAAATAGTGATCAACACGAAACATTCTCTAAAGTGAAAAAAATTTTACTTGTTAGTCTAAACAAAAAAAATCTACTAATTTGTATTGGAAGGATTAATTAGGGGTAAAGTTGATATATCCATTGAATGCATCAAATCAATTTTCACTAGAAACAAATTGACATACCTAATCGGACTCATAAAAAATTGACTAGTTTTTTCATGTAAACCGTGTATAAGATTAAGAAGTGGTAAGATTATCATGTCAAGTCAGAATACACAAAGTTCTACACTTAGTTCTATATTAATGTCCAATACAACACACAATAATATGAATCAAAATAATGGAGGATAGAATGTGGGTACAGGGAATATGGTCAATAATAAAGTGGGTGATGATAAGGGGAACATGACTGAACAAAATATGTCAAATATCTAAGGTAGTTAAGGAATAGTAATGCAAACAACAAGTAATCCAATAACTATTTACACTAGGTCCCATATAAATACGAATAAACCTTTTACAACTTTAGGGGGGTAATGTGAATAGGGCTAGTTCATCTATATAACAAAATAATCAAGGTGTGTCAATAATCGAGAGATATCCTTAGGGTATGCCTCCTTGGCAACCAACTCCTAACTCCAATAGAATGAATAATTGCAGTCAGAGTAAAAGTTGATTGGGGTTGATAAGGAATTTGGCAGAAATCATCTTGATTTTGAAAACATAAGTACGAGAATATCAAGTAGTTTTTTAGTAGTGATAATATAACAAATAAACGATAGTAATCATAAGATGGTGAATATGTTGTCACAACAAATGATTACAATCTTGAACCCTTTGGTTCAAACTACAATTGATAATTTTCAAAGGCTAGTAGAACCAGTGGCTAGAAATGGAGATGCATTAGTTATTCCTAGAAGAGAAAACTTAGAGAATAATGGCCAAATAAGGAATAATCGAAATGAGAATCAAGATCAAAATAATTTTAAGGAAAATCAAATGAGAAATAATCATATGATTCGAAGAGGTTAAAATGTTGACCAAGTATTACAAATGTGGGATAATGTGAGGAGAGATAATGGTTTCGGAGGTAATATGAAGAATAATGGATATAATCATATTATGGGACAATAGAATAATCAACAACATATGAGAATTGGTTATATAATCAACTTTATTTTATTTCACTTTTCCTTAACTTTGTAATTTAAAACATATTGTTAGGTATCAAATTGAATGTGAGAATATCTTAATAAATGAAAATTTGATAATAAAGTATTTTTCAAGTTCTTTGACAACAAATGTTTTTATATGATTTACAACACTTTCTCCAAATTCAATACATAGTTGGGCTAAATTAGCGATATCATAATGAAAATATTGATGACTATTTGAATAGATTTTGACAAATGAAATCAAGATATTTTACTCAAATACCTGAGTGTGAATTAGTAAGAATGGCTACTACAGGGTTAGAATTTTCAATAAGGAAAAAGTTGGGATTTGGCTCAGTTGGCTGATAAGGTATGACAGATCGAATAAATTAAATATGAAAAAGAAATATATCAAAAATTTGGAAAGCCTATTAAAAAAGATAAAATTGGGTATGTTAGTGCATCAAGCAGGTTACCTGATATTTTAGAGGTGGATGATTTTAGTGAAAATGAAGAAGTTAATCTTGCTGAACTTAAGGTAGGTCCATCATATACTTGTAGATTGTTGCAAAAAATTGAAGTTTTAGATAAAATGACAAATTGAACTTATAGTTTCGATGTATCAAGAGAAGATCAATTTTTTGATATTTTGCTAAAAGATAAGCAAATAAAGTTAAGTGACACTCATAAATTTCCTACTTTAGAATAAAGAAAGGGAAGAAAATCTTGCAAGTTTCATAATATATATGGTCATTGGACTAATAATTGTATACATTTCAAGAATACTATACAGGATGCTATCAAACAAGGGTAGATTAATTTTGAAGAGAAATTGAAGAAGGTGGATACATACCCTTTCAAAAACCACGTGAGATATGTCGAAACCAAACTTAACATTACTGAAGGTGTTGAGGATTTACATTATAGATATCACATATGATGACATAAAGCCGCGTCATGTGAAAATAAATAAAGTCGATGATGATTTTGAGTTGGAGCTAGATGAGTTTGAGGTGGAAAACGAGATTTGTCCTAAGGTAGAGGATATGTTGGTTGAACTTTGGAATAGAAAGAAAGAAAAAGATGAAGAAATAGTTTTATGCTTGAGATGCAATGTCATTTTTTATAAATTTACTACCAAAAAGTTTGAGTCAGAAAGAAAGATGAAAGTGAAAAAAAAAATAGCAAAGCCTTGACTATAATGATTAAGAGATTTAGGTAGCAGTTAATGATAGCCAAAAACAATTTCAAACCTTTTTACCTTATGTAAAAGTGACTAAAAATGAATGGGTAGGAGGCAAAGTGTTCCCCCATTAAGGTAATTATGGAACGAGAAATTGAAATGTATTCGATAGGTTGTCATTTAGTCTAGATTTCTATATTGGTTATCCAAAGTATAAAAAAGAATTCTATCGAAGAGGTTCTTGGATGAGAAGTAATATTTCTCAGCCTTTTTGGAGGAAAGTATCAAGAGTAGGACCCATGGAGAGGGGAAGTGCAAGTCAAGATGATCAAATGTATTTGAGCACATTGTTCAATCAAGGGGAAGGTATGAATGCAAGTTTATACCAAGGAAACGTAAGTGTTGGGGTTATTTCAATATTACCTAACGAATATTCAAATCAATATGAGGAAGACCAAAGGAGGAATGATCTATATCAAGAGGATTATTATAAGCTAGGACTTGAACCCAAAGTTGTATGGGTTACCCAAGTGTCATATGAATCTCTTGATCAATATGTTGTTTTCATCAATCTGCCACTGAAGAGATGCAACTTCATCTAAAACCTCTTATGTTGAAAAAAAAAGATTGAAAGAGTGAAAGTAAACACAGTTCTTATCAATGGGGGAGCAACAGTGAATATTCTACCCAAATTGATGTTAAAACGATGTGGAAAGAAGGAATAGGATTTGGTGAAGAACAACATAATGGTATCCAATTTTAGTCCGAAATCGTCAAATTTAGAGGGAATGAATGCTTTAAATGTAATGGTAGGAACTTATACAAGAGCAATTGTATTTGTAGTTGTAAAATCTTATGACAACTTCAATGCTTTACTTGAAGGAAATGAATACATGGAGTAAGAGCAGCACCCTTGACAACTCACAAGAAGTTGTTTATGTGAAATCGAGATGGACATCTAGAAGTAATTCAAGGTGATCAAAGCAATTAGGTGGCATATATATCTCACACATATCAATCTTTGAAAAGTTTAGCATTTACGAAGTCATTTATGTTTGAGACTACTGCAGATTTTAATTCAAAGATGCATAAACCTTGGTTCATGGAGATGGATCCAAAGAAAGAATTTTTACTGAAAGAGGAGGTCAACCTTAAAGTAGTTGGGGACAATGACTGAGTTTTGTTATTCAAATTTCTTTGCTTGATTGCAAACTTATGCTGATCAATTTTGATCAAGGAAAAACCAAGAAATTGTCAATATGAGTAGGGATAAATTTAATAAGTCACTCTTATTGACAATAGTCAGTACTAATAACCTAGTAAGCAGTAACGTTAAGTTAGATTACATTTATGATTATTCACCTTTAGAATTCGAAGAATCAATTGCATCTAGTCATAAGAAAGTGAAAGCACAAGATCCTTTGGAAGAAGTCAATATAGGAAGTGAAGAAAAAAGAATACCTACTTACGTTAGTAAATTGTTGAGTACAGAAATGAATGAGGAATTGGTAAATATGCTCAAGAAATATAAAGATTGTTTGCCTATAATTGAAGGAAAGAAATCAGTTAAACAAACTCCATGGAGGTTTGCACCAGAAGTAGTGTGGAAAATTAGGGAAGAAATTGATAGGTTGTTGAAGGCCAAATTTATAAGAACAATCAGGTATGTTGATTGGATTTCTAATATTGTACTAGTTATTAAGAAAAATGGAAAAATGAAAATTTGTATTGATTTTTGAGATTTAAATAAAGCAACACCAAAAGATGAATATCCTATGCTTGTTACAGAAATGTTAATTAATGTTGTGGTAGGGAATGAAATGATTAGTCTTTTAGATGTGTATTCTAGGTATAATCAAATTTTAGTTGCCGAAAATGACATATCAAAAATTACTTTTCGATACCCTGAAACATTAGGTACTTATGAATGGTTTAGTTATGCCCTTTGGTTTCAAAAATGTTAGGACAACGTATTAAAGAGCTATGAATTTAACTTTTCATGATTTAATCGAGGATTTTATGCAAGTATACACAGACTATATTGTCATTAAATCTAAATCGAAAAAAATCTCATATTGATAAGTTAAAATAGACCTTTGAAAGAATGAAAAGTAATAATTTAAAAATAAATCTTTTTATGTGTGCTTTTGGGGTGAATTTTGGGATTTATTGTTCATGAAAAAGGGATTGAAAATGACAAAAATAAAGCAAAAACAATAATCGAAACTAGTGCTTCAAGAAATAAAAATGAATTACAATCTTTATTGGAAAAAATTAATTATCGAAGACGATTTATTTTGAATTTGACGGGTAAAACTTATGTGTTTTCTTCATTGTTGAGATTAAAGAAAGAGGGTGAGTTTAGGCTGGATCATGAACATCAAGAGGCATTCGAGAAGAAAAAGCAAGTATTAAGCAATTCCCCTATGCTAATTCCAATGAGTCAAGGAAAACCATTGAAATTATATATTTTAGCATCAGAAAATACTAAAGCAAGCATGTTGGCTTAGGAAGATTTAAATGTATTTGAGAGTGTTGTTTATTATTTGAGTCAATTGTTAATATAGTGCAGTCGGAAAGTTGGCTTTAAGTCTTCACTATTCTTGTTGTAAGCTTAAACATTACCTTAAGCGTTGTGATGTATTTGTTTTTTCAAAGAATAATGTATTAAAGTTGTTATTATTTAAGCCAATTATGCATAATCAAGTTGGTAAATGGAACAAGGGTAGAAATTGTTATTATTTCACCTATAAATATTCCTACCAAGTTATTATTTGAAATAAAGCCAGGATGTTCAAATAATGAACTTGAATATGAAACATCAATTATGGGTTTAGAAACATTAATCAAATTGCAAGGAAAAGTAGTACTAGTTAGTGGAGAATCATAATTAGTTATTAAACAGGTGAATCAAGAGTACAAATACTTAAATTCAAATTTACTTAAGTATTTGGAAAATGTTTTTACGTTAATTCCCAAGTTCGATAACATTATTTTGTAATACATACCTCAAGAATATAATTATGAAGCCAATAAGTTAGCACAAATAATTTCAAAATATAAACTTGAAGTCGAAGGAAATATTACTCAAAGAAGTCGAAGTACTTCAAGTAAATCAATTAAGTAACTTGATTGAGGATTCCTAATATTTGAATATTTAAATATTCTTAATAAGTTTATTGATAAGAAAATAATGTATCAATCTAAAAGTTATGTTGTATATAAAAGAGGTGTAAATGAAATATTATTTTGATGCTTAGGAAAAGATGAAAAGTATATAGCTATGGCCAGAATTCATAATGGCATATATGGAGTGCATATGATCGGTGAAAATGAAATGGGTTTTGTATCAACGAGGATATATTGACTATCGATTTTGAATGATTGTATTGAATACACCAAATCTTGTGAAGAATGCCCAAAACTTGGACTAATTTAAAATTTACCAACAAGTGAATTACATTTGATTATTAAACCTAATCCTTTCAAAGGATGGCGATAGATTTAATAGGACAAATTTATCCGCATCCTTTTAAAGGGAATAAATGTATCATTGTAGTTGTTGTTTATTTTACTAAATGGGTCGAAGCAATACCATTAAAGGATGTTGACCAGAAAGATGTGATTGATTTCATCGAGGAGCATATTATATATCGATTCGAAATTCCTGAGTTAATATCCATGGATCGAGAAACAATATTTACTAGTAAGAAAAATTGTAAATTATGTTGAATTAAGAAATATCAAATATTTAATTTCAATTATGCTCAAGCAAATGGACAAGTGGATGTGATAAATAAAGTTTTTAATATATGTAATTAAAGAACATAGTAGGGATAGGCCAAAAAGTTGGCATGAAATATTGCTTCAAGTATTATGGACTTATAAAAACTATCTAAAAAGATTCTATAAAAACAACCCCATATAAGTTAGTCTATGGTCATGACATAATGTTACGAATCGAGATTAATATATAGTCAGTTTGATTCAAAGACAAAATGATTTGATTAGATCAAATTATTGGGATAAGATGTTTGATGAATTAAATGAATTAGGTGAAATTAAAATTAATATTTTGGAGAAAATATTGCATCAAAAGAATCAAATTGCTAAATTTTATAATAAACGAATAAGAAATAAGTACTTCAAAAAGGGAGATATCGTGTGAAAAGTTGTTTTGCCTATGGATAAAAAATCGAAACATTTTGGAAAGGTGTCTCAATTTTGGGAAGGTCCTTTCAAAATTATTAAAGTGTTATCGAATAATACTTATGTTATTGTTAAATGTTATGGTGATAATCATGGGTCAATCAATGACAAGTACTTCAAAGCACTTATATCTTATCATATATAATTATAAGTGAGCGAAAAAGATATTGAATTAAAGTAAAATAAAATAATATTTAATGAATAAGAGGAGTATTTATACATTATGCTCTGATCGATAATAGTTAAATTTTACAATGATAGCCTCCCAAACCCTAAACATAGAAGCTTGTTGTTGCTCTTTGTCAACAAGGTTCGCCAAGTCATCCTTCAAAGATAAAATAACATTCTTGGATGATGATATTAGGCTTGAAGATTCTTCTGCAAGAGCATTGTTAGATCTATACAGGTCTTCAACATTGGCTTTAGAGAGTAGAAGCTAGAGGTTTAGTATCTATTGTTCGAGCCTAGAACATTTTGCTTCATCTTCACTTAAGGAAGTAGCATCGGTAGGTGTTTCAAGTTTGATGGCTTCAAATCTCAATTTGTTGTGACTTAATACCTCAACTTTGTTAGCTCGGAAGCCTAGAACATTTTGCTTCATCTTCACTTAAGGAAGTAGCAACGGTAGGTGTTTCAAGTTTGATGGCTTCAAATCTCAATTTGTTGTGACTTAATACCTCAACTTTGTTAGCCCGGACAACTTCAATATTAATCGTTTGTGTCTCCAACATGGATTTTTTCTTTCTTAAGCCTCAAAGTTAATTAAACATGTTGGTCACCACCATGATTTCATCCTCAAAGTTTGGTTGGAGGTGCTTGACTAGGATGACTTGAATCCTATTCCAAATCTCTTGAAATACTAGTTTAAGCGCACCGAGATAAAAGGTGGATGAAGAAGAGGAACTAGTGATCGCTTTAAGGGACTCCACATGGAGTGGTCATCAGGTGTGAAATGCTAAATGGATTTTGTTCAATCTCTTCTAAAAGTTCAACATCACTATTGGTCGATATTGTTTAAGGAGAATCGAATGATGACAAAGCAACCTCATGTGGAGTGGACTCTGGTAATTCAATAGCGGTTGATTGACAAAGAGATTCTGCAAAAGTATAAATTCAAAATTAGATACACATGATAAATCTCACAAACCAATCTACTGTTTCGAGATGAAAGGGAAAAAGTATAGTCTCAAACACGATTAGAGTCAGGGTTTTGTTAAAGGCAAACCAATCTGCCTTATTAGCCAAAGAGGACAGATGATCTTCTAACATCGTAACTTTCCAACCCTGGATATTCCCTCTTACCATCAGGGCAGCCTGATGAAGTGGCAATTGGATGATGGCGACGACTTTGGTTGCAGGAATATATGGTTCATGATGAATATGGACCCCGGCTGATTTGGGTCATCTCAACATTATTTCATATTCCTCCAAAGTTGGTACCAGATCAAATTGCAGAAATTCGAAGCAGTGTAAACTGAAGTTTCAGAAATGGATCAAAACCCTGCTGAAGATGGGGTCGACACAGATCTTCAAAAGATCAAGAATCCGTCCATAAGATTTTTCGAAATTGGAGTGGACCTTGGGAGGCATCAATACACACATCCATTCTATCTTCTCTACATGATACCGGGGAATGTCCACTTTCTTTAACTATCTACTAGACCACTCCATTTTTTTAGAAACAAAAATGCATGCTATGAGTATGATGTTGATGCATGTATGCATGTAAGTGTTTACTTTTCCTAAACATTATCATGTTTTATTTTTTACGTGATGTATGATAGTGTTTGAGTTTTTATTTTATTTTTTCAAAAGGAAGAGAAACTACCTATATGGATGTTCATGAGTTCGATGCTTATGAACAGGGTCCCATTTTCTTTTATTTGATTTATTTAATTTTTATAACCTTTTATCTTTTCTGTCGGACTGCGTGGCTACTTAGCTTACACAGGACCTGAAATCAGGCTAGCTAAAATGCAGACTATCCGAGATAAAAGTAGTTTATTACAAAAGAATGGTTTTAGCATCCCTTATCTCTTCTGTCGAACTGTGTGGCTACTTATCTTACAAAGAACTTGAAACTAGGTTAGCTAAAATGCAGACTGTCCGAGATAAGAGAGTGTTTATTGTAAAAAGATTTTTGAGAGATTTTTTTATTTTTCTGTTGTATGACTATGCTATGTAACAAACAAATGCAACAAAAAAATGCACAAACAATTCACTCATCTGCGAACAAAGTGACGATGTTTTTACCACGAGGTAGGGGTATCCTGCAGAAGAGTGTGTATTCAAGGTAGTTCTAAATATTCTCACCAAGGCCAGACCCCCAAGGTGCCCCCATTATAGGGTCCCCACTCTCCTAGCCTTCGGACCATGCATGACACTAGGGCCTTGTCAGTCTTTAGGCCAAAAGAGGAAGGTTATCACTTTGAGTGGTGGTTTCCGACCATATCGATGGGCTCATGGCCCTCACTATGGCAAATCGTACAATGCCACCCACTCCCCAAGGTTATCCCACTTGCCCCCGGGTATAGGGGGGAACTGTTGTGTGCAAAGGGTTTGTGTACAATTGTTATTTCAAACAATTGCATAAAGTAAGCATACAACAGTTATTAAAGTCAAGCAATAAATCATGTTATAAAAGCAAGGAAGGGTAAAAGAGTAATTTTAAGTTTTTATTTCTCAAACTAGTTCATCACTAAATGGGATCAACTCTCTAGCTTCTTTAGTGGAGTCGTCATCTGTCGCCGCCGTCAAAAGAGGCGGTCGGAGCGACATGATGGTCTTTTGATTCAACTCGTGTTTTAAAAATTATGGTCATCACCTTTAAGATGTCCGATAACCGAATTGTCCTAAAGGTGAGGTTTTCATAAATGGGTTCTAGAGTCGCCACCAATATTTTTACCAAAAACATTGGAAAAAAAAAAGAAGGCGATGATTTTTAAGAAAAACCAACTTTGGTCATTACAACCAGAGTTAGGTAAGGGAGTTAGTTACGTGTGGGGAAGGTATTAGCTTCCCCACAACGCCCCTTTCGGGTTCCCTATGATGGACTGTTTTTGTAAAGAAATAAGAACATTAAAACTACGCTTTTACCCTTATTTATTCATTGCAAATTTTAAATTATTGACTACATAACCCTAATAACTAATGCACATAAATGATAACTAATAAAAGCGGTAAAACAGAGTAAGGGATATAAAAGAACCTTCAAAGCAAGCTTTCTATAAATGCTCTTGAAAATGGCGCTTTTTGGCAAACCCCACGCTTTACAATGCTGCTCATTCTTCTCTCAAAGAACTATGGAATGCTTTTATGAATTTTAAGACTCTGAAAATGCTTCAGAGGGATTCTAGAAGATTATTTTAAGGTGTATTCAGTTGGAGAAATTGTAGAAAACGAGGAGAAGATCTCCCTTTTATAGAAATTTGTGTTCGTCAGATCGGGACTGCCGCCTCGACTTTTAGGACCGCCGTCTCGCCTTTGGTAAATGGTGAAACAGCGGTCTCGCCTTTGACAAGTGGCGAGACAGCGGTCTCGCCTTTGGCAAATGGCGAGACGGCGGTCTCGCCCTTAGCCAATGATGAGACGACGGTCTCGACCCTTTGGGTGAAATTTTTTTATTTTTTGTGTACAAAAAGTCTTCCTATTCTAGTATGAAACCTATTAATCAATTCTAAGGACCTTTAAGACCTTGTCCATCTTCGAACGAAAATCTTTTACTCTTTATTTTAAGGTCGCACAAATTATATATATATATATATATATATATATATATATATATATATATAATATTAAAGTCCATTACAAAATCAATAATTATTTTTACTAGATCCATAAAAATTAGTTTCATAAATTATAAATCATTATTTATTTCATTATCTAGTAGTTACATTCATACTCTTCAATCTTTTGTGAAAAAAATATAAACACAGGTAAATCATTTTATTAATAAAAAATATAAACCAAAGTTTGTTAATCATAGACCGTCATAACAACTACATGAACTTTTGTGATTTTTCCCTTAACTTATACTCGTTATATTAAATTCAGTGAAAATACTATTAACATAAAAACTTAGTTAAGACATAGTAATATGTGTAATGTAATTATATTAAAAAAAAATTTTTTTACCAATATATTATTTGCTAAATAAATATAGGAATTTTTTATACAACAAATAAAATTATATTATCACTAGTGCAAAAAGGGGCTTTTACGTCAGGTATTTAGGGCTTTTTACGTCGTATTTAAGTCCGACGTTAAAGCGGGAGACGTAAATTTACGTCGGACCCTTTTGCCCGACGTAGATTTACGTCGAGTATCAAGATCCGACGTAGATTTACACTAAACAAACGTAAAAACCTTTTCAATTTTAAAAAAAACAGAAAATTTACGTCGTATATGGTATAATTTACGTCGCATATTGGTATATGCGACGTAAATTTACGTCGTGTATACCATATGCGACATAAATTTATGTCGCATATGCCAATATGCGACGTAAATTTACTGTTTTTTTTTTAAATTGGGTTTATTTATTCTGTTTTACAACTAAAACCTGCAAATAGTAATCCAGACAGTCCAGAGGTTCAGTTTTCTTTAGCTAGTAAATTAAAAATATAATATTATATAATTCAAACTACATAATAAAACAATATAATGCAAACATACAGACTAAAAAATCTATTACAAACTAAGCTACCTATACAAACTAAGCTACGTATACAAACTAAACTAAACTACATATTACACACAATATAATATGAACAAGAAGTTAAAAAATAATGTACTAGAATTGTTGAACAAAAAATTTTGCCCATTGTTCTCTAATTTCTGTAATATCAGATTCTGGTAATGGAGATGGATCTTGAAATACCTGAAACATGAATTTGACTCTTGTAAGCATGCAACATGAATAAAGTTAAATAAACTTAACTAATGTTAAAAGTAATTACCTCCGTCCAAGAATCAATTAAACCCGCACAAACTATGGCTCTCATCCAATACATTACATAGTAACCACATTCAAACGAGTCAGTTTGCTTATTACACTCGAAATGATGAAAAAACATAATATTATTTTCAAAATTGAAATACAAACAATAATTATGGTATTCACTTATATAAATAAGTTTCTAACCTTAGGATAAATGAACTGCAAAGTCTTTGTTCTAGGTTTTCCACTTAGAACATTAGTTCCGGACACGATTCTAAGTGAAAAAAGTCATATATTATTCAATATGTATTCACAATTTAAAAACATAATTAATGAATAAAAGATAAAGTTACCCTTGTAATAAGCTTTTCATTTCTTGACTCGGTTTCCGATGTAATGAACAAAACCACACCACAGTGTAATCCCGGGCATGATTATAATTAACTGCCAATGGGACCTACATTGTATGACATAAAAATTAGTTACAAAAATATAAATTAAAATACAAATTAAAATACTAACCCTGCAATGTATGGAGCCAAATATATATGTCTTCTTGAGTCACTCATCCATGTTTGCATATATTGTTGGATTCCAACCTTTGTATTTCCAGATTTTTGGATGGATTGAGGCTCAATAAATCCGTACACTTCGGATTTTTCTTGTTCCATACTCAAATTGTCAAGGTACCTAAAACAATTAATTATAAGTTGAATATAATTATTATAATCTTAGAAACATAAATGAAAATGACTTACATTGCCCACAATTGTATGATGGAAATGTTTAACATGCAATTTCCCCAAGCAATTTCTAAAGCATCGGGCAAGGAAATGTACAATGGAACACCGAAATTGTCAATTCCAAACACTCTAACATCCCATTGTATCTGACACGGTCTCTTCCTCAACCGTGGTAATACGGCTAACAACATAGAGATGGGATCATCATCACATTCTGTCAGATCCTCATCAATAATAGGTTGTTTTTTATGCTTTGCACGACGCAAGTCCTCCTAAACAAATGATAACAATTAATTAAACATTTATATAATTATAATACTAGAAAAGAGTAAATATAACTTGTGTCTTCTTGACATATAGGACACGCTAAATGACCTTTCACACTATAACCGCTCAAATTACCATATGCTGGAAAATCATTTATAGTACAAAATAACATTGCACGCAACCTGAAATTCACTTCGTGATATGAATCAAATACATCCACTCCTGTTTCCCACAACATTTTCAAATCATCAATTAAAGGACTAAGATATACATCTATGTCATTTCCTGGTTGTCGAGGTCCTGAAATCATCATAGATAACATCATATATTTTCTCTTCATGCATAACCAAGGAGGCAAATTGTAAATGATCAACATAACTGGCCATGAACTATGTTTACTACTTAAATTTCCATAAGGATTCATCCCATCTGTAGCTAATCCAATTCTCAAGTTTCTTGGCTCTGCACCAAATTCTGGAAAGGTTTCATCAATCCTTTTCCATTGTGGAGAATCAGCTGGATGTCGAAGAAGATTGTCACATTTTCTACCATTTGCATGCCATGTCAAGTTTCTTGCATCTTCTTTTATGGCAAATAATCTTTTAAACCTAGGTATAATTGGCAAATACCATAACACCTTAGCAGGGGGACCATCTACTTCTTCCTCACCACTACTTTCCTCAACTTTGTTTTTGAACCTCGACAAACCACATGTCTGACACATCTTTAATTTAGCAAAATCGTTTCGTACAATATACAATCATTAGGACATGCATGTATTTTCTTGTACTTTAAACCCATTGGACATAATATCTTCTTTGCCTCATAGTTACGAATAGGTAATGTATTATCTTCGGAAGCATCTCCTTCAACAACTCCAATAATTCGGTGAAACTTTTATCAGTCCATCCATTTCTTGCTTTTAAAGTAAACAATTTTAAAGTTGCTGATAATCTTGTAAAACTACATCCTATGTACAATTGTTGCGCAAAATCAGATTTCAAAGAATCATATAGATGTGCTTTCATAAAATTTTCTTCACCAATATCACGTATCATATCCTCTAGATTATCATCCATCCCTTCATCAAAATTGTCTGTAGTTGACACAGTTGGGATGTCTAATATTTCTCCATGCCATGTCCATATTGTATAACTCTTAATAATACCATAAACAAACAAGTGATCACGTATATCCTCAAGTTTATGACGAATTTGATTCAAACAACGAACACATGGACAATAATATGTCCCTTTCATAGCTTTTCCATTCTCACTAGCAAATTTCAAAAATTCCTCAACTCCCTTTTCGTACTCTTCACTAATACGACGTGCATTCATCCAACTTTGATTCATATTATGTTATAAAATTTCGTCACTCCTAAAGATTTAAAATTTATATGTAAAAAAAATTAATATACAAACAACAAAGCATGTTCCAACAACAATGGAGTGTGTAAACCGAATGCACTCAAACAAATAAACAAATAATTACATTCCAATAACAATGCAGTGGAGACATTCATACTATAACGTGATTGAGATCCCCAAAAACAATCACGGATTCAATGTAAACATATAGCAATGACATAGAACACTAACCTCGAGTGTAGACGAAAACTGATTTCAAACTCGATTCCAATCGGGGAGAAAGATCAAGTTCTTCAAATGACACGATAATGTAGATGCTTTTCACTTAAAACTGCTCGAAAATGGTGTGCAGAGGTAGCTGTTATCGTCGTTCTCGTCGTCGTTCTCAAAAACCCTGGTTGCGCGAGACGAGGAAGTGGGTCTGGGGGGAAATAAAATAGACTTTTTACGTCGCGCATGCCAGCACGCGACATAAAAAACCATCTTTTACGTCGCACCTGGAGGGCGCGACGTAAAAGATGGCCTTTTACGTCGCGCCTCCCAGGTGCGACGTAAAAGAGGCTTTTTACGTCTCGTGCTGGCATGTGCGACGTAAAATTTTTGTCCCATATTTACAAAATTGCCACCGCGTTTTATTTACGTCGAATATACATGCATGCGACGACAATTGGGTGACGTAAAAACCCTATTCTACACTAGTGTATCAACTATGGATATAACAAATGTACACTCAAACATCTACATCATAGTTAAAATTGTAATTAAATAAAAGATAAAATATTTATTAAAAAGAGAATGTAGTTACTTATAAACATACAACACAAACATACAACACAAAGGAAATCATTTATCTCAAGACAAAATTATGTTGGTGATTTATATTTGTATTTTATATTTTTTAGTCTCATGAATGCATGGGTGAGGTAATGCAAATTATATACCTACAACAATGACATAATAATTAATAAACTATTTAAGTAACAAAATTATTAAAATCTAAATAACTTATATCATTTACATATTCACAACAAACAAATATGTCGAGGTCTAGATTATTAAAGACAATCTCTAACGCATTTCATATATATATATATATATATATATATATATATATATATATATATATATATATATATATAAAATTAATTGGAGGTCACTCTTTCTACCCAATATAGTTCATATGATATAATCTGTGTTTATGACCTTAACAATCTCTAATAATATATTTAAATAATCATTAATATTGAAATAGGTATTTATACGAATAATTTGTAATACCCTTAAAATGTTTAATATTATGTTTTCTTCTACTATGACCTACTCTTTAAGTCATTTTCATTAAAAAAAAAAATTGTGTTGTGAATAGTAGTACCATTGATATTGTTATTGGTAGAATAGTAGCCATTGACATTGGTCAAAGGAGCTTACCAAACTTATCAAACTATGGAAATTACCAGTTTGAGAGAATAATTAAGAATTGGAAGGTGACCACCGTTTCAAGTGATTATTACAATGCATTGAAACTACTTTTAGTTTCTAAATATTAAATTTGATTGAGAACATAATCTTTTAGTCTTTAAGCATAAATTTGAGAGGCTGAGGTTATATTATTTTTCTAATTGAAGAGATTAATTTATTTATTTTTTAAGTTAAGAAACTAAAAACAGAGTTACTCCAAAATTTTATGTACTACAAATATAACCAAGTATTTCTATTTTTCATTTTAGTATTGATGTAATAATGTTATTCAATATAATCACTTCAACTCGATTTGAATTAATTATATTATAAATGTAAAGAATATTCATAGAAACATGTTGTCTTGGTGACCTTTCTCTTGACCAAGATGATACATGCACCTGCTTTTAATGGGCTTTAATTTCAATTGGGCTTTATTAAGCTTACCCAGTTTAAAAAGGAAAGGAGTTTGTGATCATTTCTTCTCGTATCTACATATAGACATCATCATTATGTTCACTCATTATCATCATTAGTAAGGTCTTTGTGACTTTCACCACCATTTGTCTCTAATGAAAGTTACACTTTTGAAATGCCAAGATTGACAAAGTCTATATATAATCTATACCATCATACATGGCTGCAATCTCCATTAACTTCCCTTAACTGTCCTGCAACCATCCCCATCCATCTCCAATCATGTCCTTCCTTAATTTCACTCATAATTATTTTGATTAAAATACATCCCCACTTTCTAGTTCATTTCCTTTGCCATTATGGGTGGGGTCAATAACCATATATAGTTATTATATTTTATTTTAACTTTATTCATTGTTAGATCAACTCAACCAAAGTTGCGATTTGGTTCAACGTTAGGGGAGAAAATCACACACAAACAGGATGAAAAGAATTGAATACACAACAAAGTCCATCAAAATGAAGAAAAAAAAACAAAACAAAAAGATCAACATTTCTTATATACATGTATACAGGAAAATGTGATAAAAAAAATTAATATATCAGATAAACTTCAATAATTGTTGTCAAATTATATATATATATATATATATATATATATATATATATATATATATATATATATATTATCATCCAATAATATTAAGGCTCCTAATCTAAACTATAAAGTTATTTAAAAAATATATATTTTATTATAAATATTCTGTATCAATTGTCTAAAATTAAAAAAAAATTACATAAAATTGAGGAAAAATTATTTATATAAATAACGATGGGAGATTGATAATAAAATAATATTTTATTTATGAAATAACTTTTTTTTTCGGACAAGTCCTTAATGACAATAGTTTCACAATAACTTCATATTGAGATTACACTTAAAAAAAACCCTTATTATCTACGGGTAAAATCCGTAGGTAATGACAAAAATCCGTAGGTAATGTTACTTTACCTACGGATTTCTTTCCGTAGAAAATCCGTAGGTAATTTGGTCGTAGGTAATTATCTACGGATTTATAATCCGTAGGTAATGCACTCGCGATAATTACCTACGGATTTATAATCCGTAGGTAATGCACTCGTCTGGAATTACCTACGGATTTATAATCCGTAGGTAATGCACTGCTTGGAATTACCTACGAATTATAATCCGTAGGTAATGCACTCACCTTAACAAAACAAAATATTTTTATTTATTAATTATTATTAGATTAAGGGAATTCTACGGATTTATAATCCGTAGGTAATGCACTCGTCTGGAATTACCTACGGATTATAATCCGTAGGTAATGCACTCACCTTAACAAAACAAAATATTTTTATTTATTAATTATTATTAGATTAAGGGAATTGTCATTGGCAAGATTCGAACCCAAGTACCTCGAGTTGGAGACCGATACTCCAACCACTAAGCTATTAGGATATTTTGAAAATAATTTACAAATAAATTATATTTATTTATCTGTCTAAATATATAAATATAAAATATATATAAATATAAAATATATAAATATAAAATATATTTATATTTTGATATATTTATATATTTATATATTTATACATTTGTATTTATATATTTATATTTATATATTTATATATTTATATATTTATATTTATATATTTATGTATTTATATATTTATGTATTTATATATTTATGTATTTATATATTTATATATTTATCTATTTATATATTTATGTATTTATGTATTCATATATTTATGTATTTATATATTTATGTATTTATGTATTTATATATTTATGTATTTATGTATTTATATATTTATATATTTAAATATTTATATATTTATATATTTATATATTTAAATATTTAAATATTTATATATTTAAATATTTATATATTTAATTATTTATATATTTAAATATTTAAATATTTATATATTTATATATTTAAATATTTATATATTTATATATTTATATATTTATATATTTATGTATTTATGTATTTATGTATTTATGTATTTATGTATTTATGTATTTATGTATTTATATATTTATATATTTATATATAAATATATTTATATATTTGTATATTTATATATTTGTATATTTATATATTTGTATATTTATATATTTATATATTTATATATTTATATATTTATATATTTTATATTTATATATTTTATATTTATATATTTATATATTTTATATTTATATATTTATATATTTACACGAATTAATATAAGTATAATTTAGTTGTAAATTATTATTAGAATATTCTAATAGTTTAGTGGTTGAAGTATCAGTTTTCAACTTTAAGATGTACGGTTCGATTCTTGCTAGTGACAATTCTTTTAGTTTAATATAATTTATCTACGGAATTACCCACGGATGATATTACCTACGGATATCCGTAGGTAATGGATAATTACTCACGGATAGAATTCGTAGGTAATATCCGTAGGTAATGTACACTTTACCTACGGATAGTAATTACGTAGGTAATTACCTACGGAATTATCCACAGATTACATTACCTACGGATAATATCCGTAGGTAATGGATAATTACCTACGGATAGAATTCCGTAGGTAATATCCGTAGGTAATGTACAATTTACCTACGGATTTTCATCCGTGGGTAATATCTGTAGGTAATGTAAAATTTACCTACGGATTTGTATCCGTGGGTAATATCCAGTAGGTAATGTAAAATTTACCTACGAATTTTTATCCGTGGGTAATATCTGTAGGTAATGTAAAATTTACCTACGGATTTGTATCCGTAGGTAATAGGATTTTTTTGTAGTGTTATTGCATGCATGTTAAAAATAACAATAAAAATATCTTTTTTAAATCATCTAATCTAAAATTATATAATATATATATATATATATATATATATATATATATATTTACTTAATATACCCTCTCACTTATCTTTTATCTATTCTGGTATAATATATTCCACAATCTTATATTAAAAACGAAGGAAAATGATAACTTGACACTCTCTTTCCCATAAATATCAATTTAATAATATAATATTAATAAAGTTTTAAAATTTATATGTTTATTATTTATAGTAAATTGTAGATTAGATATATGAAGGAATAGTAATTGTCTACCAATCACTGATTAAAAACAACAATACATATATATTTTTAAAAATAAATTTACTGGAGTAGCCTTATATTTTCTATAAATAACTATTTTAAATAAGAAAGCTAAAATAATTAATTTAAAAGATATATTTGAAATGAAAATTAATAATATTTCGTTGGAACGAGAAAACATCAATCAATTTAAAAGTTTTTATGTGGGTAAGGGTAGGACGGTAGTTGTATTGAAATGAAGGAAAAAAATATAGTTTTGAATTACTTCTTTATTAAACACGTAGACACAATTGATGTCACATTTCCAAGTTGTTTCTTTAGAAATTCTTCACTCTTTTATATTAATATATTATGCATAGGAACCTCAATTAAATAATCACAATATATAATTCTATAAAAAATTACTATAATTGACAATCCCATTAAAATAATATTCCAACTTGTCTTGAATGACAATTCTTTGAATTTAACGAGTTCAAAGTTTCTTTAGATTCAACGAGTTAGGTTTAATTTTGACTCTCTAGTTCACCAAGTACGAAACTCACAAGTTCTGAACAAAGAATCCAAACACCATGGAACACCCCTTTCTCACTTAACATGTTTCCCTCCCCTTCCTTGTTTATGACCTAATAAGATTCATATGCTATGAGTACCAACCAATATATTATTAGGGTTTGTTATTAGTTTTGTGTTTGAAACTATAATCACACAATGATGATATTCCTTATGTTTATAGCCAAATAATTTGGTTGGTGTGTAGATTTAGCTTTCGTCACTGTTAGGTATACATGTCAGGAACCTGTTCACACCCTTTATGCATATATATATATGTACCTTGTGATTTGTCACCAAAAGTTGTAAGCTTTAATCTTACCCTTCAAAAACAATTCATACAACTTTTCTTGACATGATTGTGACAGGGTAGAACAGATTATTTGGCAAGAAAATTGAATCAATCAGGCATATCTGGTCCAAACACGTCTCAATTGGATATGATTTTGAAAGAAAACAAAATACCAACGAAAAGGAAAACGAAAGAAAGAGAATAGTTCAACATTATGGAAGGGCAATGCAGAGAAAACATTGGCCCTTAAATAAGATAAAATCTGACACATCTCAGCCTGCAAGGTGGTGCACATTCGTGTCAAACTAGCCACATAGAGAATCAGTACCATTTTCTTAACAGAGAAAATAACAAGTGGTTTCGTGTGGATATCTCTCTCTTATCAACCCTTGTATTCTGGATACATATAATCATTGGTCTAAATGGAAACAGAACCTGACAATACCTGAAGCTTCCAAAATATCATACATATATACACTATACTATAATATAATACAAGTTGCTCTAGATTCTTGAACTTAATCAAATAATTTGAGATATTGTTTTTTTCCCATCACATTATTATGCTACATTTTTTATGTACACAATTATCTAAATATCACATACAAAATCAATTATAAGAAATACAACTCCAAGGGAAGAAAAGGAAAAGGAAAAAGAAAATTTCTCTCCTATCCATGATTCAACTCATGTATTTTAACCGAGGTAGTATGAGTATAGTAGTCTTTCACAATGTGATGAATCATGGTTCACTGAGAGAAGTGTCCCTGTCTGACATGTCTCGAACAGGTTGTCTCTGAATGTGAAAACACCAAAGAAAATATATCATTGGAGTTTCTCTTCTTTTGCAATCGAATTTTTGCAGTAAGTAATTGCAGCTTGAATGGCTGCTTGCAACTCTTCCATGGTACTGTCGCTAGCAGAAGAAGGAAGAGGTGTGGTTGCAATCAAGAGACCACTATTTGTTGGAGAAGTCTTCATTGATGCTGGTGCTGAATATTGTCCTCTCCAACCCTGCTTATAATTTCTTGGAGTTACATTTCCTGAATAGGAATAACACTGTTCACTACGGGGTCGAATCTTCTCTCTTTGTCCTTTGAAAAGCATCCTAGGCTGGACCATTCTCAAGTACTTTTTTATTGCAAGGATCACATCAAACCTTACCTTCTTCTTGTGCTTCACTTTGTCTTCCTTACTATCTTGGCATCCTTTGTGTCCCTTGGCTAATCCAAATAATGAAAAAGTAAATCTGGGTTTACCTTGTACCCTTTTTCCTATGTTGTTGCAGTCGTTGTCTTGGTCTCTTTTGCTGCTGTTGTTGCTGTCTGAGGTGGTGCTGTTGCTGCTACTATCCTTAATGGGGTGGTTTTCATCTATTAATAACTCTCTGATGGGGAGGGTGAAGCTGTCCATGGAATTGGTTGAAGAGCGCGGTGAAGAAGGGAGGTGTGAAAGGAGTTGTAGAGGGAGCAAGTGACCATGGAAGAAAATGTCATCAGCAGGAGATAAATCAAGTGCAAGAGAAGATGGTTGAGCTTGGGAGTTATCTTCCGGGAATGTGGGAAGGTGGTGGGAGATTGTGAAGGAGAACTCTTGAGAAGGGGAAGAGGGTGTTGAAGATTGTGGTGATGATGAAGTTTGGTCTTCTATATTTTCTTGCCAAAATAACTGTGGTGGTGGTGGTGCTGCTGCTTCAATTTGTTGCTTTGGCACATCGTTTTCTGTGTTCTTTTGGTGCTGATGAGTCTCCATAACAGTGAGGTTGCCTTGAAGACTAACAAGATTTG
The DNA here is from genome assembly GCA_963425845.1 of Sphenostylis stenocarpa. Lineage (NCBI taxonomy): Eukaryota > Viridiplantae > Streptophyta > Magnoliopsida > Fabales > Fabaceae > Sphenostylis > Sphenostylis stenocarpa. Next base: position 30,486,850 of record OY731405.1, read on the forward strand.
ATGCAATATCTGAAATTCTTGGTGTTTAGTCTTTTCTTTTTGGTAGCCAGAGAATTGAATAAAGCTTTGCAATCTTCCTTGTATGAGTGTCAAATAAACCTTTAGAAGAGATAAAGAAATAAAAAAGGAGGAAATGAAAGAGGGAGTCTTTGTCAAACAGCATTTGGTGTCATTTTAGTATTTTCCTTTTTTTTGACAAAAGCTAACCATCTATGGTATCATATCATAAAAACTGATTCTCACGTTTTTACAGAACATATTTACCTATGTTTTATAAACTTGTGTCCCTACACCTGATGAGACAATTTTTTTATAAACTCGTTCCTCAACATCAAATATAAACATCTTTCTTATTAGGATGATGCATTTAACATGAAATTTTGTATTTGGTCTTTTTTTTAGCATGTGTGAAATAGTTTTGGATCATCACATAAAGAATGTGAAATGTGACTATAAATTAATCATGAAAAATATTGATTTTTTTTTTTTGAAGTGATGAATAGATGTTTAGCTTTTTAAAATGGAAGGTGAGGCATTATATTTTAGTCGATGGAGCAGTGTCATTGTTTTGTTTGTGTGTTGGGGTGTGGTGTATATAAAGTATTTGGTGTGTGTGGTGAGTGGTGTGTGTGCTGAAAAGGGTTGGCCCTTTTGTTGAATCCTTGTCAGGTCGACCAGCAATTGCGCGCTGGTTTGGGAAATAAGGTTAGAAACAGCCAAATTTGGCCACCAGAACATGATGGGATTGGCCACGGTTCATTTCACATCACACATTTTCGACCTTATATAATATGAGAAATTACCTATGAAAAGTAGGAATCGAAATAACGTAGTTAATCAAAAGTTTTATTAGGTTTGATTTAGGGTTATAATTATCAATTCCTTTTACATATTTGCAGACTAAATCAAAATTTTCATTATTTAAAGACTGACCCATTTAAATATTAAAAATACAATTGATAATTTCTCTACTACAAATATATAATGAGTCTGATTTGTTTATGTTACGTACATTTTGAAGTATTTTGGATTTAGAGACAAAATTTCCTTTTACTAAGATAAACACAAACATACTAACAAACCATTACTGACTAAAATCATCTTCAACTGTTGAAATCTATATAAACAAAATATATCAACATACATTTAATATTAGAATTTTAATAATAACTCAAAATTATAATTTTAATAATAACTAAACATTAGAATTTTAATATTGATTAATATAAAATGAAATGAAATAAATAAAATTTATATACAATTTTTTTTAAAAAATTATCATTTATTTATAATATCACTTAAAATTAAACATTTTATATAAAATTCACTCAAATATTAAATTTATAAAATGAATATTTAATTTAATTTTGAAATACTTATTATAGACTTGACTCGATATTATATATTTAAGAGTTTTTTCTACTCATTCAAAATATAAGGTCTATATAACAAAATTATCACATCTTGTTTCAATATTAAATTTTATTTATCAAATAATGATGTTTAACTTTAATTCACTTTTATAAACAACTCTATATATGATATGACTTTAAAATATAAATAAAATCATAAAAATTTAATATCTTTACCTGACTTTTTTATAAAATGGTAAATTTATTTTAACTAGTCTTTTAAGACATTTTAATTAATAATATATTTTCCAGTTGTAAATAAATTTAAATTCTAAATACGAACAATTAATAACATGCCATTATATTTTCTTCCAATTATAGATGTAAAATAACCTTTTAAAGTATTCCCAAAGAATTGCTCATATCTACGAGTGAGTCTCCTGAAAAAGAAAGTTTCATGTCCGTTTACACCAAGACTTTGAAAATTTGCACCAACTGTTGCAAAGGGATCTTTGAATAATATATATAAAATTAATTGTAGGACACTTTTGTGCTATTATATATTAGAGAGATGAAGATAAGAGCAAGGGAAGGGAAGTGATGATGATCTAAATAGTTATATTATCAACCCCTTTGAATAAATATTTTTCGAATGATTTGATTATTGATTTATTTTGAATTGAAAAAGAAATAAATTTAATCAATATGGTTAAGGTATTTTAATTTTAATGATCAAACATATTCAATTAATGGTATGTTTAATAGATATGGGAGAAATAAGTTATGTACAAATAAAAAGTAAAATAGATGACTAGGATCAAGTAAGTTAAAATTATTTGGTGGTAGAAAAATAAACATAAATATAAACACATTATGAAATAGTTAATAAATATTTTGTTTGATCTTTATTACAAAATATATTTAAAAAGAAATAGTTCTTTAACTTAATATTTTTTTATGAGGATATATATAATAAAAAAAATTATTAATAATTTGATATATTAATAATATTTTAAAAAATAAAATAATTATTTTTATTAATGTTTGTTTATTTAATAAAATTTTATGTTTGTTATAATAATATTATTAAGATTTATTATCACGTTGAATATGTTATTTATTTTAAAATTTTAATTTATCATAATTTTATTTTTTAAAATATTTTAATAAATATATATATATATATATATATATATATATATATATATATATATATATATATATATATATATATATAAATAAATGGTCATTCATTTATATATCGTTAAATTAAACCGTGTTAAAATAAAATGGTCATTCATTTATATATTATTCATGACTAAATTCAACTTTATTAAAACAATTTGAAAATTTGAATGGTAGGTTGTAAGTGAATAATAATTCAATAAAACATTTTTTAAATTACTTTTTATTATTGTATTTTTTTTGTCTATATTAGAGAATAAATTTGAGAAAATAAAAAAGACAAGAAAAAGGTGGAAATTGTAGTTGTTTGGATTGAAGAAAAAAATAATAAAAATAAGTGAAAAAATGATATAAGATATGATTGAATAAAAAAATTAAAATAATAATTTAAAATATATAATAACCAAAATATACTTATATTCTTAAGAAATAAAATAAATATAAATTAGAATGATGATATAACTTAATTTATATTAATTAATTTAAATTATACATAAAATTGTGAGATATATTAAAATTATTTTATATAGAAAATATAAAGATAATTTATGATTATTTTTAAATTTTAAAATTACTAAATAATTATTTCAAAATAATTTTAAATTATTAATTAAAAATTATATAAGTTTTTATTTCATGTACTAATTAAAAAATAAAATATAATAAAATAATTCATAATAAAAAATAAAATCAGTTACCTATTAAAAAATTAAATTTATATTTAAATATAATTTTAATTTTATTATAATAAAAAATTATAAAATTACATATAACTATAATTATATATATTATCAACATTAAATTTATATATAATAAATATAATAATATTTTTTAAATATAATCAATTCCTTGTATTATACAATCGATTATTTGCACTATATAATTCATTATACAAATTCATTTAATCAATTACATCTCTTCAAAATTTCATTTTATCTATAAAACTATATTCAAAATATAATTACATGATTATATACATTTATAAAATAATTAACACAAATTTATATTCAAAATAAAAATTAAATATAAATAACTAAAAATAATACATAATGAAAAATAATATTATGCATTAATAAAAAAAATATAAACTTATATATAATAGATATATAATTATAAAGTAAAAAAAATAAAAATATAATATTACAAATTATAAATAAAAAAATTATGAAATAAAATAATATATTTAAAGGTAATATGGATAATAAATATGATATAAATAATTTTTTATGCATTTCTTCTCGTATAAGAAAAGAAAGATAAAACATTTAAGTTCCACATATTTTTTTTCTTAAAATCATGTAAATAAATTATGTGATTTTAATAATAATAATAATAATAGTAATAATAAAAATCATCAAATTAATTATACTATTTTTATTTATTTAATCTTTATTTCTGTAAGAATATTTATTTAGACAATATAATATTTTTGTACAAGTATTATTTAAGATAATTCATTTTACAAAAAATTGACTTTTCAACCAAATCCCACTAATTTACTAAATTAAAAGAGAAATGTAAAATTAAAGGATTAACATTTCATTTATAACCCCAAATATTGAATTCATTATTTTTATTTCCTTTCACCCAAACACATCATTATTTTTGTTATTTTCATTATTTTCTATTCTAAAAAGATTTTTTTCAATTTTACTTAAAATAATTAAGTGGGATATGAGTGTACCTGTTATAAAAAATAAAGTGTGAAGTTGATGTAGGTGTATAAACACTATGCAAGTATCTTTGCATGAACGTAGGTTAAATATATATTTGGGAGTGTGTGGTGTAGTTTGGTCCCTTGTGATTGAGTTCCCCACGTGCACTCAAGCGTGTTTGGTGTTCACACAGCAAGGGCCTAACAAACAGTCAAAAAAGACTAACCAAACATATATACATCTCTCCAAATTGCAATGTTGATTCTGTGTCAACTAGTGAATGGCCCTATCCCTTTGCAATTCAAGATTCTATTCCTATCATTTTCTTTCCTTTTCCATTTTGTTTCTTTCATATAACACAATTATCTAAGAATAATAATATTTTTTACAACAATTTTCAGCAATTACATTATTATAAAAAGTCATTTTATAACATTAATTTAAACGAAACTTATTTAAAATCTAACACAATTACAACTTTATAAATATTGATGAAATTTTTTATAAAAAAATTAACTGATATAGACAGTTATTAAAACATGATAAATAATAATAGTAATTGCTATTGGAAATATAAAAATCACATGTACAAGTTGACCCAATAATGTAGAACAATCATACAAAGAGTGAACATAATTTGTTTCCAAGGAGAATGAGATCATCACGAAGTGAATATTGATTCACTGAGTTTCGAATTTTCTTTTATCCTCTAAAGGAGCAAATAAATTTAAAAATTCACCTAATCATATTTGTTTTTCTCAATAGACTAATGTTTTTAAGTATTGATTTGGACAACTCAGTTGACTAGTTGTATTAGAAATGGTGATACTGGTCTAAATTATTTATTGGTTAATTGATTTAGTGTAAATAAAAAATTATGATTTGAATCGATTGTTTATTATTCAATTCTAACATCTTGTATTCTTCACCTTGTTATTTCACACATTATGTAACTTTTAATTTTCTTTTTAATGTTGTTGATGTGATTATTAATTTATCGATTTAATCGATAATATATTAATTTATTTTTATCATAAGAAATTTTAATTTTATTGACAGATAAAATTAATAAAAAAATCATAATTTTAAAAAATTTATCTATAAATTATAAATATATAAAGATTTGTCAAAAATTTGTTATCTATAAAATTTTGTAAATGAATTTGACGACTTTATCTATTATTATTGACGAATATATAAATAAAAAGTTTCATAAATAGTTATTACTAATAAATATAAAGTTATCTATAATTAGTGATAAATATATCTAGATTATCTAATATATCTTCATCCCGTTTTTAATTAATGTTAATTTTAAAACTATGTAAAACATAATTTAAATTGAATTTGATATTAAAGACTTGTTTATTTATTAATTTTGAAATTAATTTTCAGTTTTTGAAAACTAAAAAAGTTATTGGATAAAAAAATAATAATATAATATTTAATTATTTTAATAAAAAAAGCAATATTTTTTATTTTCAATAATGATTTTAATGTTTCTAATTCTGATCGCATAACATTTTTATCATGGTAAACTTGTCAAAATGGTTTGTAATTTTTATACAATTTGTATTTTTTTATTTAAAATGGTTTTAAAAGTAAAAATTATTAAACATTTTTTTTATAATTTATTTTTAAGTTTTTAAAAAATTAATCCACCTATCTCCTCATTACAATTTCACACCCTCTTGTTAATATTTTTTAATTTAGTAAAATTATTACAATTTCACACCTCTTGTCAATATTTTTTTAGTTTAGTAAAAATATTTAACAGTTGTCGTAGAATTGAAAGTTAAATTTTACTGTTTATGAATCTTATATAGTTTAAAAATTAAAATAAAATAATTTATATATATCCACTAAAAAAATAAAATTATAATAAATAAGAATTAAAAAAAATAATATTTCGAAACTAATTATATTTATATTAGCGAAGATTACACTATCACAAACGGAACACTTTTAATTATAATATAAAATTTAATATGTTATATTTTTTTATTATATTAAACTGTGTCAGTACTTTTACCCTTATTAATGAAGGTGTCTGTCGTTTATGAAAGAGTGGCCATGTGAACGAGCCTCAAATTTCTGTGTCCGTGTGTGGCTATGGGCCTACATTGACTGGGAGGGACACAGAAAAATAGGAAAAATGAAAATAAAAGAAAGAAGAAAAATTGTGACCAGACACACGTGTACAGGGTTAAGGGGGTCCATGAGGCAAAACTTAAAGGAATTTTGTATGCATGGTTTTGGTCAACATCTTAATCATGGAGACATTATTTGCTTGCACACCCTCTCTCTCCCTTTTCACCACCCAAATCCATATTCTAACTCTTTTTTTTCAAGATAAGAGAGAACTACCTGTCAAAAAATTATGATATTTAGGAATTTTAAATATTAAAGAATGAGAAAATGGAAACATAGGACAAATAATACTTTGCTCTCCAAGATAAAATCACTTTACACACGTTGGGACACGGATTTGTATGTTGAGAAAACTATTCCCTCATTTTCTTATCTATTAATTCAATGATGGTCCTCTTTCTTCATATTTTTAAATTATTACTTTGGGTTTCCTAGTTTTCCATTCACAATTTTAGTATTTCTTTTTCATATTGTTTGGTCTTAGATTTCACAAAATTATAATTGTAGTGTGATATTAATTTTTGTTTAACTTTATCTCTTTTAAGAATATAAAAATAATATTTTATAATAATTTATTATAATAGATTGAGTAGAGATAATTTTATAATTAAAATTGATTTTTTATGATAATTTAATTTTAAACGGATATATATCAATTCAAAAAATCATCATAATAAGTGATTTTGTAATTATAAATATAAACAATTTTATGTTAATTTAATTTTAAACCTCATAAGTATTTGTTATAATAGTTTAATTTTTGAATTAATAAAAAAAATTATTTTATCAATTTTAAATATGAAGTAATTTTTATGTCATCTATAATAATAAGTATTTATTATAACAATTTAATCGTTATAAAAAGTATTAGGATTAAAATTTTTCAGATTCTTTTTATCCTCTTTATCTTCCTTATTCTCCATTTTTTTTCTTATACATCATAGAATTTCAATCAACTTCTTCCTTCTTTTGTTCCTCGTCACATTCATTTATTTTTGTCTTCCTCATACATGCACCACCACTCCCCACAATCTTGCTTCTTCCTTATTTACAACAAAAATAATATATGGAAACATTGTCTCATTTTTTTGGTTTAATGAAGTGTTTTAATATATGTTAGATTGTTGTTATTATGATTTTTTTTCTTTTGTGAATGATTTTTATCAAACTTCAGTAAAATTATCTCTATATTATGTTTAATTGTTTTTCATATGGATAATGCTTGTATTTAATTTTTAAAATTTATTGTTGTATTGAAACTGTTTGATAAAATATTTGTGAGAAATATGACTATATAATAAAAAAGTTTAACATAAAACTTTCTATGATGATTATATTAAGAACAAACATAGTAAGTATTTATTATGTCGATTATTTAATAATTAACATAAAAAGTGCCTAGATCTGTGTCAGTTGTAAAACTAACATAGAAAATCTAAAATAATTGTCATAAAAAATCTTCCCTATTAACTTTTTAATTAATTGAATTATTTTAAATGATCATGTTAGATTTATGACTCAATTAAATTAAAATAAAAGGCTTGCGTAGCTAAAAATCTAATTAAACTGAGAACAAATTTGTACCTATTCGTATATAAATCATGGTAGAGAAGATAATGCATTAAAAAGTGTCATAGAGAAGAATATCATATTAAGGAAACAATATCTAGGATACCCAAGACAAATGAAGAGAGAGAAAGATAGGGGAATAAAATGATTATAGAGATAATTGAATTAAATGCCGTAGTTTCCCTCTATTGTAGTCTTCTTATTTAGGCAGCTTTTAAATTCAAATGCACTCATATTCCAGATTTCAAATTTCAAATTCAAATTGCAACAAATTTCAAATTTCAAATTCAAATTCCAACAAATTCCAAATTTCAAAATCAAATTTCTAATCCTAAATTTCAATTTCAAATTTCAAATTCCAATTCAAATTCAATTTAAAAAAATCTCAAACTACAAAAATTTCAAATTTCAAAGTTGGTCAACAATCAAATTTATGTGACAGATAAGTGCAAATATTCAATATAAAGGCTTGAGAGAAAATCATAAACTTATCTTTGTAATATTTCCCTGTTCATCTAGCTTGTTCCTGTACACCCATTTAGCTTCAATAACCTGCATTAATTTCTTATCCTTGATAATTACCTGCAACATCAACATACAAATCTAGGTACCCTTTTAATTATTTTTGGGTCCTTAAAAAGGTTAGTAGAATCACAAGTCTCTGCCAAAAGACTAAGGATTAAAAGAATATAACCATGATATAATAATCGATTATCCCAGCACCTTCAGAATCAACATAATTGATTATGACAACAAGAAAAAAATTTCCGATTCTGATAATCAATTAGATGCTCAAACTATCATCTAGACATGTATAAATGTTTTGTTCCTTTAGGCACCCATTCATATTTGTCATTAGATATGCCAAAATATTTTATGTAACATCTATTTGATGTATGACCTATTTTCATACAATAAAAACATGTTGGTTTTCTTTGAAAATGTCTAAATGAGTTTCTTAAAGTTTTTGAAACTGGTTTCACATCTATTTTCCTTGACTCTTTCACAAAAATAGTTTTATGAGGTTCTAGACTTTCTTTGGGTTTGTAACCAAGTCTAGATTTGCTAGAATTCCCTCTTTGATAACCTAATATAGAATCAATATTTTCAGAAGATTTTGAAAACTTGCTTATTATTTTCTCTAACTTGAAAATCTCATTTTCCAAATGATTACAATTTTCACAAGGTTTAGCAACTTCTTTATTTTTAGGCAGAGTTTTAAATTTCTCAACATATTTCTTTAAGCACTCATTTTCTTTTTCAAGAATACCAACAATATTTTCTAATGCATTAAACTTTTGTCTAAATGCATTGTATTTCTTAGATAACTTGGTAAAACCTTCATACATATCTTGATATTCTTTAAACAACTCATCATATTCAGTTAAAGATTTTGTACTGCTTACCTGTGATGAGGTTTCTTGTGATGAAGCTTCATCATTACTTTTTGTCATAAAGCAAAGATTTGCTTCTTCTTCTTCATCATTGCTTTCGGAAGAACTCTCTTGTGTTGTGGAAGAATCATTATCCACCCAAGCAATATAAGATTTGCGTTTTCTCTTATAGGTATCATTCTTCTTCTCTTTCATATATTTCTTCTCTTTCTTAAGTTCTGGACAGATATGACCAAGCTTTCCACATCCATAGCACTCGTACCTATTGGTTTTCTCTTTTCTTTGTTGTCTCTTTTTCCTGTTCTTCATAAAACGAGAAAATTGTTTAGCTAAAAGAGATATTTCGGAATCTGAAAACTTACCTTCATTTTCGCTTTCATATTGTGAAGATTTTTCTGCTTTTAAAACTATCATCTTGGCTTGATTCTTTTCACCATTCTTTAACCTTTGTAGCTCAATCTCATGTTCTCGCAGTTTTCCAAATAGAGTAGCAATATTCATTTTTGTGATATCCTTTGATTCCGTAATAGCAGTGACCTTTGGTTGCCAATTCCTGTCTAAGGATTTCAAGATCTTTGTGTTCAACTCCTCATTGTCAAAACTTTTTCCTAATGCTTTTAAGTGATTTACTATATGTGTGAAGCGTGTTTGGAAATCCATGATGCTTTCATTCTGCTGCATTTGAAATAATTCATACTTCTGGATGAGTGTGTTCTTACGTGCTCGCTTTACTTCATTTGTTCCTTCATGTGTCACTTCAAGAGTATCCCATATTTCTTTTATTGTCTTGCATTGTGAGACCCTAAAAAATTCATTACGAGTTAAGGCAGAAACAATAGCGTTTCGGGCTCTTACATCATATTGGGCATGCTGTTTTCATCCAGCGTCCATTGATCAAAAGTCTTTGGAACAGCTCCAAACTCCGTTGTTCTCATTGGAATGTAGGGACTGTTGAGTACAACATCCCAAATAGCGTAATCTAGTGTTTGTAAAATTATTTCCATTCTCGCCTTCCAAAACTGATAGTCTTCTCCTTCAAATAGTGGTGGTCTGTTTATTGAGGCTCTTTCCCTGTAAACTTGATTCTGCATAGACATCTTGACAAATCGTTTAGAAATATCTTATCTAACCAAGCTCTGATACTACTTGTTAGACAAATGGTATCTAGAGGGGGGGTGAATAAATGCACAAATTTTAATAGATGTTAAATTAAAAATTTATTTGTGAGTCAATAATTTGTTTGAACACAGAAAAAGCAGAAGCGATAATATAATCAGGAAAAAAGAAAGAGATAAGAGAAAGAGAAGAACACATAGTGATTTATACTGGTTCGGGTATAGTCAACCCTACATCCAGTTCCCAGTCAACTCTTAACACAAGAGTGACTCCCAATTCACTATCTTTCAAATTCAGTTTACAAATTACAATCAACTCAGCAGAAGAACCAGTAAAAAGTAAACTAATTAAAAAGACAATCACTTCCTTAGAAACTCACTAAGGATGAACACCTCCCTAGAATCCCACTAGGGATGAACACCTCCTCTGAACAAATCAAAGGATGAAAAACACCTCCTTATAATCCCACTAAGGATGAACACCTCCCTAGAATCACACTAGGGATGAACACCTCCTTGAACAAATCAAAGGATGAAAAACACCTTCTTAGAATCCCACTAAGGATGAACACCTCCCTAGAATCACACTAGGGATGAAAACCTCCTTGAACAAATCAAAGGGATGAAAACACCTCCTAAACCCACAAAGGATGAAGGAGTAAGATAAGAACAGTCACACCTGGGTAATAGACACAACAAATTGTAGAAGCCTGTAGAATGTCAATCTCCAAGAACAAGTGTGCATTAGTTATTAAGGGTCATGTAGTCAATAACTTAATTTTTGCAATGAATAAATAAGGGTAAAAGCTTAGTTTTAAAGTTCTTATTTCTTTATAAAAAATTGTCCATCATAGGGAACCCGAAAGGGGCGTCGTAGGGAAGCTAATACCTTCCCTACGCATAACTAACTCCCTTACCTAACTCTGGTTGTAATGACCAAAGTTGGTTTTTCTTAAAAATCATCGCCTTCTTTTTCCTTTTCCAATGTTTTTGGTAAAAATATTGGTGCGCGACTCCTCGAACCCTTTCGAAAACCTCGCTCTTAGGTCCAGCCTGGTTATCGGACAACCTAAAGGCGTTGAACCACACTTTAAAAAACGCGAGTCAAATAAAATCATCGCGTCGCTCCGACTGCCTCATTTGATGGCGGCGACACCATGAATTTTCTTCCTTAGCAACTAAGCATATTATATTAGTATTAGATACACAATCCAAGTCAATCAGATAAATATTATTATGCCTAATACCTTTTAATGCTATATTTTCATAATCCTTTAAATGAATAGTGCAAAATTTACTTTCAAAAATTACCTTAAATCCTTTATCACAAAGTTGACTTATACTTAGGAGATTGTACTTTAGCCCATCAACAAGGAGCACATCCTTTTTCTCCAAAGTATTTGCACCACCAATATTTCTGGTTCCAAGTATTCTTCCTTTGTTGTTGTTCCCATAGGTTACATATCATTGTTCCTTTGCTTTGAAACTCACAAATTTCTTTTTGTCTCCAGTCATATGTCTTGAACACCCACTATCAAGATATCATATAGATTTTTTGGATTTGGAAGTTTCCTACAAAACAAGAACATAATAATCTTAGGTCCCCATAACTTTTGGGTCCTTGGGGTTAGAGACAATCAAATCATTTAACTATAGGAACCTAAACATATTTTCCCTTTGGAACACCAAAATGCTTAATTCTATACCTATTAGATGTATGTCCTTGTTTCATACAATAGAAGCAAGCATTATATGTAATTCTTCAGAATGATACAATTTTATTTTGAGAAGATTTAGATTCCTTTTCAATCCATACTCTTCGGGTTCTTTTACTTTTAGGCTTTTTCATTGGAACATGACAATTTTCTCTAGTTTGTACAATAACTTCATCCTTATAACAATCACTTAATTCTTTCTTAGATTTATCAAGTAAGTGGCTAAGTATGTCGATATCATATTCATATTCTTTACATGATGCACATGCTATTTGTTTATTTCCTTTTTCCTCTAAACATGCAATTTTCGTTTTTAAGGATTCCACTTCTTTTTATGATTTATTCAAACACTTTTTCAAGATTTTATATTCATATTTTAAGTCCTTAAAAGTAGTAAACAACTCTTGATATACATTATGCAAGGCATCATAATCATTTTCATCATTACTTGAAGAACAATCGAAATCACTTACCTCACAGTCAGAAGAAATGTTGTCATTTGCCATCAAGCAAATATTTGTTTCAACTTCCGAGTCACTTGACTCCGAGCTTGAGTCACTATCATCCCAAGCTATATAGGCTTTCTTTTTGAAGAATTTCTTGCCTTTATGATCATCACTTTTCTTGTTTGGACAATTGGATTTTACATGTCCTGTTTCACCACAACCATAACATTTAAAATTTAAAGAAGAACTTTATTTTACCTTTCCCTTACCTTTGAAAGGTTGCTTCCCTTTGGCTTTCATGAACTTTGTAAATTTCTTGATCATGAGACTCAAGTTTTCATCTTCTTCATTTTCAGAGTCTTCTTCCTCCTTCTTGTTTTTACTTTTTGAAATTTCGGTTTTGAAGGCAATGTTTCTCTTTTGATGTTGACCTTATTTATCATTCAGCCTTCCAAGTTCAAGTTCATGCTCTCTGAACTTTCCAAAGAGAGCCGTCATAGTCATGGTAGCAAGATTTTGTGACTCCGTAACTGTCGTCACCTTTTGTTGTCATTTCCTATCCAAAGATTTAAGAATTTTCACATTTAATTCATCAGTATCAAAAATCCTACCAAGTCTAGTGAGATGATTCACAATATGTGTGAAACATTTTTGAACGTCAAAGATCGTTTATCCTTGTTGCATTATGAACATATCATATTCTTGAATTAATGAGTTCTTCCGTGCTCTTTTTACATTATCGGTACCTTCATGGGTTACTCTTAACATTTCCCACATTTCTTGAGCACTCTTGCAAATAGATATCCTGTAAAACTCATCAAGGGTTAAAGCAGATGGAATTATATTCCTAGCCCTAACATCATATTGGACTTTCCTATTTTCTTCAGCCGTCCATCTAGAAAATGATTTAGGTTCTTCTACATCATTTATAGTAACTTTAGGAATAAAAGGACCATTTACAATTGCATCCCATACACCCTTATTAGCAGACTCCAAAAATATTTGCATTCTAACTTTCCAAAAAGAATAATTTTGTCCCGCAAAAAGTGAGGGTCTATTGATAGAAGCACCCTCGGCAAAGGTTTGGTTTTGTTCGACCATTTTCGAAATTTGAATGACTATCAAAGAAAGCTCTGATACCACTTGTTAGAATTGCATAACAAAATGTTCGCGTTTAGGGACAAAAACCAAGAGGGGGGATGATTTGGTTTCTTAAAAAAAAATTAGGGTTTTGAAAATTTTCCCCAAATTTTACCGATTAAAATGCTTATAATGTAAAGAGATAAGGGAAAGAAGATTACACAAATGATTTATATTGGTTTGGATCAAAAGACCCTACGTCCAGTTGTTAATCATTCTAAAAGAGGATTAACGCTGTCACTATAATCACAAGTTACAACAGATTACAAATTGAAAAAGATAAGGAATAGAAAACACCTCTCTTGAGTCACACAAGAGATGAACATCTCCTTTGAATCCACAAAGGATGAACAACAACTTTTCCTAGATACGACACAACACACAATCCACCAAGAAGCCCACTCAGTGATTCTTATCGCTTCTAGCCCACACTAGGTTTTCAAAAGCCCCTTTTTCTTCCCTACAAAAAGTCTTCTAGCAATCACAACTCTTAAATTTTGTACGAAAAAGATTGTTCTTTTTTGCAGAGAGCCTTAAAGAACCTTAAGTAGAGAGAATAGGGTCTGGGAAATAATGATTTTCGAAAACATAAGAATTGGGAATATGGTTTTCGTAAATTGGTCCAGATTTGAATTTCAAAACTCATAACAGGCATAGATAATCGATTATCTTGAGTGATAATCGATTATTATAGAGCCATTTTCATAGAGGAGTAAAATAGGACCAGGATAATCGATTATCTGTGTAAATAATCGATTATCTAGCTGGGATAATCGATTATCCTGAGTGATAATCGATTATCATAGCAAAGTTTTAAGAAAAACAATTTTTCAGTGCAGGATAATCTATTATTCTAAGTGATAATCAATTATCATAGAGTAGATTTGATAAAATGAGTTTTCAGATGATGGACTATGTGCTGGCTATCTTGTACTCTAATTATACAGACTCAAAAACATAAAATAGAGTTATTATAAGTAAATACACATGATTCTAAGTCTTCAAGTCTTTAAGTCCTTTGTTCTTGAATCATCATCAAAATCTTCAAGCTTCATATCCTTGTATGTTTAACAACTTCTCTAAGATTGATTTAAAAAGTAGATACAATCAAATTAGGATTAGAGAAGGGGAAGAATGGAAAACCACTTTCAAAACAAATATATGGTTTGTATAAATGGTTAGTTATGCCTTTGGGCTTAGCTAATGCTCCTAACACTTTCATGAGATTAATGAACCATATATTGAGAGAATTCATAGGAAAGTTTGTTGTGGTGTACTTTGATGATATTCTTATCTATAGGACTTCACTTGATTTGCATGTTGATAATTTAAAATTTGTCTTATGTGTGCTTAGAGAAGAACAATTGTATGTCAATCTTGACAAATGTATCTTTTGTACTAACCATGTTGTGCTTCTTGGTTTTGTTGTGAGTTCAAAAGGAATATAAGTGGATGAGGAAAAGGTTAGGGCTATTCAAGAATGATCTACCCCTAAGTCTGTGATCGAAGTTAGAAGTTTCTATGGCTTAGCAAGTTTCTATAGGAGATTTGTGACGGATTTTAACATATTGGCAGCACCTCTCAATGAAGTGCTCAAGAAAAATGTTGGTTTCAAATGGAGAGAGAAACAAGAAGAAACTTGTAATGTTCTTAAACAAAAGTTAATTAATACCCCCATACTTACTTTGTCAAACTTTCAAAAATCTTTTGAAATTGAGTATGATGCTTCAAATGTTAGGATTGAGGCTGTGTTGTTGCAAGAGGGTCATCCAATTGCTTATTTTAGTGAAAAGTTAAGTGGTCCTACCCTTAACTATTCAACTTATGATAAGGAGTTGTATGCCATAGTGAGGGCTTTGAAAACATGGCAACACTACCTTTATCCCAAGAAATTTGTCATTCATAATGACTATGAGTCCTTCAAGTATCTCAAGGGACAAGATAAGCTGAATAAAAGGCATGCCAAGTGGGTGGAATTTCTAGAGCAATTCCCTTATGTTATCAAACATAAAAGGGGACAAGGTAACATTGTAGCCGATGCTCTTTCTTGGCGTCATGCTTTGTTTTCTATACTTGAAACAAAATTGATTGGTCTTGAATGTTTGAAAAACATGTATGAAATTGATGAAACTTTTGGTGAAATTTATAAAAATTGTGAAAAAATTTCAGAAAATGGTTTCTTTAGACATGAAGGCTTTCTTTTCAAAGAAAACAAATTGTGTGTGTCTAAATGTTCTACAAGAAACTTGCTTGTTAGTGAAGCACATGAAGGAGGTTTAATGGGGCATTTTGGGGTCCAAAAGACTCTAGAAACATTACAAAAACATTTTTATTGGCCCCATTTGAAAAAGGATGTGCAAAAATTTTGTGAACATTGCATTGTTTGTAAAAGTGCAAAGTTAAAAGTTACGCCTCATGGATTGTATACTCCATTGTCAATTCTGGAGTATCCTTGGATTGATTTATCTATGGATTTTGTTTTGGGGCTGCCAAAAACAAGTAATGACAAAGATTCAATTTTTGTAGTTGTTGATAGATTTTCTAAAATGGCTCATTTTATTCCATGTAAAAGATTGAATGATGCTTCTCATGTGGCTGATTTATTTTTCAAGGAAATTGTGAGACTCCATGGTTTGCCAAGGAGCATTGTTAGTGATAGGGACTCTAAGTTCCTAAGCCATTTTTGGAGGACCTTGTGGGGCAAGTTGGGAACTAAATTGTTATTTTCAACCACTTGTCACCCGCAAACCGATGGACAAACGAAAGTTGTTAATAGGACATTTAGAACATTTCTTAGGATAGTTTTGAGAAAAATCTTAAAGAATTGGGAAGTTTGTTTACCCCATGTTGAGTTTGCTTACAATATAGTTGTTCATACCACTACTAATTGTTCTCTTTTTGAGGTTGCTTATGGTTTTAACCCACTAACTCCTCCTGATCTTTTTGCCTATGCATAATGTTTCATTTTTTAAGCATAAAGAAGGTCAAGCTAAGACAGACTATGTAAAGAAGCTTCATGAAAGAGTCAAAAATCAAATTGAGAAAAAGAAATGAAAGCTATGCTAAACAAGCCAACAAAGGGAGAAAGAAAGTTGTCTTCCAACCGGGAGATTGGGTTTGGGTGCACATGAGAAAGGAAAGGTTTCGAGGACAAAGAAAATCAAAACTTCAACCAAGGGGGAATGGTCCATTCCAAGTGCTTGAAAGAATCAATGACAATGCTTATAAAATTGAGTTGCCCAGTGAGTATAATGTTAGTTCCACATTCAATGTGTCTGACTTAACTCTTTTTTATGTAGATGACGAATCCGATTTGATGACAAATCCTTCTTTAGAGGGAGAGAATGATGGGAACATGACCATGAGCAAGGGCTAGGATCCACTTGAAGGACTTGGAGGACCTATGACAAGGGCTAGAGCAAAGGAAGCAAAGGAAGCTCTTCAACAAGTGTTGTCCATATTATTTGATTATTTGATAAACATAGGGAAACCAAAATAGACTATATCTAAAATAATTTCATGTAAATAATTTTTGATATATTACTATACTATCATTACCTTAAGGTATCTATCAAGGAATAACAAAAATATGCATAATGTAAAAAAGTTTTACACCATTATTAATACGTAAAATTAAGCTAATATTTCAAAAATTATTATTTCTACCAACTTTATTTTAAACACCCATTTTATACCAATGATGTTGCACTCTTTTGAAAGATCACATAATTCTCATGTATCATTTATTTCAATGACATTAATTTTGTGATTCATCATCTTTCGCCACTTCTCTTCCTTGATAGGATTCTCATATGTTGTAGGATCACAATGTGCAGATAAAGTAAAATGAGTAATTGAATCAAGATTTCCAGTTACACAAAAATAATCTATCCAAGCAAACTTTTTTTCTTATGCGAGTAAGTAATTCTTCTTCATTGACATGATTTGTGGAAAAAGTTCTAGTGATTGTTTGAGTAGTTCTTTCAAATGTAGAAGGGATTAAAATGTGTTTTTTCTCATCATTTTTATCGAGCAGTACATGGATAGGTTGTTATGTATTTCAATCCCAAGTTTTTTTTTTCATAAAAAGACAAAGTGGCGATATTTTTATGTAAGAAATAAATAATTTATATGCTTTAAATGTTTCACTTACTCTAAGAAACACACTTTTAAGATTTGTTATCAAGTTTCTTTCTTTTCTAATATGGAATATAAACAAAAGCAATGCATTCAAAATTTTTGAAGTGCTCCCCATCTTATTTTCTTACATTCCATGCTTATTCGAGTGTCATATTCTACATAATAAAAGTTGAATTTTTATTTAAAATATGAACACTCTAATTCACTGCTTTAGACCAATTTTTTTTGGAACTTTATCTTGAGTTAATAAGCTTCTTACCATATTCAAAATTGTTATGTTCTTCCTTTCGAATACATTATTTTGTTATTGTGTATAGGTTGTTATGAGTTCTCTTTGTATATCATACTCTGCACAAAAATTGTCATCATATTTTGAACAATATTACCACCATGACCAGTGTGGTAGGTTTTAATGTTTTTTTCAGCATCATTTTCAACTCAAATTTTGAAAATCTTGAATATAGATAATGGTTCAGAATTGACACGTAAAAATTGATTTGAGTTTTCCTTGAAAAGTTATCAGTGAAGATAATAAAATAACTTTTACCTCAATTTGAAGATGGATTTATTGGACCAAAAATATGAGTATACTAGTTTTAACACATTATTTGTTTTTCATGACTTGTTAATAGGAAATTGAGAATAATATTGTTTGCTAACAACATAATTCTCACAAACTTGGGAAGGATCTTGAATTTGAGGAAGTCCTATAACTATGTTCTTGTAATTGAGAAGTTTTAATTCTCTAAAATTCAAATGACCAAATATAACCAAAATGTCATAATTATGATGAGTTTTTTTTTATTATTATTACTATTTCATATACCAAATAAGAGTTAACCATTTCAATCTTCAATGAAAACAAACTATTGGAACTCATTTGCACAAGAACAATAATACCTCTAACATGATCATATAATTACAAGCACATTGTTTATTAGTAATAATATAATCCTTTCATATATTAATTGACCGACACTTAACAAATTACACTACAAGAAAATCACATATTTTCGATGATTTTTATCCATGGATTTATAGTCGTCGGAAAATGAGTTATTACCAACAGATATAGAATTTGGTCTTACCGACGGATATATCGATCGGTAAAATAATAATTAGTTACCGACAGATATATTCGTCGGTAAATTAACAATTAATTACCGACGGATATATCCGTCAGTAAATCCGTCGGTAAATTAACAATTAATTACCGACAAATATATCCATCGATAAATTCACCGATAAATTATCAATTATTTACCGATGGATATTTTCATTAGTAAATATATCGGTAAATTAACAATTAATTACCGACGGATATATCCGTCGGTAAAATTATATAATAATTACTTAATATATTCTAATAAATTAATTATTCACCTAATTAAAAATTAAATATTTTTTTATTTAATAATTTAATTTAATCATAATTAGATTAATTTATAATAATTTATTAAATTAAATAATTTTAAAAAATAAATATTTAATTATATATAAATATATAAATATATAAATATAATTTATTTGTAAATTATTATCAAAAAATTCTAGTAGTTTAGTGGTTAAAGTATCGACTTCTAACTCTAAAGTATTGGGTTTGAATTTTGCTAATGCCAATTCTTTTAATCTGATAATAATTCAAAGCTATAAAAATATAATGGAGGGAAATAAATAATAAAAAATAAAAAAATATTATCGACAAATTATTTAAATCATCAGTAATATTTACCGATGAATTTTGATCGTCGGTAATTTCAATATTTCTTGTAGTGTTAATTTTTCAAATAAAGGACTTACATTCTTAATATTTGTTATCTAAGTAAAAGAGACTCACAAATCTAATGTCTTAAAGTTTTGAGTTGAATGTGATATCATATTCTATTACATGTTTACTTTTTATGGTTAAACCCAATAATTTTATCTTATAGTAAAAAAATTATAAGTTTTTCTCTTTAATTTCTCATATTTTCTTTTATACGGAGTGTAAAAATTATAATTTTTTCTTTTTTAGTTTTTTCTCTTCAATTCAAGATGGAGACATGGAGTATTAGAAATTAAAAAATAAAATAAAAGTCAAACAATAAAGAAAGTATTATGTAATATTTATTTTGAGATGCTAAAAAAAATTATTTTATGTTTTTTTTCACTATTATAACATATCAATATGCTATATTATTTTTTTATCAATGAATTAATTATTTTAATATTTTATAATGTTCTATTTTAAATTTATAAAAAATGACTTATTTTTAATAAAAATGAGATAATTGATGAAATAAAATTTAACTTAAAAATTTTAAATTTAACGAGTAATATTCGAAATGTTATTGATTAATCTTAAATATAAATTAAATGTAAAAATGAATAGCATTGAAACTGATTTGATTATATATATATATATATATATATATATATATATATATATATATATATATTATTTAATATGGTTCATTATAATTTCAAATTTTTAGTTACGCCATATCACAACATGCTGTTATTTGTGCACCTATATAACTATTTTATGATCCATTTAAGGAACTGAACTTCTGTAAAGGAGTTACAGAAGGATTTTTTCATACATACAGAGTCGAGGAAGAAAACCTGGTTAATTAGATACTTATAAGACAATAGGAGTTATACAATCGTCTTATATTATAATTTATAATTCTCCTCGGTAGAGATGCAAGTTATATAATAGCAGAAACACAAACTATGTGATTACTTCACAGCACACATCATGGATTTAAGTACGTAGAGGAGATTGATTATTTGATGAAATAAAGATGGATCACTATTTCCCAAACCCACAGGAACGAAGATACTGAAGGAGAGACTTGATTTCCTCGCCGCTAATTTGACCGTCGTGGTTGGTATCAGCATTTCTGAATGCCCAGAAGGCTCTCCAACGAGGACAGATAGCACCTAACTCTTTGAGAGCTTGCTGGAGTTCATCCTTGCTGAAACAACCATCTTCGTTTCTGTCTGCATTTTCCATTGCTTTCATTATTTTATTCTTTGAGCCATTTGTCTTTCCTTGGAAACATGACGAGATGATTGCTTTCTCTGGTATACTCACTGGCATTTTGGCTTCATAAATAAAAGGATATGACATTCTTTTTGATCTCTCTCAAAAGAGTGCGAGGGAATGAATGGTTATGGTCACACCAAATGCTACGAAGGGGGAGTAATATAGAGGATTTGCGTCAAGAGAATCTTTCCTTTCTCTTTTTTTTTTTTTTTTTTCTAACTCTCACAAACTGTAAAGAATATAAGAATATAAAACTACTTACAAAGACATTTTAAGGAGGTTTAAAGACATTGATTCGGTGTTATTTTGGTCCGTGTCATCTCTGATATGCCAAAAGCGAGATGGATGGACTGGTTCGTAGACGGACTATTAGTGGGACAAAAAATAGATTATGAGTAAATTTGTGAATAATTTTTTTATATGCATTTTTTAAAAACATATATTTAAATATATAAATAATTTTTAAATCTTTATATATTAATTAGTATTTTTATTAGATAAATTGAAAAAATTATTATTTATGTATTAAAATAACTAATTATAATTAATAATTTAAACTTAATAGAATAACTTTTCTAAGTTAAATTATAATATTTATACTTTTCAATAACATAAGACAGACACAAGAAAAAATATAATACTTTTAATTATAATTTTTTATTTTATTTTAATATATAAGTATTTTTTTAAGACAGATCAGGGGTGAGTTCACCCTATCTGCTTTTGACCCATTAAGTTAGTGGATTAAAATTAAAACGGACTGGTAAGTTAAAATCAGCAACCAGTTCACCTATTGAATTAATGGGTTAGACAGAAGGAATCAAAACTGACTAATAAGTTAAAATCAACAACCCATCACTCTAATTTTTTTTTTACTGTGCAACCTGTGAAATTTCGCATATGATTCTTTGATGGGATGGGACCTGGAGTTATCTCATTGTGTTAGTATTTGGTTGTGTTCATGAATTTGGAAAGTATATCTTTGTCAAAAGATAAGGGAAATGGCATATTAGTCTTTATATATATGCTTTTTCTTTTGTTAAATGCATAGCATATTGGTAATAATATTAAAAATAAAATTTAACGTATCATATGGTTAAATTTAACACGTCAGTGCTGGTATGTAAATCCATGAGGTCATGCCTATTCATCACAAAGCACGAAGTTTCCCTATATTCTTTCCCATTGGTCAAAATTTCAGGCCAAAGAACATTTTGATTATTGCAAATAGGGAATCATATTCTGATTATGATCATATAAGGAAAGAAAATCAATTATATAAATTAATTTGGAAACAAATCTTCTGGCTTCTGAAGTTCCAATACGAAGTTCTTGAATTATAGCTACATAGACAATAAACTTCACAATATGATATTTAACTTTCAAAATAGTCTTTTTGTAATTAAAACATAAATATATTAATTGGGGACACATTTTTTTTTAGATTTTTAAAATAGAATGTTACATCTTTATTTTAAAATGAATATTAAGTAAAAATAGTGATTTGATATTTTGAATAAATAAAAATGTCTACTAAAGTTACGGTTAGATAAGACTAAAAAAAGAGTTGAATGAACACATTCTTTTGAAATTCGGATGAGACTATACAAGAAAAAACACATTTAGCCACCGAAATTAGGGACCGAATTTTTTCGGTCGTAATTAGCGACCGATTTAATTTTGGTCGCAATTAGCGACCGATTTAATTCGGTCGCAATTAGCAACCAATTTAGCGACCACTTTAATTCGGTCGCAATTAGCGACCGATTTAGCGATTGAGTTAATTCGGTCGCAATTTAGCGACCGATTTAGCCACCAAAATATGATTTGGTTTCACTTTTTTATTTAGCGACCGAAATAGCGACCAATAGTTTGCGTCGCAAAATTTTGGTCGCTAAATCAGTGGCTATTCCATATTAAAATAAAAAAATCATTTAGCGACTGATTTAGCGATCGAATTACAAATTGAAATAGTGACCAAATTAAAATCGATCGCTAATGAGAAAATAGCGACCGAATTGAAATCGGTCGCTAATGAATATTATTTTTTTATTATATTTAAATTTATTTTTTTATAAATATACTTTAATTGTTTTAGTATATTTTTTACAATTTATTTTTTAAAAGTAATTTATTTTTTAAAAATAATTTAATTTTTAAAATATACTTTAAAAATAAGCTTTGGTCTCAATATTAACAAAATGAAGATTAACTTTAATTTTAAATTACTAAAATAAAAATATTATTAAAAATAAATCAAATTTATTAAAAATTTAAATTGTAATAAATTAAGATTATAGTGATATTAACTATTCAATACATTGTTTAAGAAAATTTTAATAACAAATATTCTTTAATTTATTTTTTAATTGAAAATTTCAATTGAAATTAAATTAAATTTTAAAAATTTATATTAAAAAAATTAAACACATCAAATTATCACATTTTAATTCCTCATTAACTTAATTAATTAAAAAATTACAATTTTAATCAAATTATTACAAATTTATTTTATAATACTTTATTTTTAATCTAATTTTTAAATTTATTGCTTTATTATTATTAGTTTGTTTTTCAATATGTTCTTTAACCTTCTCATGGTACCTTTTAACAAACTCTGCTCAGGATACTCCTTCTTTATGAAAATAGTAGTGAGTATCCGGAACCGGTAGTAAATCAAAAGGGGTAATAAGGTTAAAGTCGTAGACAACCTCAAAAGGAGAAAGATTAGTAGTTTTGTGGACTACTCGATTATAGGTAAACTCTATATGAGGAAGATGTTTATCCCAAAACTTCTTATTGTCTTTCAAAATAACCCTTAACAATGTGGATAAGGACCTATTTACAACCTCCGTTTGCCTGTCAATTTGGGGGTGACATGTGGTTGAAAATAGAAGTTTAATTCCTAATCTTTCCCAAAGAGTTTTCTGAAAATGACTTAGGAACTTAACATCCCTGTCGAACACTATTGTCTTAGGTATTTATGTAATCTTACAACTTCTTTAAAAAATAGTCTTGAGATATGGCTAGCATCATCTAGTTTGTGGCAGGGAATAAAGTGAGTCATCTTGCTAAAATGGTCCACTACCACAAAGATAGAATCATACTCCCTTTGCGTTCTTGGAAGTCCAAGCACCAAATCCATACTAATATCAACCCAAGGGGTGCTAGTTATTGGGAGGGGTGTGTATAATCCATGATGCATTACTTTAGATTTAGCTTGTAAACAAGCTATGCATCTAGAGCAAAACCTTTGGACATCCACTCTCATGTGAGACCAATAAAATTTATTCTTCAGAAAACTTAGAGTTTTATCAACTCCAAAATGGCCCATGAGACCTCCCACATGACTTTCTTTGACAAGAAGCTTTCAGATGGATCCTTGAGGAATACATAATTTTCCAATTTTGTATAGGTATCTTTCAAAAACATAGAATCCATCAGAAGGCTTCTTGAAACATTTCACATAAATGGATGAAAAATGAATGTCATGTTCATACAACTCCTTTATGTTATCAAACCCTTAGATGTGAGAACCCGATGAAATGAGTATTATATGTCTCTGAGACAAAGCATTAGCAACAACATTACTCTTCCCCTATTTGTATTTAATGACATAAGGAAATTGTTCTAAATATTCCACCCATTTAGCATGTCTTTTATTTAATTTTCCTTGCCCTTGGAGATACTTTAGTGACTCATGATTAGTGTGAATAACTGATTGAAGACCCCAAATCTTGCCCGACCTCAAAATAATAGCAAAAGACTTCCTATTCGAAGATG
This sequence comes from Sphenostylis stenocarpa, assembly GCA_963425845.1. NCBI lineage: Eukaryota > Viridiplantae > Streptophyta > Magnoliopsida > Fabales > Fabaceae > Sphenostylis > Sphenostylis stenocarpa. Next base: position 30,511,526 of record OY731405.1, read on the forward strand.
GACGAAGCCTAAAAAGCCATTAGGAGAGACTATTAGGCCCCATATTAGGATAGGAAGGATTTTCTGCATAAAAATAAGGATTTAGAAAACTAACTTTGGTCATTACAACCAGGGTTGAATAAGAGAGTTAGTTACGTGTGGGGAAGGTGTTAACACCCCACAACGCCCCTATCGAGTTCTCTATGATGGACTAGTTTATAACACAAAGACTAAAAAACTATGCTTTTACCCTATTTATTTATCTACTTGTAGAATTTAAATGTCTATATGACCCTAATATCTAATGCATACAAGGAAAGCGATAAAGGAAAGCAGTAAAAGAGAGAGAATAAGGAAAGGAATCTCCGAAGCGAGCTTTGTATTAATTCTAGTCACCGCCGTCAGATGAGGCGGTCAGAGCGACACGATGGTTTCGTTCGACTCGCGTTTTTTTTAAAGTGTGGTACAACGCCTTTAGGTTGTCCGATAATCGGGTTGGACCTAAAGACGAAGTTTTCAAAAGGTTCAAGGAGTCGCCACCAATGTTTTTACCAGAAACATTGGAAAAAGAAGAAAAAAGAAGGCATTGGTTTAGAAAAACTAACTTTGGCCATTACAACCAGAGTCAGGTAAGAGAATTAGTTACGTGTAGGGAAGGTATTAGCTTCCCTACGACGCCCCTTTCGGGTTCCCTATGATGGACTGTTTATATAAAGAAATAACTATAGATTGCTCTTTTACCCTTATTTATTTATTGCGAAAATTAAAATGTTGACTACATGACCCTAAATGATTAATGCACAAAAATACTATATAAAAAGCAGTAAAGTAGAGAAGAAAGTATATAGGAACCTTCGAAACAAACTTTTATAGTAAGTTCTTTGAAAGATGGTGCTTTTTGACAATCCTCACACTCTACAATATTGATCGTTCTTCCTCGCAAAACTACAAAACGCTTTCTAAGAACACTAAGAAACTCTGGAAATGCGTCAGAGGGGTCCTAGGGGAGTAATTCGAAAGAAGTGCATAAGGGAAAGTGGTAGAATTATGTGAAAAGAGTGAAAAACTCTCCCCCCCTTTCATAAGAATTTGCACCTGTCAGATCGGGACCGTCTTCTCGCCTGACAAGGTCGGGATCGTCGTCTCGCCAAACAGGAAAGCAGTCTCGCCTATAATTACATTGCATCATAGAGACACATAAATTCAAGATATTCTAGCCTTCAAAACATATTTCTCATAAAAAAAAAGTTATTACGTGATATTAAATTCATACACATGAATATCAGATACATAAATAGAAAATATTTTAACTTTTAATATTTTTATTCGAAGTACATGTTTTTACTCTCTTTTATTATTTTTACTTTATATTATTAAAAAATAAATATCATTATATGATATTAAATTCATAAATATTAGACATATAAATGCTAAATATTTTAGTACTTCCCTTTAATTTATATTATTATTTTTTCACTACAACAGATTTTGTTATGGAAAATGAACTTGTAAAGTCCACGTACAAGGATCATATCAAAAAGTTGAATGACGGTAACATGTTTGAGAAAGATTGTTACCTAAAAAGTTAGTATGGATGACTAATTAAACAATATGAACAAGTATCAGGGAAGGTGATGAAAAGATAAACCCACTTTTTACTCCTATTAAAATTTTAACTGTATTGAATATTCTAAATAGTTAATGCAAAAAGTTTAAATTATGACGATAGTTAACGAAGACGTGAAAGTTTGTATGCAATATACTTCTCATTAAATATTAATGTTGATTTTTCAATTTAACATATATACTTCCGATTAAGCTAACATTTTACCGTTAATTAATAAAATAATATATATATATATATATATATATATATATATATATATATATATATATATATATATATAGTGAAACATTCTCATTTCATAAAATGATCGTGTCATTCTTTTGATATAGAGAAAAAAAAAGTTAAATTTTAAGAGAAAAAAAAGATAGAGGATGAAATAAACTATAACTTACTAAATTTAAATTTAATAAGTAATATTTAAAATATTATTGAATAATATTAAATATAAGCTAGATATGATAATTAATGTTTTTTATAATATTAAATATCATAAATTAAAATTGGGCGTGAGTTTTCCATGAAAAGTTATTAGTAAAGGTAATAAAATAATTTTTACTTTCATTTGAAGATGGATTTATTGTACTGCAGATATATGCGTGTACTAGTTCTAATATATCATTATCATGACTTGTTAATAGGAAATTAAGAGTGGTATTAACAACACAATCCTAACACTTGGGAAGAAACTTGAATTTGAGGAAACCTTGTAACCATGTTCTTCTAATTTAGAAGTTTTAACCCTCTAAAATTGAAATCATCATATATAACAAAAATGAAATTATTATAATGAGTTTTATATTTCAAGTACTAAGCAAGACTTAACATATCCAATCTTCAAAGAAAATAAATTATTGAAACTCATGTGTAAAAACAAACACCTCAAACAAGATCAGATATCTCACAAGCATTTTGTTTAACAGTAATGATATAACTCTTTTGTAATTGACTAATACTTTCAAGTTGCTTTTCACATAAGGAACCTACATTATCTTATGGAGTTTTATTTGAGTGAGAAAGATCCACAAGAGAGTCTTAACGAAGCTTATGAAAATTTTAATTAACTTTCTTGAATATTGTAAATAAGTAATGCAAAAAGTTTAAAAATATAGTGGTAGTCGATAAAGATGTGAAAGTTTATATATAATATAATTACGTAAATATTAATACAATTATTTTATCCACTTCTTGATTATAATAATTGTTTTTTTCAATTTAACATATTTTAACATTTTACTATTCTTCAATTAGATGATTACTAAAATAAACAGCATATATATAAACTAAAGTGAAATATTGCATGAAAGGATGATGTGATTCTTTTGACGAATAGAAAAAAAATAGTTAAGTTTTAAAAGAAAATAAAAAGATAGAAAATGAAATAAACTATAACTTATGAAATTTAAATTCAAAAAATAATGTTTAAAATATTATTGAATAATATTAAATATAAGCTACATACGATAATTCATAATGTTAAATATCATGGATTACAAATTCGTTTTAATGCATATATATTAATTAATTTGTTCCCTCACGTTTCAAATTTCAAGCTTCGGTCGCAACATGCTGTTATCTTTGCGCCTATAACTATGTTAAGATCCATTTAAGGAACTGAATTTCTGTAAAAGAGTCACAGAAGTATTTTTTTCATACAAACAAAGTAGAGGAAGAAAGCCTGGTTAATTAGATACTTAAAAGAAAATAGAAATTATACAATCGTCTTATATTATAATTTATAATCTTCCTCGGTAGAGATACAAGTTATATAATAGCAGAAACACAAACTATGTGATTACTACACAACACACATTATGGATATAAGTACGTAGAGGAGATTGATTATTTGATGAAATAATGATGGATCACTATTTCCCAAACCCACAAGAACGAAGATACTGAAGGAGAGACTTGATTTCCTCGCCGCTAATTTGACCGTCATGGTTGGTATCAGCTTTTCTGAATGCCCGGAAGGCTCTCCAACGAGGAAAGATGACACCTAAGTCTTTGAGAGCATGCATGAGTTCATCCTTGCTGAAACAGCCATTTTCATTTCTGTCTGCATTTTCCAATGCTTTCATTATTTTATTCTTTGAGCCATTTGTCTCTCCTTGTATACATAACGAGATGATATCTTTCTCTGTTATACTCACTGGCATTTTGGTTTCATAGACAAAATGATATGACATTCTTTTGATCTTTCTCAAAAGAGTGGGAGGGGATGAATGGCTATGGTCACACCAAATGCTATGAAGAGGGAGTTATATAGAGTTTGCGTCAAGAGAATCTTTCCCTTTTTTTTTTTTTTTTCTTTTATTATATTCTCTTTCTAATTCTCACAATTGGTAAAAAATAAAACTACAATCTGTAAGGAGGTTCAAGGACGTTGATTCACAAATACATGAAAGTATGTTAAATCTATATAATATCATGAAAGTAGATAAAAATAATATTTTTCCAACAACAAAAATGATAATTGAAAAGGAGTTGATAAATTCAATATTATACGTGTAAAAAACTTTAAGTTATCTAATTGTCTAATGTTTTTATTCTTCAACTGTTGCCTTAATTATAAATATAGGATGTTTTTGTGAAATTTGGTTTTTATGGGAGGGACGACGAGTTATCTCATTGTGTTCATATTTGGTTTTGTTCATAACTTTGGAAAGTATCTTTGTCAAAATAATAAAGGATAAATGTTTAAATTTTTAAGATTTATTTGGTGGTAAAATTTGAAGAGAAATAAAGGGGTTAAATCCCTGTTAAAAAATAATTAACAATTAACATTTAAACTTAATTTAAAGGAACTTAAGTATATACTAACACGTCAATGCTTGTATGTAAAGCAATGAGGTCATGTCTATTTGATCACAAAGCACTAAGTTTCCCCACATTCGTTTCCCATCGGTCAAATTTTCACGCACAAGAACATATTGATTATTGCAAATAGGGAATCATATTCTGATTCTGATTATATCAGGAAAGAAACCAATTATATAAATTAATTTGGAAACAAATCTTATGGCTTCTGAAGCTTCAATACGAAGGTCATGAATTATAGCTACACAGAGAATAAACTTCACCATAAAATATTTACCTTTTAAAATGATCGTTTGGTAATTCTAGCATAAAAAACCTACCTATTGTTATTGTTGTATTATTATTTTCATTCTATTATTTTTGTTGTTATTACGGTTGTTGTTAGTATTTAAGTTTCATTATCCTTATAAGCACTTTAGCATAACTTATTTATTTAGCTAGAAAATATTTTTTTTACATGTACTTCTTACCTTAATATTTAGTTTAATATATATTAATTTGTAAATTTAACTAGGATGTAGGATACTGTGAATGTTTTTTACATTGTTATATTTTTAATAATTGTCATGAGTGATAAATAGTTTACTTGTTTAATGACTATTTTAAAAGTTATACTTAGAGTAATTTTTTAATTAGTTGTGTGTAAAAATTAAGCTCCATACTTATGAAGGGTGTCGTTTCTAGAATTAAAATAAAACTAGTAATAGTTAATAAACATTAATAGTTTAACATTTAATAACATATCAGTATTTAAATAATTTATACAAATATAAAAAGAACTTTATTAGTTGCAGTTGGAAGTAAAACCTAACTCATAGAAATTATTTTGAGATGAACATAAAATTATATAATTTTAACGAAAATAGGAGGTATTTTCCTGTATATTTCGTTCACAATAACGATTTGCATTTAATATTTATTAGTATCATACCTTATCATTTTTCAAAATTATAAGTGTTTAAATTTTTTTTACCTCTAGGTTGATATTTGTTGCAACTTTTTTTTTATAGATAATGAGATATTAAATTGTTTTGTTTATAAATAAAGTGTCATAGTTTCAATTTTGTCTTAATGTATCGTCTAGGAATAAAAGTTTCTAGAGATATATAATATTGTTAGTGATCACATCTATAATAATATTTATTTTGAAACTTTAATTTATCACGATTTTATCCTTTGAAAGTATATTAGTAGGTTAAAAATAAGTTATTTATAGATTATTCTTAGTGCGTGATTCCTAGTGATGTAAGATATAAGACTTATAAATATATACTAGAACATAACCTTCTAATTGATGGGTCTTTCGAGGAGGGCTAACATATAAGAAAATATGACACCACCTTCAACTCAAAACCTTAAGGTATTAGATTATGAGTCTTTCTTACTTATAAGTTACCAAACTTTCTTATTTCTACCAAATATGGGACTTCAAACATACTTGGATTCTCAAAATCTCTCCCTCAAGTATGATTCCCTTTCACATTGGTATACCTCCCCCTAGGATGAAAACATTTCTTAACCATAAATAACTAGTAATGACCTTACTTGTACCATTGTTCAATTCAACGGGACTCGCTTGCCTGAAACTTTTGTCAAGAAGACTTTCGATACAAAGATCCATAATATAGAATCTTTCACCTACTCTTAATCGTACTCAATCGACTAGCCTCAAACCCTTGTCAGGAAGACTTTCGACACAAGATTCCATAATATAAAATCTTTCACCTACTCTTAATCGTACTCAATCGCTTTGCTTGAAACTCTTGTCAGGAAAACTTTTGACATAAGAATCCATAATATGGAATCTTTCACCTACTCTTAATCGTACTCAACTGAGTTGACCACCACACAAACCATAGACTCTAATACCACTGACGAGTATTTCGAGGAGAGCTACCAACAAGGAGATTATCATAAATGAGACCTGAGTCAATGATGACAACTCATTTGTTAGTATTTTTCCTAGTTAATAAAGTAGAATTAGATTCTTTTAGGTTCTTATTCTATTATATTAGATTATATTTGTATTTTTAGGGGAAAATATGCAAAATCACAAAAATATAGTAATTTCTGTATTTTAACATAGTTTTCTATATTACTTCTGATTTCTTCATTGACCAATTTTGACCTTTGCCTTTTCTTTTATTTATATCTTTTTCTAGAGAACTCCGATTCAACTGATTCTTTTTGTTTCAAGTTATTTTACTTTGTTTTAGAATTCCATTGGTTAAAATTCATTTTAGGAGTATTGATAACAACATTTTGGTCGCACAAAATGCTTGATAAAATATAATAAATAAGTTGTTAAACTCATGTAGTATAGCTAACCCGTGTCGAATATTACAAGGACACAATTATAGGAACATACTCATTATCACATATCATTCTCTCTAAAACAAGTAAATAGGGGATGAATGAAAGAGTGAAAAAGAAATAAATTGATGCGAGAATAATAAAAATTAAAATCAAATTGCTATAGAAGATTGGAGATAATTAAAATTAAATTGATGCAGGATTTAAATAACTGAAATTTATAAAATAAAATAAAGTATTTTTAATTAAAAGTGCAATAATCAATAATTACTTTGAAATAAAATAGTACAGTAATTAAATTTAAATTTTTTGAAAGCGATAACTCTAAAACTAAATTGCGAATTGAAATTTGAAACGAGACAAATTGAAAATGAAAATTATGCAATATTGGAATAAAAATTATAAACAATTAAATAACAAAAACTAAAATGAGCACTGGATAAATAAAATAACTAGAGCAAGATGAACTAGAAAATTCAATAGAAATTGAAAATTAAATAAAAGAGAACAAACCAGAAATGCGATAACGAGTAGATGAACTCGCCTAACTAAAAACTAAACTACGAACTGAGAGTAGGAAAAGAAAATGGAGACGAGACAAACCAACAATTCTATCCCTAGGCTAGGAGATTGTAATTGTGAGTTGTCGTAAGACCTCTATTTATAGGGGTTTAAACAAGAGAAATTAAACATAAAATTAATTACAATAAAATTAAATATTTCCAAATAAATAATTACAAAATCTGATTGTTGTGAAGAGAAATTTCTGAGACTGATTTGGAAGAAATTGTCTGCTTCTTTCCTATTTTGAGTGATCCAGCACTGATTTGCATTTAATTCTTGATTTTTGCTAGCCTTTAATTCAGTTAGATTGGATTCCCGCACCAGTTAATTTGCTTGATTCAAAATTTTCATTTGTATCATTCTGCAAGTGGGCTACATAAGCAAACTTGGGCTTTTAAGAAGAGTGAAGCTTGACGGCTTCAATTTGGACATTTCTTTCCATCACTTTGACCCATCTCAAATTATCTCTCATACAAAAGAAGAAAAAGAAATATGCAATGTGGATGTATGCATGTATATTATTTATTATGCTACAACTACGTAAACATGCAACAAATTAAGAAAAACTTAATTATGCTATGCTTTTAATGAAAACATGTTAAATGCATGGTTTATGAATAAAATAACTAGCTTAGAAAATGCTCTTAGATCAATAAATAAAGAGTAAAATGACATACATCAAATAATCCCCACTTTTGCTCTTTTGCACTTCCAAGCAAAAGATAAAAGAAAGAAAAGAAGAAATAAAAGAATGCATGCAATGCAAAGACGGATATTGTTGCAAACATTAGTGACATCCTGAAAACTACAATAGTCAAGGAAAACTTCATCAACCAAAAGTGAGAGAATAAAAAAGACCAAGATCATAACTCATAAAGTATTATCATGACCAAGTACTCTTTAAGGATTCCAGGACTCATTTCAAGGGAACATCTTCTCGTGGTAAAGTGTTTACTGTAATCTCTCAAGTGTTTATGCTGAAAATTTCACTCATTGTCACCGTCGTCCGTTCCGATGTCTCAGAACGTTATGAACGTTTATGCGAGCGGTTGCGATAAGATGGTTTAAACTCGCGTTTTGTAAAAAATAATGATTATCGCTTTCAAGATGCTGATCAACTAAACTAATCTTTAAAAAAATGAGGTTTCATAAAAAAGGTTCTATGGAGTCGCCACCAATATTTTTACCATAAATATTGGAAAAGGGAAAAAAGGCGTTGATTTTCAGAAAAACTGAACTTGGCCATTATAACTAGAGTCGAGTAAGGGAGTTAGTTACGTGTGGGGAAGGTATTAGCACCCCCATGATGCCCCTTACGGGTTCCCTATGACGGATTAATTCATAAAATAAAGATTATAAGAAATTATGCTATTACCCTATTTTATTATCCGATATTAAGATGATTATCTATATGATCCTATTTCTATTGCACACAGGAAAACAAAAAATAAAGCAATAAAAATAAAGAGTAGTGAAAGAACCTCCGAAGCAAGCTTTTATAGAAATCTTCAACTCTGAGGATGTTTTTTGGATATCCTATCGTACTACAGGGACTCTCCTTTCTCGAATACAAGAAAAACTTTAAACTATCGAATACTGGATATCTCAAAAAGAGACTTCCTTAACCGATTGTTACCTTACAGGCAATCGGAGAGACCATTCGAGTACTAGAAGTTTATAGAAGAGTAGAGAGAAGTGAATCTGTGTCTAAAAGCTGCAAATGAGACTCCTATTTATACTTGGGCGCTGTCAGAACGCTGGGACGACTGTCCCAATTCCTGTCAGGCGGGAGGACCGTCTGGACATTTGGGACTGCCGTCCCAAAATAAAAAAATGGTTGGGACGACCGTCTAGAACTTGGGACGACCATCCTAAAGTGTAAAACCATCTGGGATGTGCGTCTGGTTCTTGGGACGCGCATCTCAGAGCTGAAAATTCACTTGGGACGACCATCTGAAATGTGGGATGGACATCCCAAGTGTTTCTTCAAATTTTCACTTTTTATTTCTTCAGAAAAACTCTCCTATCCTTAAATGAAAGTCGGTTGATGCTGCTAGGTGCCTAACGGAGCTTAACCCATCTTCAAAATGGAAGTCATCTGATCTTTATTGAAAAGTCGGGCAAGATTTGGGGTTTACAGCTACCCACCCCCCCTTCACCTAGCTAACTGGTTATTGGCTCAATATGCCTGCGAGACCAGTTGGCAGGTGAAGGAGTTAACTCTCTTGCTCGGTCTCCCTTCAGATGTTCTTTTGCTGTAGTCGTTGATCTTCCAAATGATGAATAGTTTGATAAGTACGAAGTGCTATCCGATTTGATGAATACCAACCCCCATCAGGTTCGAGTCCCCTTTTGTAAGACTCTTGTGAGTATTAACCCTCACCAGGTCCGAACCCCCTTTTGTAAGGCTCTTGTGAGTACCAACCCCCACAAGGTTCGAGTCCCCTTTTGTAAGACTCTTGTGAGTACCAACCCCCACTAGGTTCGAGTTCCCTTTTGTAAGACTCTTGTGAGTACGAACCCTCACCAGGTTGTAAGTCGACGAGCCCCCTTTTGTAAGACTCTTCCGATTTGAGGAATCCCCTTTTGTAAGATCCTCATGGTTGATAAGCCCCCTTCTGTAAGGCTTATCAGGTGTGAACCCCCTTTTGTAAGGTTCTATTGGTTGAGAAGTCTCCTTCTGTAAGACTCTCATGGTCGATAAGTCCCCTTTTGTAAGACTTGATCTGGTTTCGAACCCCCTTTTGTAAGGCTCTACTGGTTGAGAAGTCCCCTTCTGTAAGACTCTCTTGGTTTATAATCTTGAAACCTCAGGATGCTCCTTTTGGTAGTTGATCCCTTGGCTGATGAGTACAAATCCTCATCTGGTTTTGAGTCCTCTTTTCTGGACTAGAAGTGTGTTGGCGGCTTACTGCTTTCTGGTCATGCACCGACTCCATGGGGAGTAGTTGTTTGAGAATTTTGTTTTTTACTTTTCTGGTTAGTCGTTCGGTTTTGCTGGGGATTATTTGTTTTTGGGCTTTTTGTATAGCCATCCATCTTGCTAATTGTTGGGGATTTTTGCTGATTTTGGATTTTCCAATAATCGTCCAACTTGTTGGTTGTTGGGGATTTTTTATTTTTGGCTTTTTCTATAACCATCTGACTCGTTGGTTGTTGGAGATTCTTGATGATTGCCTCTTGATCTAGACAGGAATCCGCTGGGGATTTTTTTTATTTCTTTTAATTGTGCCTCTTGATTAGTCAGATGCTTCAGTAGTGGTGAAAACTTTATGCTTGCGTTGTTTTTTCCTCTGGATAGGCTAATGTCCCTTTCTGGGGATATTGGCTCTTTGCTTGCCAGATTTTGCCTATGCATTCCACTGGGGATATCCATATTGGGCAATATAGGCAAATAACTCCCTGAGGATATGAATTTATAGTTTGCCTTTGCAGTAGGCTCATTGGGGATAATTTTTCTTTTTGGTGATCCACCAAGGGTATTTACAATCTTCCCGGGGATCTAATTCTGATTTGCCCCCTGGGGGAAACGTTGGATGCTAGTAGTATGAGCTGGCTTTGCAGATGCTCTTATTCCACTGAAGAATGAAATTTTTTGATTTTCTTCTTGTAAGTTTTCCGAGATAATCCGCTTGGGGATTTTTATTTGGCCTTTTCTGTCGTGGCCTTTTCTTCTTTTTGGGCATCCGCTGGGGGATGAAGAATTTTCTTCTTTTCCTTTTTTTTTTGTTTAAAATCTTGGGGATGTGGAAATTCTGATTCCGTAATTGCTTTGGTGGACTTTTGAAGTCCTTATTCTCCTTTGGAAAATGTGGTAGAGACTCTGGATTAGTATGCTTGATGACTCATGTGATGGCGTTGTTAAGTTGTGAAGTAATATTTTTGTGTTCCCTTTGGAGTAGGCACGAATATGCTTGAGGATGATCGAGCCTTTCCTTTGGCTTTTTCTTTGTTGTGCCTTCTTCTTTTTTGAGTGGAAGGAGGAAATGTTGGAGTTTTGGATTTCTTGAGGCTCTTTATTTTTGCTGGGGTGGCTAATTTCGCCTTTTTCTCGCAATTTTATTTCTTTTTTCTCATAAATTTGAAATTTGGCTTTTATTAGGGTGACACGTGTGCCTTTTTACTTTTTTAATTTCTTTTATACATGTGGGTTTTTAAAAGAAAGGAAGGTAATTAGGAATAAGTAAAACTTTTTTTATTCATTTTTTTATGGTTGGGATACATTTGACAACACCTAATTGGCATAAAAACATCAAAAGATCCTAATCCTCCGCCTCTGGGCTGGATAAGGATGACGGTGCTGGTGATGGGAAACGGCGAACCATGCACTGGAACTTTTCCTACCTCTGGACTAGGCCCTCTATTCTACAGTCCAGATTCGCCTGCCTCAAATTTATTTGACCAAATTGTTGACGCATGAACTGAAACTGCCCATCCATGTAGGCGTGTTTGTCATCCATGTGTCGATGTAAACCAGCAAAATCTTTGTCATATTGTTGCTGTTGAAACTCTGGAGGCATGGGTATCTCCTGAGATGTATCCATGTCATGGATATCGAGTGAAATTGAGAGCATGGGATGCAAGACAAACCCAGAGCCCTGTCTACTAAGGATGTTCATGTGGGTGAGCATCGCCTCATCAATTGGTTCTGGTCGGAGGGTAGCCGGGATGTCTTCTCCACCAGGGCATCCCCAGTGCTCAGCTAGAGGAGTAATGATAGGAGCCATCATGATGGCTCCTACTGGGCCGCGAGTCCCGAAGTTCTTTAGTGCCTTCAGGAAGAGGTAACCGGGGTTGCACTTTCCCTTGACTTTCCTTCCTACTATGGAGAGTTCCAACTAATAGTTTATGGCAGATGCAGAGAAGAGGGAGGAAAGTTGCGCCCTTCAGGTGAGTCGGGACATGTTGCGATCCCGTTATATCTTCGCACATATTGCTAGTGGTGAGGGAAGTAGGTTTCTTGAAGTATGCGGACATATATTCCGGTGTCCGTATATCCGCATACTGGTTGAAGCTCATTATGATGTTGAATTCATCCAGCATGTGGTCCGGTATGCCCCATTCATCCAGTAAGAAACAACTTGGGTAGGGGGCACTCCGGGAATTGTAGACGACATGTCCACCATAGTGACGGAGGCTAGAAATTCCATGGTGGCGATGCAATGGATCCGGGAGGATGGCTCGCATAGTAAAAAGTCGTACCCTATGCCGTGAATGTATCATCTGACATCTTGATCCCAACCGAAGGTAGTCAGGATCCCGAAGTCTAAGCAGAGCATAGGGTACCATGTTTACTGTTGGATGTTGGCGAGCCTCAGTTGATGTTGGTCTGCTAGTTGGGTGTTGTTGGTGGGGGCTCCTCTAGTTGGTGCCCTAGAGCGTTTTCTTCTTGAGGAAGACTCTCCATGCTCCATATTTTTCCTAAACTCACTAAAGTATACTAGAAATGTAGAAAAGGGAGAAGAGAGCGTAGAAATGGGTGCAAAATGAGTGAACTCGCGCCCTCTATATATAGGCAAAGTCTGGAAGGTCGGGATGGCCATTTGGGATTCAAGATGGCCGTCTTGGCCTAACGGTAACAACGGGACGACCGTCTCATTTGAATTTTGCCCCGAGACGGGCGTCTCACATGTGGGACGAGTGTCCCATTTGAATTTTTCAATTGGGACAGTCGTCTTGCCATCTGGGACAAGCGTCTCGAATATCAGAGGTTTTTTTTTTTGTTTGAAAAGATATGACTCTATTCATCAACATCAATGCATGCAATGTTTATGATATGCATCCTATAATCTATTTAATTTCAGTTAATATTTCAAAAGAATTAACTGATGTGCTTTTGTTTCTAGCTTGCTTCTGTTGTCGTGTACTTTCATCATCATGTGCTTCTGTCAACATGATTAGCTATACCATTTTTGCCGTTTTGGATCTTTGCTATGATCGAAGAGTAATCATTTTGAATGTAGAGCAACTGCCATGTCAGTGCCCCCCTTCCTTTCCTTAGGGATTTCAATCCTCCTATTGATCACTATATTTCCACATTCCCTAGTTAATCACTCGAATGCTTATAGTGAAGGTCAAGAGAAGAGAAAGAAAGGGATTTATTGCAAAGTCTTGTGTTTTAGTGGGATTTCTTTTTATTTTTGAAATAATAGTTTTTGTAAGAATGGTGAGCCAGGGTTGGTCAGTGTTTAGGCTAGTTCAAACAAACATTTTGTTTTTATTAGGTGGCGTCTTTAACTAATTAATTTGTGGCGCCTATTTATGATTGATTAACTTCCCTAGTCCGACGTTTTGGGTTTTCAGCCTAGGATGTTGTGCTATGTCCTAACTTTTGTCTAAGTTCCCCTTTTTCTTGTTTTTAGGATACCTAGCGGACTTTATTTTGTAACCCCAACTTTTGCCCATGCTATCCTTTATTATTGTTCGGGTGTCATAGCGGGTTTACCCTAACTTTTGCGCAACCCCCTTGGTGGGTTTTCTGTCGGGTATTTTGCCCTTTTATTTTTTTTGTCTTGGCCTTTGGCCTTGACGGGCTTCTTTTAATAATAATATATTTTTTTTGCACAACATTGTCGAAACATGATTTTATTGTGATGTAAATCTTATTCGTATCTCTAGCTAATCAGTCATGTTGATTTTGACTTTATTTTGTTTACAACGTGCTTTGATTATTTTGATGCATTTTAGAACAAAACGTTTGTCTAAACATGATTATTAATGGGGTATAGACATGATTAGTGAGAAGAGAAGCAAAAAGTAAGAATAGCATCCTTTGTAATTCAAAGGGAAATGTGTGGCCTAAAGATGATCGGGGGTCGGGCATACCCCGAGGAGTGATATCTAACAGTCATTGGGTTTACATCCCTTAGAATTGGAAGAAGGACACCTAATGACTAACACTACCCTTGACGCTAACACCCCTCCATTTCAGAAGATCATCTTTGAGGTGCGGAGGAGAGACTTCCCTTTTCTTCGTACGACTTGATCTTTTATAGGGTCGTACCCTAAGCCATACTTTAAAGGATTATGCTTAAAATCGGGTGGCTCTCTTATTCCTTGAGCCTTTCTTCCAAGCCCTTGGCCTGGGCGGTATCCATATTTCTTCATCATATGGGTCACTTTCATATTATTGGGAAGTCTTTCTACATTGACAACTTCAAGCGCTTGAAAAGATGTTTCAAGGGCCTCTTCAGTTGCATCCACATAGGGTAAGGCAGACAATTTGCTAATCAAAATATCATCTTCAGCTTGAACCGTGACCAGTTTGTCGCATACTACAAATTTGACTTTTTGGTGGAGCATTGAAGGTATTGCCTTAGTGTCGTGAATCCAAGGTCTGCCGAGGAGACAACTGTATGCTAGAGTAATATTCATCACGTGGAAGTCTACATTAAAAATAGTGGGGCCAATTTGGAGTGGCAGGCTAATCTCCCCCACTACTTCACACTTTGATCCATCAAAGACTCGAACGACCGTATTGCTTGGGCGCATATGGACTCCTTGAAATGTTATCTTATCAAATGTGCATTTGGGCATGACATTCAAGGATGACCCGTTATCCACAAGAACTTTGGTGATGGGGTATTCCTTGCACTTAACAGAAATGTGCAAGGGCTTGTTATGGTTTGACCCTCCGGGAGGGAGTTCTTCATCCGTGAAGGTAAGATGATCATTGACTGTAATATTACCAATAATAATCTTTTCAAACTTATCTTGGGGTATCGCATGCGAGACGTAAGATTCATTCAGAACCTTTAACAGTGCATTTCGATGCGGTTCCGAACTCATTATTAGTGATAACAGAGTTATCTTTGCAGGAGTGCGGTTGAGTTGATCAATGATGGAGTACTCACTTTGTCTTATATACTGGAGTAACTCATCTGTCTCCTCCTTGGATTCTTTTTTCTTTTCCTATTCGGTTTCTTTATTTTTTTTTCATTTATTTTAAGGAGTATTATCTTGTAGCTCATTGGGGGAATAAATTCTTCCGCTTCTTGTCATGCCCCCGATACCGACTATATTGGAGATGTCTTCATTGATAGGCGTTTCTTCTGCGTATCTCCATGGTAAAACTTTATTTGATGTGTAAGGGAAAGGACGAGGCATGAATAAATGCAATGGTGTTATTGCCCCTTCCCCTTTATTAACTTGAATGACCAACGGTTGAAACTTATTATCATCTTTAGGCGGATCAACCGTTGGGGAGATCTTGATGACGAAAGGCTTCCTTTCCATTTATTCTGATTTGTGGAAAGCACATCAATTAATCCTTTCTTTTTATTATCTTTATATTATAATGAGGAGGGATGTATGAATGTATGTAACTTATCAATGCAATAGACAGTTGAAAAGATGAAGTCAAAGATGATTCTTGTTTATTTCATCTAAAAGGTGTACATCCCTCTATAGAATGCTTCGAAGCAAGTTTTGACAAAAATGGAGAAACCTAAAGAAACCCACAAGCAAGTTAGGTTTCTTCCTAATTCCTCTTTGGCTATCCGCACATAGTCTGTAAGTGCTTTAACTTGTTGATGTACCGCCTGACTCATATCTTCACTAAATCGACGAGTCTCTTTTATCTTTGCCTCTTGATGAACGATCAAGGCTTGTAGTTCATCAAAATTTTCTATTGCTGGGTCTCTTTCGCGAAGGATTTGGCCATACTGAGCTAATCCATCTCTCTCTTTGCTACGTAACTCAGACAGGCTTTCATTGTATCTTTCGGCAGTTTCCCACCACTTCCGTGCTTCTGACCGAGTTTCTGTTAGGTCATCTTGCATTAACTTGATCATTCATGCCTGTTCTGCAAGCGCGTTCTCAAGGTGTGCTATTTCGACACTCATATCTTGGAGTCGACTATCTTGTTCGAGTTTCAGAATTTCCAGTGCTCGAATAATCTCCTCTTTATAATCAGCACAATCATTCTTAAGACGCTCTATTTCTTGGTCCTTCTTCTTGCATTTCCTTTGTAAACCATCTATAATAAGGGTAGATTCTTGTTCTTTTCCTCAAGAGCCCTTAACTGAGCTTCCATTATTTCTACCCTTTTGTTTAAGGCATTGACTTGTAATTGTAGCTCTTCATTAGCTAATGTTGTGGTAAGTGTAGCAGATGGTTGCGATAACCTTCTACTTTTCCTCCACTCCTCATAATTGTTGGAAGTAGACATCTGAGCCTTGTCGAGCTCTCTATCTCCCATGCTTTTCGGATGACAGATACCTCCTCGAAGCTACTAGAGTGACAATAGAAACACAACCCTCCGAGCTCTTCTATTGATGGCGCAATTTGGGTTCTCATGAGTTGTCGCATAACTATTTTTGGGGAATAAGCTATACAACCCCTCAGGCCCAATAGTGGTACACTCGGGTAATCTCCACATCGTATGAGAACATAATCGGGTCAGAACCAAGGGCATGCCCATGACAAACATTCTATACTCCAATTTTTCAACTCGGTTTTCAATTCCATAGCCTGACGATGTTGGAGAGGGATTTTCGAAAAGCTCCTTAAAGGATCGGGGAATGCCCCCATGTGACCTGAGGTGTAGAAGTGAGTAATGTCTTAGACATACAGTAATGAAGAGCAACATCTAAGTGTTTTCTCTTGCTTTTATCGGTAAAAATCTACTAAAAGTAGTGTCGCCGCCGTCAAAACGAGAGGCGGTCGGAGCGACGCGATGGTTTTGACCCTCTTGATTTTCGCATTTTTTTATGGGTGGTTACAACGCCTTTAGGTTGTCTGATAACCGGGCTAACCTAGGGGCGAGGTTTTCGAAAGGGCGTCCTTGGGTTGTCCGATAACCGGGCTAACCCAAGGATTAATTTTTTATGGGTTCTGTGGAGTCGCCACCGATGTTTTTACCAGAAACATCGAAAAAGGGGTTTAAAAGGCGTTGGTTTTCGAAAAACCAACTTTGGTCGTTAGAACCAGAGTTGGGTAAGGGAGTTAGTTACGTGTAAAGGAAGTGTTAGTTCCTTTACGACGCCCCTTTCGGGTTCCCTATGACAGGCCATCTACTTTGTTAATAAATAAACCGGAAAAACACGCTTTTGCCCTTTTATTTGCGGAATTAAAATATTATGACTACATGGCCCTAATATCTATTGCATAATTGAAAATTAAAGCGATAAAAGTAGAGAGGGAGAATATAAACCTCCGAAGCAAGCTTTTCTATTTAATTCTTGAAAGAACTTGGGTGCTTTTTGGCAGCCCTTCACTCTACACAGCTTTGAAAACCTCTCGAAACGCTCATAAATCACTCTAAAGACACTCAGAAGCTCCAGAAATGCGTCGGAGGGATTCTAGAGAGAGAAATCCTAGAGAGAAGGAGGAGAGACTGTGTGATGGTGTGTGGAAATGAGGGGAGGGAGCCCCTATTTATAGTTTTTTGTGCCTGACAGGTCGAGACCGCCGTTCTCGTCTGACAGGGTCGAGACTGCCGTCTCGCCAAACGAGACCGCCGTCTCATCTTTCGCAGGTGGCGAGACCACCGTCTGGGAAAGCGAGACCGTCATCTCGCCATTCGCAGGTGGTGAGACCGCCGTCTCGTTTGGCGAGACGGCGGTCTCGCCATTAGCATGAGGCGAGACAACGGTCTCGTCCCAAAAAAGGCGAGAAACCTTATTTTTGTACAGAAAATCCCTCCTATCCTAGTATGGGGCCTAATAGCCTCTCCTAGTGGCTTTTTAGACTTCATCCATCTTCGAATAGGAGGTCTTCTACTCTTTATTTGGAGACCGGACAAGATTTGGGGTCTACAGCTGCCCCCCCTTTACCTGACTTGTCGGCTGTTGGCCTGTTGTGCCAGACAGATTGACAGGAAGGTAAAGGAGTTGACCCTCTTGCCTGGTTACCCTTCAGATGTTCTGTCTTTGCGGTGGATGATCTTCTGGGGAAATGTTGTGCGCTTCTGGGATGCTCCTTCTAACGGTAGTTGACCCCTTCGGCTGATGAGTACGAACCCCCATCTGGTTTGACGAGTATGAACCCCCGTCCGGTAAGCCCCCTTTTGTAAGGCCCGATGAGTATGCACCCCCATCTGGTGTTTGATGAGTATGAACCCCCGTCTGGTAAGCCCCCTTTTGTAAGGCCCGATGAGTACACACCCCCATCTGGTGTTAAGCCTCCGGATGCTCCATCTTGCGGTAGCTGATCCTTTGGCCGTGGTGGCGGCTTACTGCTCTAGCTCATGCGCCAATGTAAAACTTCGGGATGCTCCTTTGACGCGGTAGCTGACCCCTTGGTTGACGAGTACGAACCCTCGTCTGGTTTGGTGCCTCTGAATGCCCCTTCTTGCGGTAGCTGATCCTTTGGCTATGGTGGCGGCTTACTGCTCTAGCTCATGCGCCGTGTTGAGATGTGTCCTCTTGTCTTCTGAGGTCTGTCCGGTTTGTGCCGGGGATTTTGTAGGTGTTCATCCAGCTCGTTGGTTGCTGGGGATTTTGATGAGTGCCTCTTAAGTAGGTAGGAATCCTCTGGGGATTTGTTGATCTTGGTGACGCCTCTTGAGTAGGCGGATATCCATCAAGTTTCTGGTAATGCCTCTGAGTAGGCAGATTCTTCATTGGAAGTGAAGACTTTTGGCTACATTTGTTTTGCCTCTTACTAGGCTGATGTTCCCTTATGGGGATGCTAGCTCTTGCTTGGCGGGTCTTGCCTATGCGTAGGCATATGACATTCTGAGAATGAACTTGAAGTTTTGCCTTTGCAATAGGCTCACTGAGGATAATCTTTCTCTTTTTGGTGATCCACCGGGGAATTGATTTCCTTCCCGGGGATCTAATTTTGATTTCGCCTTTGAGGGAATGGAGTTTTGACTCCTTGTTGGATGTTGTTGGTATGAGATGGCTTTGCCGATACTCTTGTTTCATTGGGATTTCCGATTCCTTCTGTTGATTTTCCCTGAGGTGACCCACTTAGGGATTTTATTGATTGTCTAAAAGTTAGGATTGATTTCGCCTTTTTTTCGCAATTTATCTCTTTTTTATTGCGATTTTGAAATCTGGCTTTTTTGGGGATAATGCGTAAGCCTTTTTACTTTTTAGTCTCTTTTTATTACGCTAGCTTTTTCCCTTCTTTTTTGGGGGGTCCACTAGGGATGACGTTTTTATTTCTTTAGTGATCCACCAGGGAATTAGTTGACTTCTTGGGGATCTGATTTTTCTTTTCTAGGAATGGAGTCTTGGCTCCTTGATTGATGTTGATGCGAGCTATACTTATGAAGCTCTTATTCCACTGGGGGATGGGAATTTCTGATTCCTTTTTGTAGAATTTTTTGGAGATCCACTTGAGGATTTTTATTCGGCCCTCTCTGTCATGGCCTTTTTGGACATCCGCTGGGGATGCAAGGGTTTTCTTTTCTCTTCTTTCTTTTTGTTGAGCCCTTGATGGTTTGGACTCTTTTGACTGTTGATGATGATGGGCTCTTGAAGCCTTTATTCTCCATTGGGGAGTGTGGAGGAGACTTTGGGTGAGTGTGCTCGATGACTCATGTGGTGGTAATGTTGAGCCGTGAGGAGTATTTTTGTTTTTCCTTCGGAGTAGGAAGGGATCCTCTTGGGGATGACTAGGCCTTTTCATCGGCTTTTCTTTTATGATGTCTTGATGATTGTGCCCTCTTTTATTGGGTGATGATTGGAGCTTTGGCTTCTGGAAGCTTCTTATGACAACTCGCTCTTCTTTCTTGAGGGAGAGCAATGTTTGGAGACTTATTACTTTCTTGTACCTTCTTTTCTGGGTAGAAGAATGGTAGCTGGAGCTCTTAATTTTCAGAAGCTCTTATTCCGCTGAGTCGCTTGATTGACGACTTGCTCCGTTTTCTTGAGGGCATTATTTGGAGACTCAGTCTCAGTGATCCTGTTTTCAATCACAAACATGGAGCTAGTCTCCTTATATGCATGAATGCTTTTCGTTTTTTGTTATTTGTCTGAAATAATTTTTATTTCTTTCATTTTTGACATTGACAAAGTCGTTTTGTGCGACTACTTGTGTGGATGCCCTAAATACAATCTATTCTTTTTTTATCGATGCATCTGGAAAAGTGACTGGCATTCTCCTAGTGGACTTTCATGATTATGATGAAGGACCCCTCTTTTTTATTCATTTTTTGGTTTAACCCTATCTTTTGCCTAAGAATCTCCTAGCAGACATTATTCTTTTTATTGTCATTTTTCTTTCTCTTCTTTTTTTTGAGAGATAGGAGCTTATCATATGCATGCAATGTTGGCGATATGCATCCTATAATACTATTTCAATTAATTTTTCAAAAGGATTAACCAATGTGCTTTTACTTTTGATGAACTTCTGACGTTATGTGCTCTCGTTGACAGGATAGGCTGTGCCAATTTTGTCGTCTCGATTTCTTCATGACCGAAGAATGATTGTGCTAATTATAGAGCGACTTGCCATGTTAGTGCGCTCCTCCCTTTCCTTGGGGATGTCGATCCTCCTATTGATTACTGTCTCCACATTTCCCTACTAATTACTAGAATGTCGTAGTGGTAAGGGTCAAGAGAAAAGAAGGAAGAGGATATTTAATTCAAAGGCTTGTGTTTTAGAATTGTTTTATTTTATTTTGACAACAAATGGTTTTTGTAAGAATGGCTAGCCAAGGTTGGTTAGAGTGTTTAGGCTAGTTTAAACAACGTTTCGTTTATGGAATAACGTCTTATTCTATGGCGCTTGCTATGATTGATTGACTTCCCTAGTCTGCCCTTTGGGTTTTCAGCCTAGGATGTTGTGCTATGTCCTAACTTTTGTCTAGGTTTCTTTTTTCCTTGCTTTGGGAAACCTAGCGGACTTTATTTTGTAACCCTGATTTTTGCCTAGGCTACCCTTTATGGTTGTTCGGGTGTCCTACCGGGTTGACCCTATCTGTAGCCCCCTTAGTGGGTTTCCTACCGGGTATTTTGCCCTTTTTTTTTTTTTTTTTTTTTTTGCCTTTAGCTTCTATGGGCTTCCTTTGATTTTTTTTCTTTTCTTTTTGCACAACATTGGCGAAACATGACTTTACTTATGACGAGGTAAAACTTTATTTTGTGTTTCTAGTCAATCAGTAGTGATGGATTTGACTTTTATTTTGGTCAATGACGCATTTTGATTACTTTGACGCACTTTTGAAAACGTTTGCTTAAACATGGTTATTAATGAGGTTTAGACATTAATAGCAAGAAGAGAAGCAGATAGTAAGAATGACATTCTTTGTAATTAATAGGGAAATATGTGCCCTACAATGCTCGGGGGTCGAGCTAGCCCCGAGGAGTAATCTCTAATAGTCATTGGATTTACAAACCCTAAGAATCAGAAGGAGAACACCTAATGACTAAAGTTACTTTTGACGCTTGAACCCCTCTATTTGGGAGAATCTGATTCAAGGTGCGGAGGGGAGACTTCCCTTTTTTCCGTGCAGCTTGATCCTTTGTAGGGTCATGCTTCAAAGGATTATCTTTAAAATCTGGTGGCTCCCTTATTCCTGGAGAGTTTCTAATGAGCCCTTGGTTTGGGCGGCATTCATATTTTCTCATCCTGTGGGTCACCTTCATATTGTTGGGAAAGCCTTTTCATATTGGCAAAAGATATTTCAAAGGTCCTAGGTCCTCTTCCGCCGCATCCATTCAAGGTAGGACAGACGATTTGCTGATCTGAATGTCGTCTCTAGCTCAAACTGTGACTAGCTTGTCGCCTACCTGAGTTTGTCTCTTTGGCGGAGCGTTGAGAGAACTACCTTAGCGTCGTGAATCCAAAGTCTACTCAGTTTCCTCTTTGGATTATGTTTTTCTTCGGTCTTATTATTTTTCCTTTATTGGTAGGAGCGTCATCTTACAGCTCCTTGGGGGAATAGATTCTTTCATTTCTAATTTTGCCCCCAATGCTAGCTATGCTGGAGATATCCTCATTAATGGGCGGTGTTTTTGCGCATCTTCATGGTACCACCTTATTCGATTCGAGGCGTGAACAAAATGTAATGGCATCCTTGCCCCCTCTTCCTTATTTACTTAGATACCCAACGGTTGAGGCTTATTATCCTCTTAGGCGGATCAACCGTTGGAGATAACTTGAGGACAAAAGGTTTGCTCTTCACCCTACTTCGATTCGTGGAAAGCACATCGACTAATCCTTTCTTTTTATTATCTTATTATTATTAAAGTGAGAATGAATGCAATTTATGAATGCAATTCATGAATGCAATAGACGGTTGAGACAAACAATTTTATTTATTTCATCTAGACAGTGTACATTCCTCAATGTAATGTTTCGAAGTACATTTTTTTTTTAAAGTGGAGAAGCCTAAATGAACCCATAGGCGGGTAAATATTTCTATTTATTTTCTTTTTGACTTCCCGTGCATGGCATGCGAATGCCCTAATCCTCTTTTCATGGTATTGAGGAATGTCCACTTTCTTCAACTGTCTATTATTAGATGTATGTTGTGAGGATGAAACTTGGTGGATGTGTGTATGCAAGTGTTTGTTTTTTTCTCAAACATTATCATTTTTTAACATGATGTATGATAGTGTTTGGGATTTTGTGTTTCTTTGTATGCGGATGAGGACATGAAGAATACCAGCCGCTTTCTAGAATGCAAAAAGATTTTTATTGAATGATTTATGAGATGGATATTCCTTAAGACAATGACTTAGGTATCCTCCTTAAAGCTTACGCTTTGTGGGGTATTATACCCACCTCGGTGTAATGGTTCCTTCCCCATCACAGATTTGACAAGTATAATGGCAATCACCATCACACATTAGTACACGTGTCCCTTCCTTGTCGCGAAGGTCACAAATGTGCTCGGGGCCTCTTTCGCCATTATCTTAGGGATATCTAGTGCTCCCTAGAATGAATGTATTTATGCATGCACCAGTACAAAAAGGCAGTAGATGTTCAAAGTGCGATAACTTTTGACTAGGATGTCAGATTTGGACGCACAACATATCAAAACGAAGAGAAAGAGGTGAGGAATCAGGCTACAAATACCCGAAGGGGATTTGGCCTAGTAATTTTCCCAAAAAACGCCTCTAAGACCCATTTTTTAAGGGTTTATTAAAATGGTGCATATGCATACTTTCCTTATGCATTTATTTTCTCTCTTGGTTTTTCCATTTATGATGCAATATGAATGATACGACTTTGTCAACATTATTGTTATAAATGTTTTGGTTTTGTTATTATTATTTTATTTATTTTGGATTTATTATTTTTATTTTATAGCCTTTTATCTCTTCTGTCGGACTGCGTGGCTACTTAGCTTACAAAGAACCTGAAACCAGGCTAGCTAAAAGGCAGACTGTCCGAGATAAAAAAAATGGCTTTATGCGAAAAATATTTATCGTCCCTTATCTCTTCTGTCGGAGCTGCGTGGCTACTTAGCTTACAAAGAACTTGAAACCAGGCTAGCTAAAAGGCAGACTGTCCGAGATAAGGGGGTTTATTTGCGAAAATATTTTTGTGATTTTTGTTTTGTTGTTTGTTTATGCTATGCAACAGACAAATGCAACAAATATATGCGCACACAATTCGGTCATCTGCGAACAGGCGAGAATTCGTTTTTATCACGAGGTAGGGTTTTCCTGCAGAAAAGTGCATTGGCGAGGGTTGGTTCTAACTGTTCTCACCAGGCTAAGGCCCCCAAGGTGCCTCCATTATAGGGTCCCCACTCTCCAGCTGTCCAACCATGCTTAGCACTAAGGCCATAGTTAGTCTTGTTGCCAAAAGAGGAAGGTTATCACCTTGAGTGGTGGTTTCCGATCACACTGGTGGGCTCAAGGCCCTCACTACAGCGAACCGTACCTGCCACCCACTCCCTATGGATTTCTCACTTGCCCCCGGGTATAGAGGGAACTGTAGTGTGCAAGGGTTTGTGTACAGTTTGTATTTCACACAATTGCGTAAGTATAAACAAGCAACAGTTATTAAAGTCAAACCATAAAACATGTTATAATACAAGTTAAGGGCAAAAGCGTTATTTTCTTGGTTTATTTATTTTTAAGCTGGCCCATCACTAAATGGGATCAACTCTCTAGGCTTCCCCAGTGAAGTCGCCATCTGTCGCCGCCGTCAAAACGAGAGGCGGTCGGAGCGACGCGATGGTTTCGACCCTCTTGATTTTCGCGTTTTTTTATGGGTGGTTACAACACCTTTAGGTTGTCCGATAACCGGGCTAACCTAGGGGCGAGATTTTCGAAAGGGCGTCCTTGGGTTGTCCGATAACCGGGCTAACCCAAGGATTAATTTTTTATGGGTTCTGTGGAGTCGCCACCGATGTTTTTACCGGAAACATCGAAAAAGGGGTTTAAAAGGCGTTGGTTTTCGAAAAACCAACTTTGGTCGTTAGAACCAGAGTTGGGTAAGGGAGTTAGTTACGTGTAAAGGAAGTGTTAGTTCCTTTACGACGCCCCTTTCGGGTTCCCTATGACAGGCCAGCTACTTTGTTAATAAATAAACCGGAAAAACAAGCTTTTGCCCTTTTATTTGCGGAATTAAAATATTATGACTACATGGCCCTAATATCTATTGCATAATTGAAAATTAAAGCGATAAAAGTAGAGAGGGAGAATATAAACCTCCGAAGCAAGTTTTTCTATTTAATTCTTGAAAGAACTTGGGTGCTTTTTGGCAACCCTTCACTCTACACATCTTTGAAAACCTCTCAAAACGCTCAGAAATCACTCTAAAGACACTCAGAAGCTCCGGAAATGCGTCGGAGGGATTCTAGAGAGAGAAATCCTAGAGAGAAGGAGGAGAGACTGTGTGATGGTGTGTGGAAATGAGGGGAGGGAGCCCCTATTTATAGTTTTTCGCGCCTGACAGGTTGAGACCGCCGTTCTCGTCTGACAGGGTCGAGACCGCCGTCTTGTCCTTCGCAGGTGGCGAGACCGCCGTCTGGGAAAGCGAGACCGCCGTCTTGCCATTCGCAGGTGGCGAGACCGCCGTCTCGACAAACGAGATGACGGTCTCGCCATTTGCATGAGGCGAGAAACCTTATTTTTGTACAGAAAATCCCTCCTATCCTAGTATGGGGCCTAATAGTCTCTCCTAGTGGCTTTTTAGGCTTCATCCATCTTCGAATAGGAGGTCTTCTACTCTTTATTTGGAGACCGGGCAAGATTTGGGGTCTACAAGTAGGGTGTCAGCAAGAAGTGTAGGCACATGATTCTTTGAATATACATCCCAGGCGAAGAGTGCATCGATGACAGCATGATCCACAATGTTCACATGAAATGGGAATAGTATAATTCCAAACATTATCAATGCTAGAGTCTTGTTAAAAGTAGACCAACCTTTCTTATTGGCCAAAGATGACAAATGGTCTTCTAACATTGAAATTTTCCATCCTCGGATATTCCCTTTTCCCTCTAAGGTAGATTGATGAGGCGGCAATTGGATAATAGTAGCAACCTTATTCACAACAACATAAACTCCTTGGAAAATGTAGACCTTGACCGATTGGGGCCATCTAATCATGAGCTCATACTTTTCTAAGGTTGGTACCAAGTCAAATTGTGGGAACTCAAAACAGTGTAGACTGGAATTCCAAAAGTGGACCAATGCTCTAACAAAGATAGGATCGATGCTGATCTTTAGGAGGTCAAGAATCTGTCCATAGGATCTCTCAAAATTAGCATGGACCTCCGGCGGCATATATGAGCACAATTGCTTTAGCCTCTCTGCACGACATAGAAGGATGCCCACTTTCTTCAACTATCTATTACCAGATCCCTCCATTATCTAAAAAACAAAAAATGCATGCTATGAGGATGAATTTTGTGAATGCATGCGTGCAAGTGTTTGTTTTTTCCTAAACATTATCATGTTTTATTCTCTAACATGATGCATGATAGTGTTCAGATTTTTGTTTTTGTACTTTTTTTGTACTTGATTTTTTCAAAAGGAAACTATCGATATGAATGTTTATGGGTTTTGATGAAAAGAGTCTTATTTTCTCCTTTTATTATTATTATTATTATTATTACTATTATTATTATTATTATTATTATTATTATTATTATTTATCTCTTCTGTTAGTCCACGTGGCTAATTAGCTTACAAAGAACCTAAAACCAGACTAGCTTAAATGTAGACTGTTCGAGATAAAGTTGATTTATTCTTATTTTCTTTTTAGGGTTTTAATAAATTTTATTTTAACTGTTGTATGATTATCTACACAAATGCATCAAACAAATGCAACAACCAAATTCACACACAATTCACTCATCCACGAACAGAGCGACGACATTTAATCACGAGGTTGGGTTTTCCTGCATAAAGGTGCATGGTTAAAGGTGGTTCTAAACTGTTCTCACCGAAGTCAGGCTCCCAAGGTGCCCCCATTATAGGGACCCCTCAATCTTTCAATCTTTGGACCATGCACGGATCTCCGTATTGACATCCTTAGACCAAAAGAAGAGAGTTATCTCCTTGAGTTGGTGGTTTTCGACAACGGCTATAGCCCTAAGCCAACATAATCGGCCATACCTGCCACCCACTCCCTAAGGTTATTCACTCTTGCCCCCGGGTATAGAGGGATTGTTGTGTACAAGGATTTTTGTGTAAAATTTGTATTTCAAACAATTGCATAAAAATAATCATACAGCAGTTATCAAAGCCATACAATAAAACATGTTATAAATACAAGGAAGAGTAAAGGTGTAATTTCAAATCTCTATTTTGGTTGAATTTATCCGTCATTAAATGGGATCAAATCTCTAGCTTCCTCAGTGGAGTCGCCATCTATCGTCGTCGTTTGTTCTGACGTCTCGGGATGTTATGAACGTTTATGCAAGCGGTTGTGATAAGATGGTTTAGACTCGCGTTTTGTAAAAAATAATGATCATCGCTTTCAAGATGCTCATCAACTAAACTAATCTTAAAAAAGTGAGGTTTTCGTAAAAAGGGTTTTATGGAGTCGCCACCAATATTTTTACCATAAACATTGGAAAAGGGAAAAAAAACGTTGATTTTAAGAAAAACCGAACTTGGCCACTATAACCAGAGTCGAGTAAGAAATTTAGTTACGTGTGGGAAAGGTATTAGCACCCCCACGACGCCCCTTGCGGGTTCCCTATGACGGATTAATTCATAAAATAAAGATTATAAGAGATTACGCTATTACCCTATTTTATTACCCGATATTAAGATGATTATCTACATGATCCTATTTCTATTGCACATAGGAAATCAATAAATAAAGCAATACAAGAGAATAGTAGTGAAAAGAACCTTCGAAGCAAGCTTTTATAGAAATCTTCAACTCTGAGGATGCTTTTTGGCTATACTCTCGTACTACAGGGACTCTCCTTTCCCGAATACAAGAAAAACTTTAAACTATCGAATGTCGGATATCTCAAAAAGAGACTTCCTTAACTGATTGCTAACTTATAGGCAATCAGAGAGACCATTCGAGTACTAGAAGTGTATAGAAGAGTAGAGAAAAGTGAATTTGTATCTAAAAGCTGCAAATGAGGCTCCTATTTATAGCTGGACGCTGTCAGGACGTCGGGACAGTCGTCCCAACTCTTGTCAGGTGGGACGACCGTTTGGACATTTGGGACGGCCGTCCCAAAGTGTAAAACCATCTGGGATGTGCGTCTCATAGCTGAAAATTCACTTGGGACGACCATCTGAAATGTGGGACAACCATCCCAAGTGTTTCTTCAAATTTTCACTTTTTATTTCTTCAGAAAAACTCTCCTTTCCTTAAACAAAAATCAGTTGATGCTGCTAGGTGCCTAACAGAGCTTCACCCATCTTCAGAACGGAAGTTTTCTGATCTTTATTGAAAAGTCGGGCAAGATTTGGGGTCTACACTCATCATCACATCATGACATCATCCTTTACCATAGGCTTGACAAATCTCTAAATTTCCACCATTAGAACACATACCTTTGTAGATTAATAAGACTTTTACTTGGTTGTAATGGGGCTAGGGTTCATGGTAGGTTATTTTAGGAAAGTGGGCTAAGACTTTAGGAAAAACAAAAAAACATGGACCAATGTACTATGAAACTTTGTTCCAATTGCATTTTTTTTGTTTTGTCGCCTTTATGTTAGAGTGCCTTTAGAGCTCTCTTATGATTTTGACACACAAACAAAATGATTTTATTTTTTTATTTTTTTTTGGACTTGTTGGCGGTGAGTATAACTGGATTTTTGTTATGATTCCACACTCCTTACTTTCCTCTAAGTCTGGGTTTGGGTAGTTTTTGAGTTAGAAAGACTTTAATTCTCAAATTTAAATCCAAGAAAAGGTTAAGGCTCAAAGGTAGGTTCAAAGGATAATTTAAGGTAAGGGTGGACTATTTGGCTAAGTAGCTAAGACAAAGAAGGCCTAAATCATATCTACTAGTGTATATGCTCATTTGGTGTCATAGAAAAATCAATCAAGTTCTGGAAGGTTCTCATGTTATGAGTGGCGCACACAAAAAGGAATAAGGATCAAAACTCACTTGGGTGCTTTGTTCACCTTGAAATTAATCCAAACCAATGTTAATGTAACCCGATCATGAATTCCTATGTGAATCAAACCTTTCAAACTTTGAATTCTTCCTCCTAATCAAGTCGGTCATCTTTTCCAAAGTATCCTCCCATCAATCTACAACATTATACAACAATTAAAACAAAAATATGAATGAAACCTCATGCATGAAATGCAAATACTCCCCACTTTTGAAATCAACATTGTCCTCAATGTGGAGAATTTATGTTATGCAAATACACATGCAAATGAAAACCAACAAAAACAAATTGGGTCTCAGGTCTATCTCCTCAGATGGTATAGGTGTCGAGACCATCAAGTAGCAACTCGGTTAAACTAAAACAAACAAAGTCTTCTTCTGTAGTAAGCTGGAAAAAAGCAATGTCACCTTGTCGAAATATTGAATGATTCTCTAGTAAAAACTCGTCAATCTCTCAATCGTTTGATTTATGAATGAAAGGAGAAAGTGATCCTTCTGCACAACAGTTATCCCACTCTTTTTTGGAACAACTTGGACAGTAGATACCCAAGTGTTGTCTGAGATGGGACATATGATGTCAGCCTTCAATAACTTGGTCACAAGTAGCTTTTCAGAGTCCTCCAAGTAAGCATACTTTGAATGGGGTGAGAGTGGTTTCAGATCTAACTCTTCAGGTTGCTATTATGGTGTACTTACTTCACTTGCTTTAGCAGTTGTCTGTGCTCCTATAAAAGATTCAATATTATCACTAATCTCCTTACAAATGACAACTTCCATCCGTACAATCATATTCAAACAACTCTTCTTGGCTTAAATTCAGAGATTCTAAAGGTTGGTCAAGGTCAAAATAAACTCCTAGATCCGGCTCTTCATCCTCTCGACCTTCAACTGAGTAGGCGTTCGTTAAGAGTAACTCTCCCTCACTGAGCAAAGATGTGTTAGGGTTCTTCTGCTCTATTTGAACTTCTTGGCCACTTCTCAGAGTATGTACATTCTCATTAAGATTAATCACTGTTTGCGAGGGAATTGCATTTGCTAATTGTTGCTGTAATGAATTCATGGTAGTGGTCAATTGTCCAATTTGGGTTTTCATGTCATTGAAGGTGGTTATCATGAGCTGCTCTAGTTCTTTGCTCTGTGTGTTCTGCGTTATCATTTGTTGTGTGAGTTGCTTCATCAAATCTTCTAGGGTAGGTTCAGAGTTACCCTGTTGCATAGTACAACTTGGGCTTTGTTGCATTAGCACAAGGTGTGATTCGCCTGTTGTTTCAGTGAGGGAGGTTAATACACCTGTTGTTGGTAAATGCCTTGGTTGCTTGGCAAAATTAACGAAAGCACCCATCTATCCAATTGTGTGCTTAATCAATTTGGTTTCTAACTTTAATAATTGATTAGTTTAGTTCCATTAGATTTACAACATATAAAATTTTCTAGCTAAATCTGTCACAAAATCCATAGCTAGTTTTGCCTTTTTTTTAATTCTAATATTTTTTTATTTGGTTCTTGATTTGTTTTTAGCATCTTTAGCATTTTTTTTACCAATTTGATTTACCATTTTGTGTTTAGTTCCATTTAAAGTTTTTACCAATTTTCATATAAAGTAATTTGACATATTTTAGTTTACTAGTTTAAATTTTCTTTTAGTTGTTCACTTTAAATTTTTTTTTTTACTTTTGTAACTCAAAATTCCCAAAAATTTATTTAGTTTTATTTTCCATTCAAATTCACACCATAAAAAAGAATAATTTGTAATTTCACTCCTTGGATTGATACTTGGTTTACCTCTTACAACATTTTTGGGGAAACTAAATTTTGAAAATCTATGCGACTAAAGGTTTACCAATTAACCATATAAGAAAATATGATATCACCTTCTACCAAAAACCTTAAGACATTAGGTTATGAGTCTTTCTCACTTATAAGTTACTTAACTTTCCCATTTCTATCTAATGTGAGACTTCAAACACACTTGAATTGTCAACACTAATCAAGAACTAAAGACAAAATCGTGATGAACTAGAGTTTAAAAGCGAATAATACTTCAGATGTGGTAATGAACAATGTTATCATAATAAACTTTAAGTTGAGATACTCTTGTTTCTAGACAGAATATTAATGTCCATCGTGAAAAAAAAAATAGAGTTTCAGTTTATTCCAACGATATTATCTGGTAGTTCTAGTTATCTCCGATACACTTATAAGTCTCGTATCGAATAAAAATTAAGATTAAGGATAATCTATAAATATCTTACTCCTTTAATTTATTAATATATTTTTTAAGAATAAAGTTGTGATAAAATAGAATTTTAAAAGGAACAATACAAATATCTTACATGTAATTATGGATTCCAACATTATTTTCATAATAAACTTAAAATTAAGACACTCTTATTTCTATAAAAGAAAAGAAAAATAAAAGTTAGTTTACATAACAACGACAATTTTACTACTCGTGTTAGAATACAAACAAAAGTAAAAATCAATAATCACTTACGTCTCACTAAAAATTATTCACTCTAACCCATCAAGATAATTAGAAAAACAGTGAGAAACGTCATAGTCATTCAGCCAACATCCATGTTACAAATAACACAAATTCATGATAATAGTTTAAGATTTTATTCCTACTTTTGCTTTGATCATATCAAAGAACATATTCTACAAGTATATAACAGCATTAACTACCACTACTTATATGAAACTTACTTAGCTTCGTAAGTGTTTACGGACTTTAACTGAATGTTCTTTAGTTTATTTATGGAAAAGTAAATTTATAATTAAAAGAAATCGGGAAAATAAGAATAATATCGTTACTTAATAGTTAAAGTAAGGTCATTAACATCTTTGGAAGAATAACGAAATGATCAATTTTGAATAAAGTTTCATCACACTTTCACTATTTGACCAATGGATAAACCTGGTGGACTGTGGAGTGTTTTTATTTTCCTTTTTATTATCTATGGAATATTGTTTTTCTATACTTTTATTTTACAAAATATCACACTTATTTAATCAATATATTTATTTATATTATAATTAATTTTATTTTAATATAATTTTATTTGTTTGTATATGATTTAAAAAAAATAGTCAATCTATATTATTTGAAATTTTAAATGAATTTTTTTTTTAACTGTCTTTTTTTTCTTGAAAATCGTATATTCTCACGAAGTCTTATAATCAATTATAATTTACATAACCAAGGGGTCATATATAGAATTTTACAATGTTTTTATTTATTTTTTCCTCATTTTTTTAAATATTATTTTTATTTTTATTTTATTTCTTTCGTTCGTCTATCTTATTTCTCGCTATTCTTTTGTTCTTTTCTATCAAACATGAATTTGTTTCTTTCTATATAATTCAAAGTAGATAAATGTTCCGTTCAAAGCAAAAATTATTGTGGCCTTGTCCTTTCACTTTTGTTATTCCATCTTCACTACCACAAAAGCAAATAAAATGATTACTAAAATACCAATAATAAGAAGAAGAATATATCTTTTTGGTCGGTCTTTTGTGCTAAATTTTCTGAGGTTATTCCTTTTCCAATATTGTGGCAACTTCCTTTTTAAGCTTTTAATCATTGAACCTAAATAATTTTTTTTGATAACCTATATTTTAAATTAAGTTATAATTTTTTATTAATATTAGGCTAATAAATTAACGGATTAATTTCTGTTTAATTAAAAATTAAAAAATGAAATAACATGTTTATAAAAATAATTATTTTAAAAAGTATATATAAAAATAAATAAAATTAAAAATATATATTTTTAAAATTTAAGTTATACTTAATTAAAATCTAAATACGGTGATCTAATATATAAATTATAAGAGAAATTATTCGTTCACTCCTAACATAATATGTCTATTTGTAGGTACATGTGGTCCAACATAAACATTATTTACAAAATTATTTACTGGTTTCATTGCTGATGTCTCTTGATTGCTTTGACTACTATTGTTATTATTATCAGTGATATTGCCTTGAATATTCTCACTCGCGCTATCATGCCTAGTACCACTATTATGTCCAATACCTATATTTTGCCTTTTATTATTTTAATGAGCAATATTAGGTGTAGCACTATATATTAATGTGGAACAAGGTGCAAAACTTTGTGTATTGTGACTTGCCATAATTATTCTACCACTTCTTAATATCATATACTACTATTTCTCATTCAAATTCTCTAGAAACTAATTTACAAACATCGTTCTACTGGATATGTCAGTTTGTTTCTAGTGTAAAATAGTTCGCTATTTGATTAGTTGTGTTTTCTTAATTCTTTTATTCATGTTTCCGCAATGAACCAACCACTATGTGGGTTCTTTGAACTTTGATTAGCAAGCGTTAACACTTTTCAATTTAGAGAATCTTTGTTAGATTATTTGATTATCACTAATAACTCAATAATTAATATAACATGAATCTCTATCTGTGATCTTCCATATAGAATTTATATTTTCAATATAAGTTGTAACATTTAAAGTAAAATGCGAGAAAGATTACGAGGAAAATAAATGTTCAATAAAGATAAATTATAAAAAATCAAATCTAACCCATTACCAAGGATAAAACAAAAATTTGATATAATAAATTAACAAAAATGATGATCCAATTGCAAATAACATCATTAAAAATGCTTGTTTCGTATTCGTAGCATTTTTCAGAATGTAAGTCTTCGTACAATTTAACAATCACCTTTAATTACACTTATTTCATCTTATTTATATTTTACCTTGTGTAATCGCTAGTCAAAATAAAAATACAATAAAAGACAAAAATAACAAAATAAAATAAAATGTTTACTTTTCCTATAATCGCTCCACTGTTTTCTCGAGCCATTAAATCACCATGTAGCACTCATAACATTCAAATCATGTAGTAGAGTCATAATCGCTTCTGCACTATCCTTTCTCGATTCTTCTTCCCCTTTTTTGTTTGTGTAAGTATATCTCAATGCTTTGTTTTCCTTGATTATGTCACACTTGAATAATTTGTTCTTTCCACCAAGGCTTCAATTTCCAAGCCTTTGATTTCTCTAAGTGTTTGTATCTTGATAAATTTTTCTAGACATTCCTTTGGTACCTTTCTCGATTTCCCTTAGTCTTTGACTCATACTTGATAATACTATTTGCCCTCACTAACATATTCATTGATTTCTCATTAAATTGTGACTCAGTATTCAATTATATTGTCTTTTCTTTTTGCCAATTTTCCTACAAACTCTTAATCTTTTTCATTTCTTCGATACTTTTTTCGACTATAATAACTTTAATTTTGATCACACTATACATCTCGATTCATTATTCTTCTTTGATTATACACTTGATTGATATTTTCTATTATCCATATTCTCAATTTTAAAGCAATATCTCCACTCATCTCAATTTTTTATCCTTTCCATTTCTATCTTTGACCTCGATTTCCTTCTTTTATTATCATTTCTCGTTAAAAACTTTAATATTATTTCCAACTCTTTCTTTCGACACATTATTGAATTTTTTAGTAACACAATGTCAACTTCTATTAGTGATCTTTCATATATCAATTAAATTTTCAATAAATTTCCAACATTCAAAGTAACGTGTGAGAAATATAAATGTACGAAGAGAGTAAATTGTAGGAAAAGTAAAGTGCGATGAAGATAAATTACAGAGAAGTAAATCTAACTCATTATTAAGGATAAACCAGAAATTGGTAAATGAAATCAATAAAGATGATGATTTAAATTGTAAAGAACTCCATTGAAAATGTTTGTTCCATGTTCGTAACACTTTTCAGAATGTAAGTCTTAGTACAATTTGACAGTCATCCTAAATTACACTTATTTCATCTTATTCATATTTTACTTTATGTAACCGTTAGGAAAATAAAATAAAATAAAATAAAATAAAAATAGTTACTTTTTTTTATAACTATTCCCCTATTTTTTTGAGTCGTTCTATTGACACATAACACCATCCATGTTATGTAGTGGAGTTATAACCGCTTCTACATGCATCTCATCTGTATAATTCCTTCTTGATCCTTTGTCTTTTCGTTTTGCATAATTGTCTGTCAATCCTTAGTCTTTCTCCATTATATATAACTGTCTTTCAATCTTTTATCTTTCTCGATTGTAAAACCCTTTTTCAATATTTCTAAGTTTTTATTTACCACTGTTTCTTTTTGTCTATTTTCTCCTTCAATTAATACGAATATTCGATTCTTTAAATCTTCAATTTTCACCTTCATAACCCCTCAATTTCTTCTATAAAAATCTTTCTATTAATCTTTAGATATCCCAACCTCCTTTTTTTTTTTTCAAACCTTCTCGATTTTCATTATCTTAAAATAGTGTTTTGATTCTGATAATCGAGTCCTATCTATAACTTCAATATTCTTTTTTCTAATTCATTCTATATATTTATAAATGTACTAGTAACATTAGATAGGTGTTGCACTTAATCTAAAATTTTGACCAGGTTATACTCATTATAGAGATTTTTCTGAGTTTTGTTCGCTCTAGATTTTGACCGAATTCTACTCGTGCTAGAGTTTTGCTAGTTGTTCTCACCTTACAGCTTTGACAAAGTGCCTTTTCAGTTCGCTTGACTTATTCAAGGCACTGCAAATGATACAAGCTCCACTTCCTCTTGTTTGATGATCTATCTACATTTAGCTCCATCTTTCATGCTTTTTTTTCTTACTGAGGAAAACTCGATGAAGAAATTAGTTAGAAATTGAGCTCAACCCTTATAAGTTAATATCGAATTCTGACAATTATACATACAAAACTATTATTCTCTTAATGAGTCCGGATACTTGCTTGATAGAGTAGTCAATCTTGAGTACTATGGAAAACTCTGAAAATATGGTATTGATCTATTATTGAATACCTCATTTACGTTGGTTGGAAAATTCCACTAATTATAAAATTCCCCTAATAAAATATTTCAGACTATGCATATAAATGTAAATTACAGATACATAAATCATATAAAACAATGAATTGATTTGAAAATAAATCAACAGATTCAATAAGATAAATCAGAAAAATATAAAGAAGACTGTAAGTAAATAAGATAAACAAAAAAACTTTATTGAAAAATAAAGATGATCAGAAAACATACAATGGTAAATTTTTTATCAATCGTGACCGTTACAAAAGTATAATATTTATATAATAAATTTATGTATAAATGATTCATCATTATTCTCTCTATAAATATTAATATATTTCACACATGTCCAAAATTATTTATGTTTTTATTGTTTTATCAACAGTTTTATTGACTTAATTTTTAGAAGTTTAAAGATTTTAACCTATAGTTAACACTTTCGTATAATTACATTATTCATATTTTTTTTGTTTTTTAAATTGATCATCTTCTTTCACTTTTTTTTTTCCTTTTTATATAATCTTCATGTTTTGTCTTCTAGTTGAGAATTTTTTTTTTCTTCTCAATTATTCTATATCTTCCCTTTCAAGATTTTACGAATAAAAGATAAGTATACACAATGCATTATGCAAAAAGATGATGGATGGCATCAAGTAGAGAATATATAAAATATATTTGACCCTAGAATCTGATTTGGACTGAGTGAGAATAGCAATCAACGCATCTTTAGGAGAACAAAATAATTACATCAACTGTAGAATCATTATACATGATAATGTTAAAAAAAAAAAAAAAAACTTTAGAATCATATCTTGCTATAATGTCATTAGTAACTGATAAGCCTTCAAGCAATTGTTATCTGATTTTTTTTCCATGGACAATCTTTGTTGACGAAAGTTAAAGACTAAATCTATTTTTTGATTTATAGAAATTATTAGTTTTTCTCTCCAAAGTTTCAATGAAGTATCTTTTTACCTACTATGATAGAAACTAATAATATAACGATAATAAAGAATCATGACCAAACCCATGAGACTTTCCTATATAACCTTTCATCTTGGCCTTTCCAAAACCATAGCCTCACTCATCCCACAAATACAATTAACCCTAGCTATATACCTACCTTGAGAAGAAAAGTAAGATCAAAATGCCTGTGTTCATCCCTCCCATGGCTAAACCCAAGGACCTGCCTCCAAATATAATCATGGTTGAAAATCAAATAAGGGATATTTTAAGAAAAGCAGATTGTAATGGAGATGGTTATCTAAGCAAGGATGAGCTGAAGAAAGCTTTCAAGGATTTTGGTTTCAAGTTACCTGGATGGAGAGCATGTCGTTTTCTGAAGAAAGTTGACGCCAACCACAACGGTCAACTCACCATGGAGGAACTTGACATTATTGTCGATTATGCTCTTCCTAGGTACAAGGTTAGGAAGTAAATGATGATCGATCATCACGCCCATATGCAACAATTGGAATTTACTACACCCAAAAGCATTTAATGAGGCGCATATATGCATGAGTATGTACATATTAGCAACGCCAGGATTATTAAAATGGAAGCATGTTTTTGGTTGTTGTTCGTGTTAATATCCAAAACCGTATTAGGTTTATGCCAAGTAGTGTCACTTGTTTACTAAGGGTGTGTTTAGAAGTTGGACCAAGTTTGAACTTATTTGCAGAGATAAGTGTTTGTGGAAAGTGTTTGCTTGTGAGAGTTTTAGAAGTTATTTTTGTTTT
This sequence comes from Sphenostylis stenocarpa, assembly GCA_963425845.1. NCBI lineage: Eukaryota > Viridiplantae > Streptophyta > Magnoliopsida > Fabales > Fabaceae > Sphenostylis > Sphenostylis stenocarpa. The sequence goes on from OY731405.1 coordinate 30,548,905, forward strand.
CATTAAGTTCTTTAAAATAATTTACCAAAAAAGTTTAAAATTGTAATTGTATTAAAAAAGATAACTGTTGTAAGAGAGACGCTTAATATATGAAATAATATATTTCATATAACCTAAACCCTAAACAAGGTTTATAATAAGTCTTCAACTTTTAAATTTTACATGAAAAACAAAAATCTATATTTTTAGTTGTAGATTACTAATTTTTTTTACAAAATTGTAATAACGGTCACAAATCGTAACCGAACTGTAACAAATAATGAATTATGTGATAAAAGTCATACCATTATCGTCATAAATTACAAACTCTTTTTTTTTTTTTTAATTTGCAATGTATTTGTGATAGAAAAGGATTTTATTTAAGCAAAAATGAAAATATGCTTATTGATTCAACTTATCATTGGCTTCAATTGGACAAATTACCGTTTAAGCAACTATGAGAGACACTTAAGTGAGTTATTCACTACAAGAAAAATGACATTTAGCCACCGAAATTAGCGACCAAATTTTTTCGGTCGCAAATAGTGACCGATTTAATTTTGGTCGCAAATAGCAACCGATTTAGCGACCACTTTAGTTCGGTCGCAATTAGCGACCGATTCAGCGACCACTTTAATTCGGTCGCCATTAGCGACTGATTTAGCGACCAAAATATGAATTGGTTTTCATTTTGTTATTTAGCGACCGAAATAGCGACCAATAATTTGCGTCGCAAAATTTCGATCGCTAAATCGATGGCTATTCCACGATAAAATAAAAAAATCATTTAGCGATCGATTTAGCGACCGAATTACAAATTGAAATAGTGACCGAATTATAATCGATCGCTAATGAGAAAATAGCGACCGAATTTAAATCGGTCGCTAACTAACATTATTTTTTTATGATATTTAAATTTATTTTTTTATAAATATACTTTAATTGTTTTTGACAATTTATTTTTTAAAAGTAATTTATTTTCTAAAAATAATTTAATTTTTAAAAGATACTTTAAAAATAAACTTTGGTCTCAATATTAACAAAATGAAGATTAACTTTAATTTTAAATTACTAAAATAAAAATATTATTAAAAATAAATCTAATTTATTAAAAATTTAAATTGTAATAAATTAAGACTAGAGTAATATTAACTATTCAATACATTGTTTAAGAAAAGTTTAATAATAAATATTCTTTAATTTATTTTTCAATTGAAAATTTCAATTGAAATTAAATTATATTTTAAAAATTTATATTAAAAAAATTAAACACATCAAATGATCACATTTTAATTCCTCATTAACTTAATTAATTAAGAAAATAAAATTTTAATCAAATTATTACAATTTTATTTTATAAAACTTTATTTTATAAAACTTTATTTTTAATCTAATCTTTAAATTTATTGCTTTATTATTATTAATTACTTAACCATGGTTATTTTCATATAATTGATATACAAAAAAATTATATCAATATACATTAGATAATCAATATACATTAGTTTAAGTATACATCAATATACATTCTCGCTGCATGAGGTTTCTTCACTTAAAAGATTTTGCAAAATGCCTCTAAATACGTTTAAGCGAGTTAAAAACAAAGTATTTTAACAAAAGCTTTCTTAAACAAGTTTTTAACTGATATAATTTCGAAATAACCGGTTGTTTTCATTAAAGAAAGTTTTGAAAACCTTACGTCGGTGTTTCAACTGATAAAGCTTCGAAATAACCGATTAAAAACACTTAAAATGTTAAGAGAAGTGTTTTTGCAGTATTTTAATCGATACAACTTGGTTTTAATCGATTAAAACCACTTAGAGTTCAGGATGATCGATCAGAATGCAATTATGACCGATCAGAATTAGATATGATCGATCAGAATTGAGTTATGACCGATCAGATATTTTTCAATCGATTAAAACACGTTTCAATCGATTAAAACAACTTAGAAAATTTCTACACAGTGTTTTAATCGATTAAACCTTATTTTTATCAGTTAAAATCACATGGAAAAACTCACAATAAAGTTTTTTAGTATTTATATCGATTGAATCACGAAACAATCGATTAAAACAAATTAGAAGATTTTTGGTAAAGAGTTTTAATTGATATAAACGTTGTCGTATCAGTTAAAACAAATCTGTTAAAGAATCAAGAACGTTTTAATGGATTAAAAGAAGTTTTAACAGATTAAAACTGCACTTTTAACAGATTAAAAGATTATTTTAACAGATTGATTAAACCAAGCAGGTTTGAAAATCTTCTATAAAAACAGTTTGGCTTGAACTTTTTAAACACACATTGAACATCGACTTTTACACATCCTTGAGCAATCAAGCAAGCAAACTTTAGCACTCTTTTAAAAACATAATATTAAAAAAAATAGTTAATATTTGAAACTATATAATAGCGGTTCCACCTTAACCGCTATCTAAACTATCTTTTAGATAGAGGTTAAGGTTTAACCGCTATTAGAAGTCCCCTTTAAGAGCGGTTCCAGTGGAACCGCTATCATATACAACCATATTTTAAGATTGTGAAGTCTCGGGTTGTATTTCGCTTGAGCGACACTACTCTCGCTCGAGCGAAATACGATACTGATCGATCATAATTTGAAATGATCGATCATAATTGAGAGGATATAGTAGCGGTTCCACGTTAACCGCTATCTAAAGTGTATATTAGATAGCGGTTAAGGTTTAACCGCTATTATAAGTGCCCTTTAAGAGCGGTTCCAGTGGAACCACTATCATATACAACCATATTTTAAGATTGTTAAGTCTCGGTTTGTATTTCGCTTGAGCGACTCTACTCTCGCTCGAGCGAAAGCCAATTCTGATCGATTAGATTTTCAAAATGATCGATCATATTTGATAACTTTTTCAAATAATTAATTATAATCGATTATTTTTCTAAATTATTGATTAGAATTGATTAGTTTTTCAAATAATAGATTAGAATTGATTAATTTCTGAAATATATATTAAAAAATTATAATTAAAAATATAGATTATTTAAGAATATTAACTATTGTAAAGATAAAGTAGAACATGGGAGGAGATGAGGATGATAATATAATGATAGAAGTTACAAAAATGTAGAATTGAGAAGTTTCAAACAAAAAAATTTAAGAAAATAGAGATTTAATTACACTTTTAATAAATTGAAGATAATACTAGTTTTAATAAATTAAGAAAATAGAGATTTAATTACACTTTTAATAAAATAGAGATTTAATTACAGTTTTGATTTAATTACAATATAATTTTCAACTTTGAGAATGAACAATATAATTAAGAAGATCAAGTCTAATGTTATTGATGCTAATTTTAACAATAATACAATAATATTATTTTCAAAAATGCCAATATGAATGTGAATATTTTGATTATTATTATATAAAATAATTAAAAGAATAAAGTAAATAGAAAAGTAAAATGCATGGTTATACCACTTTCCTTTTAATCTATAATTAGTTAGGTATGAATCAAATGTAAAGTCTAATGTTATTGATGTTAATTTTAAGAAGATAAAAAATGTAAATTAAAATAATTACAATATAATTTTCTACTTTGAGAATGAACAATATAATTAAACTCAAAATTGAGAATACTCTTATACATTTTTGAACTCTTTTGGATAATTTTTTTTTTCTAATTTTTGATAAAGTTAATTTTAATATTTAAAAGTATTTAACATTTTGAATTCTGAAAGGTTTTCTCTAATAGAAAATTTAAAAACATAATATTCAAAAAAATATTTTAAGATTGTGAAGTCTTGGGTTGTATTTCGCTTGAGCGATACTACTCTCGCTCGAGCGAAATCCGATACTGATCGATCATAATTTGAAGTGTATATTAGATAGCGGTTGAGGTTTAACCGCTATCTGAAGTGTATATTAGATAGCGGTTGAGGTTTAACCGTTATTAGAAGTGCCCTTTAAGAGCGCTTCCAGTGGAACCGTTATCATATACAACCATATTTTAAGATTGTTAAGTCTCGGGTTGTATTTCGCTTGAGCGACACCACTCTCGCTCGAGCGACGCGACCTGCACAAAATTGGCATTCTCGGGTTGTTTTTCGCTTGAGCGACACTGATCTCGCTCGAGCGACATCCACATTTTTCGATTATGATCGATTACATTTTTAAATGATCGATCATATTTGGAAATATATAATAGTGGTTAAGATTTAACCGCTATTATAAGTGCTATATAATAGCGGTTATAATTTAACCGCTATTAGAAGTTCTATTATAATAGCGGTTATGAGGTAACCGCTATCATATACAACCACATTCGCCCTTTTCCCTAACTCTCGCGCCTCACTCACCCATTCCTCTTAACCTTGGCCAGTATCTCCTCCTCACTCCTGGCGAGCCCTAGCCCCCTCACTGCTCCCCCCAAGTCAGCCCTCACCCTAATCCAACCTCCACCAAAGCTCCTCGTCAACCGCACGCCACCCTGTCAGCCACCGCTCCATCGCGAATCCCCGCGCTTCTCGTGAGCACTGCACCCCAACACCTGTTGTTTGGACCCCCAAACCCCAGTCATCACCACCGCCTCCCTGGCCACCATCGTGGCCATCCCTAAATCTCAACCTAACCTCCACCATCGAGGTCTTTCCACGCCTCAGTTGCCCCAATCGTGCCATTGAGTTCCCCGCGAACTAGAGGTGAGTCAGAGGGGTCGCGAGTCAAGCGCTTCGGTTCACATTTTGCTGCTATGTTATATTTCTTTTATGCCTTTTTACTGTGGATTGTTCTCCTTGGTTAAGGATGAATTGTGTGTGGGTCTGGTTTAAACTGGTTAGTTGTGGACAGTCTAAAAACCTTGATTGCATACCATTTTTTAAAACCTTGGTTATAGAATGCAGAAGGTGTCTTATGTCCTGTTAATGATTTGAACTTGTGCTCTGACAAACACATTGAGAAAATGGAGAATTTCTTGAAGGAACCTAAGGGAGGATCATTGGACGAGAGAATTCTACCAAAAACTTGCTGGAAGTTTCAAGTGAGTTCTGCTTTTCACTTGGTTGTTAGGTTATTTTCCGAGTAATAGAAGAAGTATTGTCATTGAGGAGTGTTGGAATGTGATGTTTGTGCGGTCGTTCCTCGGGTCGTGCTTTGGAAGCCTGTTATAAAATGGACGAGAGGTTAATGTTCTTTCTCACTAACTCATGTATTTTATTTCCGTGGGTTCCTGTGCGGCATCCTTCAAATATTGTTGTTTTCCTTTTCCTATATTCTTAGATGGTTGTGCCTTTTTTTATGTAGTTTTTAATTAATCCTTTATTTTGGAGAAATTCTAGATTGAAAGTTGGTTTCAGGCTAGGCTCCAAGACTTAGCACTAGTCCCTAACAGTGAGTTGATGGTTCCTAATGTAAGGAAGGTGAGTCTTCTGGTGGACCTTATGGTTCTTAGCATAGTAAGTTGTTATGTTGTCTTCAAGTATTCAAATGGTCAACATTAGATTTATTTAATATAATTGCGGTGTTTTTCATTGCTGCTTGAGTTATGGTAGGTTGCCTATTTTATTTTATGTCTCGTGTCTATGCTTTGTCTGTCATCACATATTCAAATATTCAACATTGAATTATTTAATATAATTGCGAGTGTCTAGCATTGTCTGCTTAAGTGATGACTTTTACGTTAAGCTGTTTTATGTTATTAGGAACATGTTTGGTAGAAGATAATATGATACTTGAAGATGAGGAATAACTTAGCGTAATGAAGGAACATGAAAGTGATAATAACATTCCCACCATAAAAAATTTTTCACTTTCTATTTTCCTTTTATTTTTGTATAGCTAGTCTGCTACAGTTGTATTTATTGATATATTTGAGGAAACTTCTAATAAAATGAGTTATCTTGTGAGATTGTACCTGGACTGATTGTTTTACGAAGTTATGCGAGATCCATCGAGTTGGAATTTGAAGCAAGATCATCAAAAGATGGAGCATAGTGAGAACATGCAGATTATTTCGGTTAACTTAAATTTTCCTAGCCATCACTTGTTCATGAAGTATTTTAAATTTTAATGTATCTGAATCAAAAGGTTTCCTTATATACCTTTCCCAAGCATTCAAGAAAAATTCATGCAAACTTCTCCACCTTTTTGGAGGTCCTCTAACTACTGATCCCTTCGTCATATATCTGTGTTCCCTTGACATGTATTCCATATTGGTGTAACTGTTGCTTGAAGTCTTCAATTGTGGAATAAACCTCTAGTTCTGGTTCATGATCAAGACTCATATCCCAGTGATAGTGGAATGGAAAAAGTAATTTAAATATGGATGCACCAATATCTATTCGAGCTCATCTTATTATTAATTTATTATTGTTTTTACCAATTGGTTCACATTTCATGGATGAGAATGCATCTTAACTACTAACTACTAAGCATTCATTATGTAATACAATTGTGTCCAATTGATATAATTAAAAATGTAAATAAATAAAAATAATTAACTTTGTTATTAATTTAGCGACCGATTTAGCGATCGAATTTTTGGTTGCTACAAATTTATTATAATATACAATTCAAATTTAGCGACCGATTTAAATGATTATTTAAATAATTATATTAATATATTAGCGACCGAATATATCGATCGCTATTTTTTAAAACTTTACCACGGATTTAGCGTAATCGATTTAGCGATCGATTTATTATATAATTTTCGGTCGCTATTTTGGTCTTCAAAGAATAAGTGACCAAATTATTTAGTGACCACTTTAGCGACTACCGAATCGGTCGCTATTTAGCGACCGAAATGTAAATCGGTCGCTAACCAATTAGCGACTCACCCTTTTGCGACTAACCATTTCGGTCGACAAATTCGGTCGCTAATAGAATAGCGACCGATTTTTAGCCATTAGCGACCGATTTTTTCGGTCGCTAAAAACGTTTTTTCTTGTAGTGATTGTTAGGAAGTGATAAAAACACTCCTTAAGCGGCAATACCATGTTTAAGCAATTTTGAATAATTGGAGTTGTAAGTTGTGAGATCGTTGTAAATAACTTCAAGGCCTCACTTACACTTACCCTATTGACTCTTGAGTAGGTTGTGTTTGCTTATATTTTGAGTGTTCTAAGAGTTTGTTAAGTTGCGCTTAAAGGAGATATGTGTTAAGCGAAACAATTTCGTTTAAGTGTGAGTCACTTCAAGTAAAATTTTATTAAGCGAAATCAATTTAGTTTAAACGTGAGTCGATTTAAGCGATTATGTATTTGCATTTAAGCATTTTTTTTTAACTAGTATAGATCAATGAATATATTGTAGAAAAATTATGAAAATTTAATTTAATTTTATATACGTGTTTAATTATGTTTATCTCTTATAATTTTTATCTCAAGGATTTATATTTAGTATTTGATAATTCAATAATATAATAAATTTAAATATATAAAAGATTTATAACATAAAAAAAATGAGTAATGTACAATATAATCCATTGAATGTTGTAATATAGTACAATTTATACATCAGTAAAAAAATATATAAAATATGATATCAACCCTAATCCACATCCTCATGTGTCATCAATGCCATCATCTTATCACCGTTGTTCGAGAAAGATCTACCATCATTAGTTGTTTCTTCTTCAATTTATCTGGGATTGTGATTTCACAATTATACTGGGTTGACCATGTGACATGAGTGAGGTATTAAACTGTTGAAGGACAATGAAATATCTCAATACTCCTCCTTAAAATACTGATAAAAAATAATAAATAAGTTATTAAACTAATACAGTATAATTAATTCGTGTCAAATTTCATAAAGATATAATTATATAAGAATGTAATTTTTATCACATATCATTTTCTTTAAAATAGTAGATAGGGTATGAATGAAAAAGTGAAAAAGAAATAAATTGATGCAGAATAATAAAATTTAAAATCAAACTATTATAAAATATTAACGACAATTAAAATTAAATAGAAATAGAATTTAAATAACTGAAATTTATAAAACTAAAATAAAGTGATTTTAATTAAAAGTGCAAGAATCAAGAATTACTTTAAAATAAAATAGTGCAGTAATTAAATTTGAAATATCCGGAAGCGATAACTCTAAAACTAAATTGCGAATTGGAATTGGAAAAAAGATGAATTGAAAATGAAAATTAAGCAGTATTGAAATAAAAATTCTAAACAATTAAATATCATAAATTAAAATAAGACTGAATAAATAAAGTTAATAGAATAATAGAAACTAGAAAATTCAATAGAAATTGCAAATTAATTAAAAGAGAACAAACCGAAGTGTATGTTGAATTAGTGACAAACGTACCAAAATTATCAATCGCGAGTATAGTATTTTGATTAAACAAAAGTCGATCTCACGAGGAACGGTTTCAATGAAAATTTTCAATTAAATGCTTACTAAGTGGGTTAAAACAAAGTGAGTTTTGCATAAAGAGTTGAATTAAAATTAAATGACAAAGAACTGTAAATTGTTTAGAAAAGATCAATTAAAGACACTTAGGATTCACTACAAAAAAACGCTTATTATCTACGAGTAAAATCCGTAGGTAATGTCATTTTACCTACGGATTTCTTTCCGTAGGAAATTCATATGTAATCCTGGTCGTAGGTAATTTACCTACGGAAATTATCTACGGATTATAATTCATAGATAATGCACTCGCTTGAACAAAATATTTTTATTTACTACAATCCCTTATTTTTTATTTTTATTATTTATTATAATTTTATTCCCCTTTATATTTTATTTTTATTATTTATTATATTTGAACCCAAGTACCTTAGAGTTGGAGGCTGATACTCCAACCACTAAGCTATTAGGATATTTTGATAACAACTTATAAATAAATTATATTTATATTTATCACGTATAAATATATAAATATAAAATATATAAATACAAAATATATAAATACAAATATATTTATATTTTGATATATTTATATATATTTATATATATTTATATATATTTATATATATTTATATATATTTATATATATTTATATATATTTATATATATTTAAATATATTTATATATATTTATATATATTTATATATATTTATATATTTATATATTTATATATTTATATATTTATATTTATATATTTATATATTTATATATTTATATATTTATATATTTATATATTTATATATTTATATATTTATATATTTATATATTTATATATTTATATATTTATATATTTATATATTTATATATTTATATATTTATATATTTATATATTTATATATTTATATATTTATATATTTATATATTTATATATTTATATATTTATATATTTTATATTTATATATTTTATATTTATATATTTACATGAATAAATATAAATATAATTTATTTGTAAATTATTATCTAAATATCCTAATAACGTAGTGGTTGGAGTATTGGTCTCTAATCCTAAGGTATTGGGTTCGATTCTTGCTAAGAGTGACAATTCTTTTAATTTAATATAATTTACCTATGGATATTATCCGTAGGTAATGGATAACTTACATATAATTAGATTATAATTTACCTATCCCGTAGGTAATTACCTATGGAATTACCCATGGATAGAATTTCCTACCGTAGGTAATGTACAATTTACCTAGATTTTTATCCGTAGGTAATGTACAATTTACCTACGAATTTTTATCCGTAGGTAATATTTGGTAGATAATAGACTTTTTTTTTGTAGTGATTGACTTTCTTCCCTATCCCTCTTTTGCAATGGTTATGTCAATTAAGAACATCAATTAACCTAACAATGTTGATGTCACCTACTCAAATCATCCATGTTGATTTCTCACACATGAAATTCATAAGAAAACCTAATAAATGTTGATTTTGCACACAATAAAGAGATTTTTCAGCATTAGGTTTAGGGTGTTAAGAAATTGATACATTCATTCCATTCCTGGTAATTAACGTAACAAATATTCTTACCATGATCTAGGGTTCAAGATATATTTTTCAATCATATCCTAAACATCAAGAATAAACATTCAAAAGTATAAAGGATAAGAATAACAACATCAAACATAGATTAATATCTCAAAATATCACCCATATACAAAAGAGTTCAAAGGAAGTGCACCCAATCCCAAGAGAATGAAGTTAGCCACTCATGGTGGCCATTACAATGCTCCAAATGTGGAAGAAGTGAAGAATTGATGAAGATTAGACGAAACCCTAGCAGTAGTCGCGCATCTTTGATCTCATGGAAAAGTAAGAAACAGAGTATTATGGCAATATCCAGTGTAGAAGCAGAATATAGAGTTATGGTCTCAGCTGCCTGTGAACTTGTTTGACTCAAGCAATTGCGTAGAGAGTTACAATTTGGAGATGTTAGTCAAATGACACTTGTGTGTGACAATCATGTTGCTCTTCATATTAGCTCTAATCATGTCTTTCATGAGAGGACCAAACACATTGAGATTGACTATCATTTCATTCGAGAAAAGATTATGTCTAGAGACATCAAGACTGAGTTTGTTAACTCAAATGATCAGTTAGCAGATATTTTTACTAAGTATTTACGGGGGCCTAGAATTGATTATATTTGTAACAAGCTTGACACATACGATTTGTATGCTCCAGCTTCAGAGGGAGTGTTAGATATTGTTTAGATATTGTTTGATATTGTTAACCACAATATCAAACAATATCTTCTGTTTATTTTGTTTACTTTTAGTTACTCTTTTAGTTGTACCTCTCTCTATTATAAATAGATTACCCTATGTGTTGTTTATACACAAAAGAGATTAATCTCAAACTCTATTTCCTCTATATTCAACATGCCTAAATCATACAATATATTTAAAGTTTTGCCTTTAGTGAAACACATACCTTGGATCAAATAATTGTTTTGAGAGACTTCAGTTCCAAGTCATGTATACACTTTTCTTGTTGTCGGAGGTCTTACTTTTGGTGCAAAAGGATTAAAATTTGGTTTTTGTTGCGAGACATTCAAAGAATATATGACCAGATTTTCCACACTTAAAATTGACAGGTCCTTTAAGATGACAATATTAGCATAATGTTCCTGTTAACACTTGAGCTGATTGTTTACAGGTTTTATAAAATTTCCGTAGAAAATTGACGGGGTTGGGATCTTCATTGGGGCCGGTTGTAGGGTTTTCCTATTTTGTCCCCTTTTATTTTGCTGAGGTCCAAAATATTTTAGTTTACTATTTTGTTGGTTTTCAAAATCTGCACTTATGAATATGTGTAGAAAAATCATAAATTTCTAATATTCCTACTGCTTTTCTCAATTTCATTATCAAATTTTATACACTTTATTCTTTTATCGGGGTGATAAAAGAATGCAGAGTATTTCCCTAGCTCTTCAAACTTAGAGGCATATTCTCCTACTATCATACCTCCTTGTTTTAATTGCATAAAGTCTATTTATTTTGCTCTCCTCACATCATTGGGAAAAAAAAATTCTAAATTTTTTTTCTAAACACCTTCCAAGTAATGATTATTCTTTCGCCTTCTAATAATCTCCTAGTACTATCCCACTAATATTTAGCCTCTCCTACTAACATAAACACAACACAATTCACCTTTTGGTTATCGGGATAATTCATAATTCGAAATATTTTTTCAAATTCTTTAATCCATAATTCAGCCTTTCTGGGTTATAACCTCTAGAGAATTGTGGAGGTTTGTTTCTTCTAAATTCAACTAAACCTTATGATTCATTGGTTCTCTTAGGTCTTTGGTTTCTTCGAAACAGAGTATTATGGCAATATCCGAGTGTAGAAGCGAGAATATAGAGTTATGGTCTCAGTTACTCGTGAACTTGTTTGACTCAAGCAATTGCGTAGAGAGTTACAATTTGGAGATGTTAGTCAAATGACACTTGTGTGTGACAATCATGTTGCTCTTCATATTAGCTCCAATCATGTCTTTCATGAGAGGACCAAACACATTGAGATTGACTATCATTTCATTCGAGAAAAGATTATGTCTCGGAGACATCAAGACTGAGTTTGTTAACTCAAATGATCAGTTAGCGAGATATTTTTACTAAGTATTTACGGGGCCTAGAATTGATTATATTTGTAACAAGCTTGACACATACGATTTGTATGCTCCAGCTTCGGAGGGAGTGTTAGATATTGTTTAGATATTGTTTGATATTGTTAACCACAATATCAAACAATATCTTCTGTTTATTTTGTTTACTTTTAGTTACTCTTTTAGTTGTACTCTCTCTATTATAAATAGATTACCCTATGTGTTGTTTATACACAAAAGAGATTAATCTCAAACTCTATTTCCTCTATATTCAACATGCCTAAATCATACAATATATTTAAAGTTTTGCCTTTAGTGAAACACATACCTTGGATCAAATAATTGTTTTGAGAGACTTCGGTTCCAGTCATGTATACACTTTTCTTGTTGTCGGAGGTCTTACTTTTGGTGCAAAAGGATTAAAATTTGGTTTTTGTTGCAGACATTCAAAGAATATATGACCAGATTTTCCACACTTAAAATTGACAGGTCCTTTAAGATGACAATATTAGCATAATGTTCCTGTTAACACTTGAGCTGATTGTTTACAGGTTTTATAAAATTTCCTGTAGAAAATTGACAGGGGTTGGGATCTTCATTGGGGCCGGTTGTAGGGTTTTCCTATTTTGTCCCCTTTTATTTTGCTGAGGTCCAAAATATTTTAGTTTACTATTTTGTTGGTTTTCAAAATCTGCACTTATGAATATGTGTAGAAAAATCATAAATTTCTAATATTCCTACTTGCTTTTCTCAATTTCATTATCAAATTTTATACACTTTATTCTTTTATCGGGGTGATAAAAGAATGCGAGTATTTCCCTAGCTCTTCAAACTTAGAGGCATATTCTCCTACTATCATACCTCCTTGTTTTAATTGCATAAAGTCTATTTATTTTGCTCTCCTCACATCATTGGGAAAAAAAATTCTAAATTTTTTTTCTAAACACCTTCCAAGTAATGATTATTCTTTCGCCTTCTAATAATCTCCTAGTACTATCCCACTAATATTTAGCCTCTCCTACTAACATAAACACAACACAATTCACCTTTTGGTTATCGGGATAATTCATAATTCGAAATATTTTTTCAAATTCTTTAATCCATAATTCAGACCTTTCCGGGTTATAACCTCTAGAGAATTGTGGAGGTTTGTTTCTTCTAAATTCAACTAAACCTTATGATTCATTGGTTCTCTTAGGTCTTTGGTTTCTTCGAAACAGAGTATTATGGCAATATCCAGTGTAGAAGCAGAATATAGAGTTATGGTCTCAGTCTGCTCGTGAACTTGTTTGACTCAAGCAATTGCGTAGAGAGTTACAATTTGGAGATGTTAGTCAAATGACACTTGTGTGTGACAATCATGTTGCTCTTCATATTAGCTCTAATCATGTCTTTCATGAGAGGACCAAACACATTGAGATTGACTATCATTTCATTCGAGAAAAGATTATGTCTGGAGACATCAAGACTGAGTTTGTTAACTCAAATGATCAGTTAGCAGATATTTTTACTAAGTATTTACTGGGGCCTAGAATTGATTATATTTGTAACAAGCTTGACACATACGATTTGTATGCTCCAGCTTCAGAGGGAGTGTTAGATATTGTTTAGATATTGTTTGATATTGTTAACCACAATATCAAACAATATCTTCTGTTTATTTTGTTTACTTTTAGTTACTCTTTTAGTTGTACCTCTCTCTATTATAAATAGATTACCCTATGTGTTGTTTATACACAAAAGAGATTAATCTCAAACTCTATTTCCTCTATATTCAACATGCCTAAATCATACAATATATTTAAAGTTTTGCCTTTAGTGAAACACATACCTTGGATCAAATAATTGTTTTGAGAGACTTCAGTTCGAGTCATGTATACACTTTTCTTGTTGTCGGAGGTCTTACTTTTGGTGCAAAAGGATTAAAATTTGGTTTTTGTTGCGAGACATTCAAAGAATATATGACCAGATTTTCCACACTTAAAATTGACAGGTCCTTTAAGATGACAATATTAGCATAATGTTCCTGTTAACACTTGAGCTGATTGTTTACAGGTTTTATAAAATTTCCTGTAGAAAATTGACAGGGTTGGGATCTTCATTGGGGCCGGTTGTAGGGTTTTCCTATTTTGTCCCCTTTTATTTTGCTGAGGTCCAAAATATTTTAGTTTACTATTTTGTTGGTTTTCAAAATCTGCACTTATGAATATGTGTAGAAAAATCATAAATTTCTAATATTCCTACTGCTTTTCTCAATTTCATTATCAAATTTTATACACTTTATTCTTTTATCAGGGTGATAAAAGAATGCAGAGTATTTCCCTAGCTCTTCAAACTTAGAGGCATATTCTCCTACTATCATACCTCCTTGTTTTAATTGCATAAAGTCTATTTATTTTGCTCTCCTCACATCATTGGGAAAAAAAAATTCTAAATTTTTTTTTCTAAACACCTTCCAAGTAATGATTATTCTTTCGCCTTCTAATAATCTCCTAGTACTATCCCACTAATATTTAGCCTCTCCTACTAACATAAACACAACACAATTCACCTTTTGGTTATCAGGATAATTCATAATTCGAAATATTTTTTCAAATTCTTTAATCCATAATTCAGCCTTTCTGGGTTATAACCTCTAGAGAATTGTGGAGGTTTGTTTCTTCTAAATTCAACTAAACCTTATGATTCATTGGTTCTCTTAGGTCTTTGGTTTCTTCGAAACAGAGTATTATGGCAATATCCAGTGTAGAAGCAGAATATAGAGTTATGGTCTCAGCTGCCTGTGAACTTGTTTGACTCAAGCAATTGCGTAGAGAGTTACAATTTGGAGATGTTAGTCAAATGACACTTGTGTGTGACAATCATGTTGCTCTTCATATTAGCTCCAATCATGTCTTTCATGAGAGGACCAAACACATTGAGATTGACTATCATTTCATTCGAGAAAAGATTATGTCTGGAGACATCAAGACTGAGTTTGTTAACTCAAATGATCAGTTAGCAGATATTTTTACTAAGTATTTACGGGGGCCTAGAATTGATTATATTTGTAACAAGCTTGACACATACGATTTGTATGCTCCAGCTTCAGAGGGAGTGTTAGATATTGTTTAGATATTGTTTGATATTGTTAACCACAATATCAAACAATATCTTCTGTTTATTTTGTTTACTTTTAGTTACTCTTTTAGTTGTACCTCTCTCTATTATAAATAGATTACCCTATGTGTTGTTTATACACAAAAGAGATTAATCTCAAACTCTATTTCCTCTATATTCAACATGCCTAAATCATACAATATATTTAAAGTTTTGCCTTTAGTGAAACACATACCTTGGATCAAATAATTGTTTTGAGAGACTTCAGTTCTAGTCATGTATACACTTTTCTTGTTGTCGGAGGTCTTACTTTTGGTGCAAAAGGATTAAAATTTGGTTTTTGTTGCGAGACATTCAAAGAATATATGACCAGATTTTCCACACTTAAAATTGACAGGTCCTTTAAGATGACAATATTAGCATAATGTTCCTGTTAACACTTGAGCTGATTGTTTACAGTGTTTTATAAAATTTCCTGTAGAAAATTGACAGGGTTGGGATCTTCATTGGGGCCGGTTGTAGGGTTTTCCTATTTTGTCCCCTTTTATTTTGCTGAGGTCCAAAATATTTTAGTTTACTATTTTGTTGGTTTTCAAAATCTGCACTTATGAATATGTGTAGAAAAATCATAAATTTCTAATATTCCTACTGCTTTTCTCAATTTCATTATCAAATTTTATACACTTTATTCTTTTATCGGGGTGATAAAAGAATGCAGAGTATTTCCCTAGCTCTTCAAACTTAGAGGCATATTCTCCTACTATCATACCTCCTTGTTTTAATTGCATAAAGTCTATTTATTTTGCTCTCCTCACATCATTGGGAAAAAAAATTCTAAATTTTTTTTCTAAACACCTTCCAAGTAATGATTATTCTTTCGCCTTCTAATAATCTCCTAGTACTATCCCACTAATATTTAGCCTCTCCTACTAACATAAACACAACACAATTCACCTTTTGGTTATCAGGATAATTCATAATTCGAAATATTTTTTCAAATTCTTTAATCCATAATTCAGCCTTTCTCGGGTTATAACCTCTAGAGAATTGTGGAGGTTTGTTTCTTCTAAATTCAACTAAACCTTATGATTCATTGGTTCTCTTAGGTCTTTGGTTTCTTCGAAACAGAGTATTATGGCAATATCCAAGTGTAGAAGCAGAATATAGAGTTATGGTCTCAATTGCTCGTGAACTTGTTTGACTCAAGCAATTGCGTAGAGAGTTACAATTTGGAGATGTTAGTCAAATGACACTTGTGTGTGACAATCATGTTGCTCTTCATATTAGCTCCAATCATGTCTTTCATGAGAGGACCAAACACATTGAGATTGACTATCATTTCATTCGAGAAAAGATTATGTCTGGAGACATCAAGACTGAGTTTGTTAACTCAAATGATCAGTTAGCAGATATTTTTACTAAGTATTTACGGGGGCCTAGAATTGATTATATTTGTAACAAGCTTGACACATACGATTTGTATGCTCCAGCTTCAGAGGGAGTGTTAGATATTGTTTAGATATTGTTTGATATTGTTAACCACAATATCAAACAATATCTTCTCGTTTATTTTGTTTACTTTTAGTTACTCTTTTAGTTGTACCTCTCTCTATTATAAATAGATTACCCTATGTGTTGTTTATACACAAAAGAGATTAATCTCAAACTCTATTTCCTCTATATTCAACATGCCTAAATCATACAATATATTTAAAGTTTTGCCTTTAGTGAAACACATACCTTGGATCAAATAATTGTTTTGAGAGACTTCGGTTCCAAGTCATGTATACACTTTTCTTGTTGTCGGAGGTCTTACTTTTGGTGCAAAAGGATTAAAATTTGGTTTTTGTTGCAGACATTCAAAGAATATATGACCAGATTTTCCACACTTAAAATTGACAGGTCCTTTAAGATGACAATATTAGCATAATGTTCCTGTTAACACTTGAGCTGATTGTTTACAGTGTTTTATAAAATTTCCTGTAGAAAATTGACAGGGTTGGGATCTTCATTGGGGCCGTTGTAGGGTTTTCCTATTTTGTCCCCTTTTATTTTGCTGAGGTCCAAAATATTTTAGTTTACTATTTTGTTGGTTTTCAAAATCTGCACTTATGAATATGTGTAGAAAAATCATAAATTTCTAATATTCCTACTGCTTTTCTCAATTTCATTATCAAATTTTATACACTTTATTCTTTTATCGGGGTGATAAAAGAATGCGAGTATTTCCCTAGCTCTTCAAACTTAGAGGCATATTCTCCTACTATCATACCTCCTTGTTTTAATTGCATAAAGTCTATTTATTTTGCTCTCCTCACATCATTGGGAAAAAAAATTCTAAATTTTTTTTTCTAAACACCTTCCAAGTAATGATTATTCTTTCGCCTTCTAATAATCTCCTAGTACTATCCCACTAATATTTAGCCTCTCCTACTAACATAAACACAACACAATTCACCTTTTGGTTATCAGGATAATTCATAATTCGAAATATTTTTTCAAATTCTTTAATCCATAATTCAGCCTTTCTCGGGTTATAACCTCTAGAGAATTGTGGAGGTTTGTTTCTTCTAAATTCAACTAAACCTTATGATTCATTGGTTCTCTTAGGTCTTTGGTTTCTTCGAAACAGAGTATTATGGCAATATCCAGTGTAGAAGCGAGAATATAGAGTTATGGTCTCAACTGCTCGTGAACTTGTTTGACTCAAGCAATTGCGTAGAGAGTTACAATTTGGAGATGTTAGTCAAATGACACTTGTGTGTGACAATCATGTTGCTCTTCATATTAGCTCCAATCATGTCTTTCATGAGAGGACCAAACACATTGAGATTGACTATCATTTCATTCGAGAAAAGATTATGTCTGGAGACATCAAGACTGAGTTTGTTAACTCAAATGATCAGTTAGCAGATATTTTTACTAAGTATTTACGGGGGCCTAGAATTGATTATATTTGTAACAAGCTTGACACATACGATTTGTATGCTCCAGCTTCAGAGGGAGTGTTAGATATTGTTTAGATATTGTTTGATATTGTTAACCACAATATCAAACAATATCTTCTGTTTATTTTGTTTACTTTTAGTTACTCTTTTAGTTGTACCTCTCTCTATTATAAATAGATTACCCTATGTGTTGTTTATACACAAAAGAGATTAATCTCAAACTCTATTTCCTCTATATTCAACATGCCTAAATCATACAATATATTTAAAGTTTTGCCTTTAGTGAAACACATACCTTGGATCAAATAATTGTTTTGAGAGACTTCAGTTCCAGTCATGTATACACTTTTCTTGTTGTCGGAGGTCTTACTTTTGGTGCAAAAGGATTAAAATTTGGTTTTTGTTGCAGACATTCAAAGAATATATGACCAGATTTTCCACACTTAAAATTGACAGGTCCTTTAAGATGACAATATTAGCATAATGTTCCTGTTAACACTTGAGCTGATTGTTTACAGGTTTTATAAAATTTCCTGTAGAAAATTGACAGGGTTGGGATCTTCATTGGGGCCGGTTGTAGGGTTTTCCTATTTTGTCCCCTTTTATTTTGCTGAGGTCCAAAATATTTTAGTTTACTATTTTGTTGGTTTTCAAAATCTGCACTTATGAATATGTGTAGAAAAATCATAAATTTCTAATATTCCTACTGCTTTTCTCAATTTCATTATCAAATTTTATACACTTTATTCTTTTATCAGGGTGATAAAAGAATGCAGAGTATTTCCCTAGCTCTTCAAACTTAGAGGCATATTCTCCTACTATCATACCTCCTTGTTTTAATTGCATAAAGTCTATTTATTTTGCTCTCCTCACATCATTGGGAAAAAAAAATTCTAAATTTTTTTTTCTAAACACCTTCCAAGTAATGATTATTCTTTCGCCTTCTAATAATCTCCTAGTACTATCCCACTAATATTTAGCCTCTCCTACTAACATAAACACAACACAATTCACCTTTTGGTTATCAGGATAATTCATAATTCGAAATATTTTTTCAAATTCTTTAATCCATAATTCAGCCTTTCTGGGTTATAACCTCTAGAGAATTGTGGAGGTTTGTTTCTTCTAAATTCAACTAAACCTTATGATTCATTGGTTCTCTTAGGTCTTTGGTTTCTTCGAAACGAGTATTATGGCAATATCCAAGTGTAGAAGCGGAATATAGAGTTATGGTCTCAGCTGCTCGTGAACTTGTTTGACTCAAGCAATTGCGTAGAGAGTTACAATTTGGAGATGTTAGTCAAATGACACTTGTGTGTGACAATCATGTTGCTCTTCATATTAGCTCTAATCATGTCTTTCATGAGAGGACCAAACACATTGAGATTGACTATCATTTCATTCGAGAAAAGATTATGTCTGGAGACATCAAGACTGAGTTTGTTAACTCAAATGATCAGTTAGCAGATATTTTTACTAAGTATTTACTGGGGCCTAGAATTGATTATATTTGTAACAAGCTTGACACATACGATTTGTATGCTCCAGCTTCAGAGGGAGTGTTAGATATTGTTTAGATATTGTTTGATATTGTTAACCACAATATCAAACAATATCTTCTGTTTATTTTGTTTACTTTTAGTTACTCTTTTAGTTGTACCTCTCTCTATTATAAATAGATTACCCTATGTGTTGTTTATACACAAAAGAGATTAATCTCAAACTCTATTTCCTCTATATTCAACATGCCTAAATCATACAATATATTTAAAGTTTTGCCTTTAGTGAAACACATACCTTGGATCAAATAATTGTTTTGAGAGACTTCGGTTCGAGTCATGTATACACTTTTCTTGTTGTCGGAGGTCTTACTTTTGGTGCAAAAGGATTAAAATTTGGTTTTTGTTGCGAGACATTCAATGAATATATGACCAGATTTTCCACACTTAAAATTGACGAGGTCCTTTAAGATGACAATATTAGCATAATGTTCCTGTTAACACTTGAGCCGATTGTTTACGGGTTTTATAAAATTTCCTGTAGAAAATTGACAGGGTTGGGATCTTCATTGGGGCCGGTTGTAGGGTTTTCCTATTTTGTCCCCTTTTATTTTGCTGAGGTCCAAAATATTTTAGTTTACTATTTTGTTGGTTTTCAAAATCTGCACTTATGAATATGTGTAGAAAAATCATAAATTTCTAATATTCCTACTCGCTTTTCTCAATTTCATTATCAAATTTTATACACTTTATTCTTTTATCGGGGTGATAAAAGAATGCAGAGTATTTCCCTAGCTCTTCAAACTTAGAGGCATATTCTCCTACTATCATACCTCCTTGTTTTAATTGCATAAAGTCTATTTATTTTGCTCTCCTCACATCATTGGGAAAAAAAATTCTAAATTTTTTTTTCTAAACACCTTCCAAGTAATGATTATTCTTTCGCCTTCTAATAATCTCCTAGTACTATCCCACTAATATTTAGCCTCTCCTACTAACATAAACACAACACAATTCACCTTTTGGTTATCAGGATAATTCATAATTCGAAATATTTTTTCAAATTCTTTAATCCATAATTCAGACCTTTCTGGGTTATAACCTCTAGAGAATTGTGGAGGTTTGTTTCTTCTAAATTCAACTAAACCTTATGATTCATTGGTTCTCTTAGGTCTTTGGTTTCTTCGAAACAGAGTATTATGGCAATATCCAAGTGTAGAAGCAGAATATAGAGTTATGGTCTCAACTGCTCGTGAACTTGTTTGACTCAAGCAATTGCGTAGAGAGTTACAATTTGGAGATGTTAGTCAAATGACACTTGTGTGTGACAATCATGTTGCTCTTCATATTAGCTCTAATCATGTCTTTCATGAGAGGACCAAACACATTGAGATTGACTATCATTTCATTCGAGAAAAGATTATGTCTGGAGACATCAAGACTGAGTTTGTTAACTCAAATGATCAGTTAGCAGATATTTTTACTAAGTATTTACGGGGCCTAGAATTGATTATATTTGTAACAAGCTTGACACATACGATTTGTATGCTCCAAGCTTCAGAGGGAGTGTTAGATATTGTTTAGATATTGTTTGATATTGTTAACCACAATATCAAACAATATCTTCTGTTTATTTTGTTTACTTTTAGTTACTCTTTTAGTTGTACCTCTCTCTATTATAAATAGATTACCCTATGTGTTGTTTATACACAAAAGAGATTAATCTCAAACTCTATTTCCTCTATATTCAACATGCCTAAATCATACAATATATTTAAAGTTTTGCCTTTAGTGAAACACATACCTTGGATCAAATAATTGTTTTGAGAGACTTCAGTTCCAGTCATGTATACACTTTTCTTGTTGTCGGAGGTCTTACTTTTGGTGCAAAAGGATTAAAATTTGGTTTTTGTTGCAGTACATTCAAAGAATATATGACCAGATTTTCCACACTTAAAATTGACAGGTCCTTTAAGATGACAATATTAGCATAATGTTCCTGTTAACACTTGAGCTGATTGTTTACAGTGTTTTATAAAATTTCCTGTAGAAAATTGACAGGGTTGGGATCTTCATTGGGGCCGGTTGTAGGGTTTTCCTATTTTGTCCCCTTTTATTTTGCTGAGGTCCAAAATATTTTAGTTTACTATTTTGTTGGTTTTCAAAATCTGCACTTATGAATATGTGTAGAAAAATCATAAATTTCTAATATTCCTACTCGCTTTTCTCAATTTCATTATCAAATTTTATACACTTTATTCTTTTATCGGGGTGATAAAAGAATGCAGAGTATTTCCTAGCTCTTCAAACTTAGAGGCATATTCTCCTACTATCATACCTCCTTGTTTTAATTGCATAAAGTCTATTTATTTTGCTCTCCTCACATCATTGGGAAAAAAAATTCTAAATTTTTTTTCTAAACACCTTCCAAGTAATGATTATTCTTTCGCCTTCTAATAATCTCCTAGTACTATCCCACTAATATTTAGCCTCTCCTACTAACATAAACACAACACAATTCACCTTTTGGTTATCAGGATAATTCATAATTCGAAATATTTTTTCAAATTCTTTAATCCATAATTCAGCCTTTCTCGGGTTATAACCTCTAGAGAATTGTGGAGGTTTGTTTCTTCTAAATTCAACTAAACCTTATGATTCATTGGTTCTCTTAGGTCTTTGGTTTCTTCGAAAGCAGTATTATGGCAATATCCAATGTAGAAGCAGAATATAGAGTTATGGTCTCAACTGCCTGTGAACTTGTTTGACTCAAGCAATTGCGTAGAGAGTTACAATTTGGAGATGTTAGTCAAATGACACTTGTGTGTGACAATCATGTTGCTCTTCATATTAGCTCTAATCATGTCTTTCATGAGAGGACCAAACACATTGAGATTGACTATCATTTCATTCGAGAAAAGATTATGTCCGGAGACATCAAGACCGAGTTTGTTAACTCAAATGATCAGTTAGCAGATATTTTTACTAAGTATTTACGGGGGCCTAGAATTGATTATATTTGTAACAAGCTTGACACATACGATTTGTATGCTCCAGCTTCAGAGGGAGTGTTAGATATTGTTTAGATATTGTTTGATATTGTTAACCACAATATCAAACAATATCTTCTCGTTTATTTTGTTTACTTTTAGTTACTCTTTTAGTTGTACCTCTCTCTATTATAAATAGATTACCCTATGTGTTGTTTATACACAAAAGAGATTAATCTCAAACTCTATTTCCTCTATATTCAACATGCCTAAATCATACAATATATTTAAAGTTTTGCCTTTAGTGAAACACATACCTTGGATCAAATAATTGTTTTGAGAGACTTCGGTCCTAGTCATGTATACACTTTTCTTGTTGTCGGAGGTCTTACTTTTGGTGCAAAAGGATTAAAATTTGGTTTTTGTTGCAGACATTCAAAGAATATATGACCAGATTTTCCACACTTAAAATTGACAGGTCCTTTAAGATGACAATATTAGCATAATGTTCCTGTTAACACTTGAGCTGATTGTTTACGGGTTTTATAAAATTTCCTGTAGAAAATTGACAGTGGTTGGGATCTTCATTGGGGCCGGTTGTAGGGTTTTCCTATTTTGTCCCCTTTTATTTTGCTGAGGTCCAAAATATTTTAGTTTACTATTTTGTTGGTTTTCAAAATCTCGCACTTATGAATATGTGTAGAAAAATCATAAATTTCTAATATTCCTACTGCTTTTCTCAATTTCATTATCAAATTTTATACACTTTATTCTTTTATCGGGGTGATAAAAGAATGCGAGTATTTCCCTAGCTCTTCAAACTTAGAGGCATATTCTCCTACTATCATACCTCCTTGTTTTAATTGCATAAAGTCTATTTATTTTGCTCTCCTCACATCATTGGGAAAAAAAAATTCTAAATTTTTTTTCTAAACACCTTCCAAGTAATGATTATTCTTTCGCCTTCTAATAATCTCCTAGTACTATCCCACTAATATTTAGCCTCTCCTACTAACATAAACACAACACAATTCACCTTTTGGTTATCGGGATAATTCATAATTCGAAATATTTTTTCAAATTCTTTAATCCATAATTCAACCTTTCTGGGTTATAACCTCTAGAGAATTGTGGAGGTTTGTTTCTTCTAAATTCAACTAAACCTTATGATTCATTGGTTCTCTTAGGTCTTTGGTTTCTTCGAAAGCAGTATTATGGCAATATCCGAGTGTAGAAGCAGAATATAGAGTTATGGTCTCAACTGCCCGTGAACTTGTTTGACTCAAGCAATTGCGTAGAGAGTTACAATTTGGAGATGTTAGTCAAATGACACTTGTGTGTGACAATCATGTTGCTCTTCATATTAGCTCTAATCATGTCTTTCATGAGAGGACCAAACACATTGAGATTGACTATCATTTCATTCGAGAAAAGATTATGTCTCGGAGACATCAAGACCGAGTTTGTTAACTCAAATGATCAGTTAGCAGATATTTTTACTAAGTATTTACTGGGGCCTAGAATTGATTATATTTGTAACAAGCTTGACACATACGATTTGTATGCTCCAGACTTCAGAGGGAGTGTTAGATATTGTTTAGATATTGTTTGATATTGTTAACCACAATATCAAACAATATCTTCTGTTTATTTTGTTTACTTTTAGTTACTCTTTTAGTTGTACCTCTCTCTATTATAAATAGATTACCCTATGTGTTGTTTATACACAAAAGAGATTAATCTCAAACTCTATTTCCTCTATATTCAACATGCCTAAATCATACAATATATTTAAAGTTTTGCCTTTAGTGAAACACATACCTTGGATCAAATAATTGTTTTGAGAGACTTCAGTTCTAGTCATGTATACACTTTTCTTGTTGTCTGAGGTCTTACTTTTGGTGCAAAAGGATTAAAATTTGGTTTTTGTTGCAGACATTCAAAGAATATATGACCAGATTTTCCACACTTAAAATTGACAGGTCCTTTAAGATGACAATATTAGCATAATGTTCCTGTTAACACTTGAGCCGATTGTTTACAGTGTTTTATAAAATTTCCTGTAGAAAATTGACAGGGTTGGGATCTTCATTGGGGCCGGTTGTAGGGTTTTCCTATTTTGTCCCCTTTTATTTTGCTGAGGTCCAAAATATTTTAGTTTACTATTTTGTTGGTTTTCAAAATCTGCACTTATGAATATGTGTAGAAAAATCATAAATTTCTAATATTCCTACTGCTTTTCTCAATTTCATTATCAAATTTTATACACTTTATTCTTTTATCGGGGTGATAAAAGAATGCAGAGTATTTCCCTAGCTCTTCAAACTTAGAGGCATATTCTCCTACTATCATACCTCCTTGTTTTAATTGCATAAAGTCTATTTATTTTGCTCTCCTCACATCATTGGGAAAAAAAAATTCTAAATTTTTTTTCTAAACACCTTCCAAGTAATGATTATTCTTTCGCCTTCTAATAATCTCCTAGTACTATCCCACTAATATTTAGCCTCTCCTACTAACATAAACACAACACAATTCACCTTTTGGTTATCAGGATAATTCATAATTCGAAATATTTTTTCAAATTCTTTAATCCATAATTCAGCCTTTCTGGGTTATAACCTCTAGAGAATTGTGGAGGTTTGTTTCTTCTAAATTCAACTAAACCTTATGATTCATTGGTTCTCTTAGGTCTTTGGTTTCTTCGAAACAGAGTATTATGGCAATATCCAAGTGTAGAAGCGAGAATATAGAGTTATGGTCTCAGCTGCACTGTGAACTTGTTTGACTCAAGCAATTGCGTAGAGAGTTACAATTTGGAGATGTTAGTCAAATGACACTTGTGTGTGACAATCATGTTGCTCTTCATATTAGCTCTAATCATGTCTTTCATGAGAGGACCAAACACATTGAGATTGACTATCATTTCATTCGAGAAAAGATTATGTCTGGAGACATCAAGACTGAGTTTGTTAACTCAAATGATCAGTTAGCAGATATTTTTACTAAGTATTTACGGGGGCCTAGAATTGATTATATTTGTAACAAGCTTGACACATACGATTTGTATGCTCCAGCTTCAGAGGGAGTGTTAGATATTGTTTAGATATTGTTTGATATTGTTAACCACAATATCAAACAATATCTTCTGTTTATTTTGTTTACTTTTAGTTACTCTTTTAGTTGTACCTCTCTCTATTATAAATAGATTACCCTATGTGTTGTTTATACACAAAAGAGATTAATCTCAAACTCTATTTCCTCTATATTCAACATGCCTAAATCATACAATATATTTAAAGTTTTGCCTTTAGTGAAACACATACCTTGGATCAAATAATTGTTTTGAGAGACTTCAGTTCC
This sequence comes from Sphenostylis stenocarpa, assembly GCA_963425845.1. NCBI lineage: Eukaryota > Viridiplantae > Streptophyta > Magnoliopsida > Fabales > Fabaceae > Sphenostylis > Sphenostylis stenocarpa. The sequence continues at coordinate 30,574,802 of OY731405.1, forward strand.
AGTCATGTATACACTTTTCTTGTTGTCGGAGGTCTTACTTTTGGTGCAAAAGGATTAAAATTTGGTTTTTGTTGCAGACATTCAATGAATATATGACCAGATTTTCCACACTTAAAATTGACAGGTCCTTTAAGATGACAATATTAGCATAATGTTCCTGTTAACACTTGAGCCGATTGTTTACAGTGTTTTATAAAATTTCCTGTAGAAAATTGACAGGGTTGGGATCTTCATTGGGGCCGGTTGTAGGGTTTTCCTATTTTGTCCCCTTTTATTTTGCTGAGGTCCAAAATATTTTAGTTTACTATTTTGTTGGTTTTCAAAATCTGCACTTATGAATATGTGTAGAAAAATCATAAATTTCTAATATTCCTACTGCTTTTCTCAATTTCATTATCAAATTTTATACACTTTATTCTTTTATCAGGGTGATAAAAGAATGCAGAGTATTTCCCTAGCTCTTCAAACTTAGAGGCATATTCTCCTACTATCATACCTCCTTGTTTTAATTGCATAAAGTCTATTTATTTTGCTCTCCTCACATCATTGGGAAAAAAAAATTCTAAATTTTTTTTTCTAAACACCTTCCAAGTAATGATTATTCTTTCGCCTTCTAATAATCTCCTAGTACTATCCCACTAATATTTAGCCTCTCCTACTAACATAAACACAACACAATTCACCTTTTGGTTATCAGGATAATTCATAATTCGAAATATTTTTTCAAATTCTTTAATCCATAATTCAGCCTTTCTGGGTTATAACCTCTAGAGAATTGTGGAGGTTTGTTTCTTCTAAATTCAACTAAACCTTATGATTCATTGGTTCTCTTAGGTCTTTGGTTTCTTCGAAACAGAGTATTATGGCAATATCCAGTGTAGAAGCAGAATATAGAGTTATGGTCTCAGCTGCCTGTGAACTTGTTTGACTCAAGCAATTGCGTAGAGAGTTACAATTTGGAGATGTTAGTCAAATGACACTTGTGTGTGACAATCATGTTGCTCTTCATATTAGCTCCAATCATGTCTTTCATGAGAGGACCAAACACATTGAGATTGACTATCATTTCATTCGAGAAAAGATTATGTCTGGAGACATCAAGACTGAGTTTGTTAACTCAAATGATCAGTTAGCAGATATTTTTACTAAGTATTTACGGGGGCCTAGAATTGATTATATTTGTAACAAGCTTGACACATACGATTTGTATGCTCCAGCTTCAGAGGGAGTGTTAGATATTGTTTAGATATTGTTTGATATTGTTAACCACAATATCAAACAATATCTTCTGTTTATTTTGTTTACTTTTAGTTACTCTTTTAGTTGTACCTCTCTCTATTATAAATAGATTACCCTATGTGTTGTTTATACACAAAAGAGATTAATCTCAAACTCTATTTCCTCTATATTCAACATGCCTAAATCATACAATATATTTAAAGTTTTGCCTTTAGTGAAACACATACCTTGGATCAAATAATTGTTTTGAGAGACTTCAGTTCCAGTCATGTATACACTTTTCTTGTTGTCGGAGGTCTTACTTTTGGTGCAAAAGGATTAAAATTTGGTTTTTGTTGCAGACATTCAATGAATATATGACCAGATTTTCCACACTTAAAATTGACAGGTCCTTTAAGATGACAATATTAGCATAATGTTCCTGTTAACACTTGAGCTGATTGTTTACAGGTTTTATAAAATTTCCTGTAGAAAATTGACAGGGTTGGGATCTTCATTGGGGCCGGTTGTAGGGTTTTCCTATTTTGTCCCCTTTTATTTTGCTGAGGTCCAAAATATTTTAGTTTACTATTTTGTTGGTTTTCAAAATCTGCACTTATGAATATGTGTAGAAAAATCATAAATTTCTAATATTCCTACTGCTTTTCTCAATTTCATTATCAAATTTTATACACTTTATTCTTTTATCGGGGTGATAAAAGAATGCGTAGTATTTCCCTAGCTCTTCAAACTTAGAGGCATATTCTCCTACTATCATACCTCCTTGTTTTAATTGCATAAAGTCTATTTATTTTGCTCTCCTCACATCATTGGGAAAAAAAATTCTAAATTTTTTTTCTAAACACCTTCCAAGTAATGATTATTCTTTCGCCTTCTAATAATCTCCTAGTACTATCCCACTAATATTTAGCCTCTCCTACTAACATAAACACAACATAATTCACCTTTTGGTTATCAGGATAATTCATAATTCGAAATATTTTTTCAAATTCTTTAATCCATAATTCAGCCTTTCCGGGTTATAACCTCTAGAGAATTGTGGAGGTTTGTTTCTTCTAAATTCAACTAAACCTTATGATTCATTGGTTCTCTTAGGTCTTTGGTTTCTTCGAAACAGAGTATTATGGCAATATCCAAGTGTAGAAGCAGAATATAGAGTTATGGTCTCAACTGCTCGTGAACTTGTTTGACTCAAGCAATTGCGTAGAGAGTTACAATTTGGAGATGTTAGTCAAATGACACTTGTGTGTGACATTCATGTTGCTCTTCATATTAGCTCTAATCATGTCTTTCATGAGAGGACCAAACACATTGAGATTGACTATCATTTCATTCGAGAAAAGATTATGTCTGGAGACATCAAGACTGAGTTTGTTAACTCAAATGATCAGTTAGCGAGATATTTTTACTAAGTATTTACTGGGGCCTAGAATTGATTATATTTGTAACAAGCTTGACACATACGATTTGTATGCTCCAGCTTCAGAGGGAGTGTTAGATATTGTTGTAGATATTGTTTGATATTGTTAACCACAATATCAAACAATATCTTCTGTTTATTTTGTTTACTTTTAGTTACTCTTTTAGTTGTACCTCTCTCTATTATAAATAGATTACCCTATGTGTTGTTTATACACAAAAGAGATTAATCTCAAACTCTATTTCCTCTATATTCAACATGCCTAAATCATACAATATATTTAAAGTTTTGCCTTTAGTGAAACACATACCTTGGATCAAATAATTGTTTTGAGAGACTTCAGTTCCAAGTCATGTATACACTTTTCTTGTTGTCGGAGGTCTTACTTTTGGTGCAAAAGGATTAAAATTTGGTTTTTGTTGCAGACATTCAAAGAATATATGACCAGATTTTCCACACTTAAAATTGACAGGTCCTTTAAGATGACAATATTAGCATAATGTTCCTGTTAACACTTGAGCTGATTGTTTACAGGTTTTATAAAATTTCCTGTAGAAAATTGACAGTGGTTGGGATCTTCATTGGGGCCAGTTGTAGAGTTTTCCTATTTTGTCCCCTTTTATTTTGCTGAGGTCCAAAATATTTTAGTTTACTATTTTGTTGGTTTTCAAAATCTGCACTTATGAATATGTGTAGAAAAATCATAAATTTCTAATATTCCTACTGCTTTTCTCAATTTCATTATCAAATTTTATACACTTTATTCTTTTATCAGGGTGATAAAAGAATGCAGAGTATTTCCCTAGCTCTTCAAACTTAGAGGCATATTCTCCTACTATCATACCTCCTTGTTTTAATTGCATAAAGTCTATTTATTTTGCTCTCCTCACATCATTGGGAAAAAAAAATTCTAAATTTTTTTTTCTAAACACCTTCCAAGTAATGATTATTCTTTCGCCTTCTAATAATCTCCTAGTACTATCCCACTAATATTTAGCCTCTCCTACTAACATAAACACAACACAATTCACCTTTTGGTTATCAGGATAATTCATAATTCAAAATATTTTTTCAAATTCTTTAATCCATAATTCAGCCTTTCTGGGTTATAACCTCTAGAGAATTGTGGAGGTTTGTTTCTTCTAAATTCAACTAAACCTTATGATTCATTGGTTCTCTTAGGTCTTTGGTTCCTTAATAATATAGCGGTCATGTCTCTAATAGCTTGTATCACTTCTATAAACTCATTATTCCTCCTATTATTTACCATCTGGAATTATACAAGTTAGGATTCATAAGATCTCATGATAGACTCATTTCACACGAAACATTGCTCTGATATCATCTAATGAGGCATTTTCTTCTTTTGACACGAGTAGTAGGTAAAATAAAGATGCTTTATATATAAAAGTAATTTACATCACTATATTTTTTATAGGATATATAAAAGAAGAAGGAATTTTATTTTTTTTGATTCCTTCTATTCTTACTACAATTATACAAATATTTTCATTGTAGGTGGAAACAAATTGATTAAGGGATTTTTGGTAAATGGTACGAGGTATGCAAAAGGCGACCACTTTTGGTCTGTCTAACATGATGAGAGTTCTCGTATCGAGATGCAAATGTTAATATTGATAAACTTGTCCCTCCAAAAGTAACTGAGTTGTCAATAATGTTCGTGTTCCTTCTAGTTCCTGGAAAGAAGGCGGTGTTGCTTGCAGAAAATGGATTTTAGATATTTGGCACCTCCATTTACTTAAGTTGATATTTAAATATAATATGCACAAGAGATCACAATAGAGAGTGAGAACAATTATCATTTAAAATAATACAATTTTATAATGATATATAAAAAATGCTTTTCAACTTTCTAATGGAAATGTCCCTACATTCCCAAGAGATGATTTTGATGATGATTAAAGTCAACTACATTCAAGTCAACACCATTCAAGATGAATTAAGGACAAGCTGAATTTAAGATGTTGGTGACAATGTGAAACATTTCCCTACATGCCCAAGATATGTTTTTGATAAAGATGATGATTCAAGCAAGCCGAAGATGATTCCTGAAGACTAGATAGAGTCTTAGAATACTGAATATCGAGGTACAAGTTGATAAAGTAATATTATGCATAAGCCTCCAAAGCACAAGTGTGATAAAATTCATAACATGATATTTTTCACTGTCATAATCAATTATGATGCATCAAAAATGAAAAAAATGATTTTCTCTATCATAATTGATTATCTGGTAACATAATCAATTACGACAATTCAAATTTGAAAAATATATCTGTTTTGAAGAATAAATGTTTTCGAATATATCCTGATTTTTATTCACGAAAATATTAATGTCCAACGACCATTTTCTGATGCTATTTTTCTATTTAATTAAGTTTTGATGAAAAATAAAAAAACACACAATTACAGAATTAAAAAATACAATTTGCATTCAATCAGTTTTGAGAAGAGAATTATGAGCAAGGCAACAGAGATATTTTATACCTTCTGAGAAAACCCTCTTCTCTACTGCCTTCTGTGTTTTCATTGTTAATCACACTTGTTCTTGAAGATTGATATTCTACAGGCTTCTACTATTTGTTCTCTTCATTACCCAGGTGTGACTGTTCTTATCTTACTCCTTCATCCTTTGTGGGTTTATGAGGTGTTTTCATCCCTTTGATTTGTTCAGGGAAGTGTTCATCCCTAGTGTGATTCTAGGGAGGTGTTCATCCTTAGTGGGATTCTAAGGAGGTGTTTTTCATCCTTTGATTTGTTCAGAGGAGGTGTTCATCCCTAGTGGGATTCTAGGGAGGTGTTCATCCTTAGTGAGTTTCTAAGGAGGCGATTGTCTTTTTAATTAGTTTACTTTTTTACTAGTTCTTCTGCTAAGTTGATTATAATTTGTAAACTGAATTTGAAAGATAGTGAATTGGGAGTCACTCTTGTGTTAAGAGTTGACTGGGAATTAGATGTAGGGTTGGCTATACCCGAACCAGTATAAATTATTATGTGCTCTTCTCTTTCCCTTATCTCTTTCTCTTTTCCTGATTATATTATCGCTTCCACTTTATCTGTGTCCAAACAAATTATTGACTCACAAATAAATTTTTCATTTGACATCTATTTTAATTTGTGCATCTATTCACCTCTTCTAGATGTCATTTGTCTAACACTTCCTACATATTCCATATATGAATATTTGAATTAAATTTGTAATGACTAGTCAGGATAAATGAGCCCAATTTTAACCACTTTCTCAGTGATATCTACTCATTTCAATCCCTAAGGTTCAACCTCCATCTACAATATCATCAAATCTTCATAAATATATATTATTATTTAAAAATAATTAAACAATATAAATATGAATTAATAAACAAGTACCAATGTATAACTCGGAGATAATTAAAATAAGATCAGTACACGATTGGAGATAAATAAATAAATATAAAGCAGAAACATGTTAGAATCGCGCAGCGAAATGTTCGCGTGGTCGGACAAAAACCAAGAGGGGGGGTGAATTGGTTTCTTAACAAAAATTAGGTTTTCAAAATTTTCCCCAAATTTTACCGATTAAAAACTGTGTAAATGTAAATAGAGTAGAGATAGAATCTTACACAGGAGATTTATACTGGTTCGGATCAAAAGACCCTACGTCCAGTTGCTAATCACTCAAACAGAGGATTAACGCTGTCACTATAATCAAAGTTGTTACAAACAAATTACAATGGAAAAGATAAAGTAAAGAAAACACCTTTATTGAAATCCACAAGAGATGAAGAACATCTTTCCCTAGAGACGGCACATCACACAATCCACTAAGAACTCCACTTAGTGATTCTTATCGCTTCTAGCCCACACCAGGTTCCAAAAGCCCCTTTTTCTTGCAACAAACAGTTCTCTGGCACCTACAACACTTAACTTTTGTATGAAAAAGGTTGTTCTTTTTTTCTGAGTGTCATGGAGAAGCTTAAGTAGAGAAATTAGGGTTTGGGAATTGGGATTTTCGAAACTAGGGTTCTTGGAAATAGGGTTTTCAAAAATAGGGTTGATTTGAAGTTAAAAATCAAAATCCGACTGAAATAATCGATTAAATGAAGTGTTAATCGATTATTACAGAGCCAAAATCAACAGAACCCCAAAACTCTCTGTTTTAATCGATTAAAAGACCTGTTAATCAATTAACAGGCCTGTTAATCGATTAACAGGGGTGTTAATCGATTAAACCAGTGAGCAGATACAGAAAATGGTTTGTCACTGTTTTAATCGATTATTTCACAAATTAATCGATTAAAGCCGAGCCACTTTGATAAATTTGAGCTTTTTGAAGCTTCTAAGGTGCAGACTATGTACCGGCTATCTCAAACTCTAATATTACAGACTCAATCTAATCAAAACAGATTTATTACACTATAAAACAAGTCTTCAACTCTTTAAGTCTTGTGTTCTTGAATCATCATCAAAATCAACAAGCTTCATGTCCATGTACGTTCAACATCAAGTCCTTGAATGTTCAACAATCTCCCCCTTTTGATGATGATCAAAATTTTCTTTTAAAGCCTTGTAATAACCTGTTTTATCTGTCATACTAACAAACACATTAAACATACCAGATAATATTTAAAATCAATCATAGTAGGCTTTAAATATTTCTCCCCCTATTTTGATTATAATAAAAAAGAATTCTCCAATACATTACAATAACAATCATAAGGGCTCCCCCTCAAAATATGCATAATTTGGAGATAGCTCCCCCTCAATCAAAGCATTAAAAGAACACCACATTTTATTTCAGAGATAAGCATTCATTACAATATAAGAAAGAAAATTACAAATTTAAAATTCTTCACTATCATCACTATGAAAGTGTGCATCAAATCGATTTTCTAAACGACACACTTTATCATCTACATAAGATATACGGCGAATTATTTCCTCATGCCGTACTCCAGAAAGAGTGAAGAATGACTGCATCCTCTGATTCATGTTAGATAACATGTCTTCCATGGATTGTCGGGTTTCATGATGAGTAGAGGAAGTTCCAACACTTTGGATTTGATCAGAGGAAACTCAGCAGCAGGAGGCATATCTTCATCGGAATCTTCATTATTGTCACCTTCGTTTGGAACGTCATCCTTGTGAACATAAATATCGTTGACGCGCACCATTTGTAGTTGGATCAATGTGCTGTCTAGCATGCAATTCAAGTTATTCGTTCATATTGTTTGTTCACCTTCGACATTTACTCCTTTGTATTCAAGAATGCGAGAAACAAGGAGGGCATATGGAATTTTGAAGGTGGGATGGCGTTTAGCTTTTAACATAGTCATGGTGACAAGAACGCCCCAATCTAAAAGCTCATTATTCATTATGGCATGAATAATACGAAGATCAATTGAAGAGCATTGAACATGATTCGTAGCCCGGGGACATAGGATCCAGACAAGTAGATGTAAAATCATGCGTTCTTCCTTCTTCAAAGGTCCAGCAAGAAGGAGACGCCCAATCTCCATGGAGGGATTACGCAGAAAAGAACGGTAAGCTAAGAACCTGTCAAAATTATCTAACTCACCATACACGTTAATAACATCTTCTCTAATTGGAAAGTGGGCAACGTTCTCCCAAATATCATCATCAAGAATAATTGTGACTCCCTTTACTCGAGAGGTAGCAATTTGATCTCTAAATTTGAACCTAGAGTAAAATACCCTAACTAAGTCAGGATAATACGTACCTTGCATTTGGATGAAAAGGGAGAACTCCTTGAATTTCAAGGAGATTAGGAAAGTTGAATCCCCTATTGATGAACTGCTCACCAATAAGGAACTTAGGAGAAATAATAGCACGTTTCTTCCAATATGACAGAAATTCTTGTCGGTCGTCTGCATCAGAAATCCATCCTTCTACAGAATTAGGACGGGGTTGAGATGAGGGTGCAGATCTTCTTCTAGTGGGGATTTTTGCACGAGAAGATGAGGTCATTGAAGTATTAGAGGATTAACAAGAAGATTTAAGAAGCTAAGTGTAGCTAGAAGAAGGCAAGATTGATAGAATGAGGCAAGAAAGCTTGATTTCAAGAGATAGAAGTGAGTAGAAGTGAAATGGAGGTCCCTATTTATAGCCAAGCATCTCCAACGGATATATGAAAGTGAGTAAGGGGCAAAAGAGCCGTTGGCAACGGCTAGGAATGCAAACTTGCCAGGTTTAATCGATTAAAACTCAAATTAATCGATTAAACCAGTATCAGACCCAATTAATCGATTAATTTGAGTTGTTAATCGATTAACACTAGTTTTAATCGATTAATAGATGAATTAATCGATTAATCCAGAGAGGAATGTCGTGTTTTGGGTGTTTTGGATGCAAATAATCGATTAAAACTCCAAATAATCGATTATTCCAGAGAGTATATCAAATTTTTGAGGTTTATACACATGATAATCTATTAACATCCTATACAATGAATTATACATCACAACCATCCAAAAACTGTCTCATTAAGCAGAATTTAAGCTATTTCTAGTATCCCTAAGTCTCTTCTAAGATCATAGAATCTATCCTTGGGTAGAGGCTTAGTAAAAATATCTGCTAATTGATGCTTTGTATCAACGTACTCTATTTTACAGTTTCCTTTGTTGATATGATCTCTCAAAAAGTGATGTCTAATTTCTATGTGCTTAGTCCTAGAGTGCATTACTGGATTCTTAGTAAGATTGATTGCACTCGTATTATCACACATCAAGGGTATGTCATTTAAAAATATACTATAATCTTCTAACTGTTGTTTCATCCACAGAATTTGAGCACAACAATTACTAGCTGCAATATATTCAGCTTTAGTGGTAGATAAAACAATACATGCCTATTTCTTAGAATGCCAAGATACCAAGGATGAACCTAACAAATGACATGTTCCACTAGTACTTTTCCTATCAATTTTGCATCCACCATAATCAGCATCAGAATATCCTATTAAACTAGTACAAGCATCAGATGGATACCATAAACCAAAACCAGTAGTTCCTTTTAAATATTTTAAAATATGTTTTACTGCAATTAGGTGAGATTCTTTTGGACAAGCCTGAAATCTAGCATACACACAGACAAAATGCATAATATCAAGTCTACTTGCAGTTAAGTATAACAGTGAACCTATCATACCTCTATACATAGATTGATTAACTTCCAAACCTGATTCATCCTTGTCTAAATAGCATGAAGTTCCCATGGGTGTGTTAGCTTCCTTTGAGGTGTCCATTCCAAACTTTTTAAGAATCTCTTTGCAGTATTTGGTTTGAGAGATGAAAATGCCATCTTTAAGTTTCTTGATTTGTAGTCCAAGGAAGAATGTGAATTCTCCCATCATAGACATTTCAAACTCTCCCTGCATTATCTTAGCAAATTCTACACACAACGAATTATCAGTTGATCCAAAAATAATATCATCAACATATACTTGGACCAATAAGATATGTTCTTTTACTTTCTTTATGAACAACGTAGAATCAATTTTTCCTCTATAAAAAGCATTTGAAGTTAGGAAACTACTTAGCCTTTCATACCAAGACCTAGGAGCTTGTTTCAACCCATATAATGCTTTCTTTAATTTAAAAATATGATTAGGATAACTAAAATCTTCAAATCCAGGGGGTTGCTCCACATAAACTTCTTCTTTAATAAAACCATTCAAAAATGCACTCTTAACATTCATTTGATATAATTTAAATTTCATCAAAGATGCATAAGCAAGAAGTAGGCGTATAACCTATAACCTGGCAACAGGAGCATAAGTCTCATCATAGTCAATACCTTCCTCCTGACAATAGCCTTTGGCAACAAGTCTAGCTTTATTCTTTGTTATATTTCCATCTTCATCAAGTTTATTCCTAAACACCCATTTGGTTCCAATAACTTGATGTGATTCTTCTCTTGGGATTAATTCCCAGACTTGATTCCTTTCAAATTGGTTAAGTTCTTCTTGCATAGCAATGCACCATTGGTCATCTTTAAGTGCTTCCTCAACATTTTTAGGTTCTATCTGTGACACAAAAGCTACAGACATGCAGAAATTATTCATATTTCTAGTTCTTACCCCTTTTGAGATATCACCAATGATATTGTCCATTGAGAGTCCCCTTGGTGATTGCCATTCTTTTGTTAATTCAGGTGTTTGAGAAGACTCATTTTCTTCCAAATACAATTCATCAAGAGCCTCTTATATATTCATCATCACCTGCAAGTTCTTTATTTGACTCAAGAGGATTTCCCCCAAGGTCTACAATCTCATCAAAAGTAACATGAATAGATTCTTCAATATTTAAGGTTCTTCTATTAAACACCATGTAAGCCTTGCTAGTTAATGAATAACCTAAGAAAATGCCCTCATCAGCTTTAAAGTCAAATTTTCCTAAGTTGTCCTTTCCATTGTTTAACACAAAGCACTTACATCCAAAAATTTTCAAATGAGCAACATTAGGCTTTCTACCATTAAACAATTCATAGGGAGTAGATTTAATAATTGACCTAATGAGCATTTTATTTAAAACATAACATGCAGTATTAACCGCATCAGCCCAAAAATATTTAGGAACATTAGATTCATTTAACATAGTTCTAGCAAGTTCCTCTAATGACCTATTTTTCCTTTCAACTACACCATTTTGTTGGGGAGTCCTAGGAGCAGAAAAGTTATGTAATATTCCATTTTCTTCACAATAATTTTCAAACTTTTCATTTTGAAACTCACCACCATGGTCACTTCTTAAAACTTTAATTCTTAAGTCTTTCTCATTTTGAATTTATTTTGCAAATTTTCTAAAAACCTTAAAGGCTTCACTTTTCGTAGTTAGGAAAAATGTCCAAGTATATCTAGAGTAATCATCAACAATCACAAGGCCATAATAATTTCCACCAAAGCTTTTTATCCCAGAAGGTCCAAATAAATCTAAATGTAATAATTCTAGGGGTTTTGAAGTGGAAATAAAATTCTTTGATTTAAATGATGATTTTACTTGTTTACCTTTTTGACATGCATCACACAATCTATCTTTTTCAAATTTTAACTTAGGCAAACCAATAACTAAGTCTTTTGAAATCAATTTATTCAAATGATGCATATTTATATGAGCTGCTCTCTTATGCCATAACCAAGGGTTCTCTTCCTTAGCAACTAAACATGTTATGCTAGAATTATGTAAACAATCCAAATCAATCAAATATATGTTGTTATGCCTAATGCCTTTTAATTCTACATTTTCGGAATCTATCAAATGTATGGTGCAAAATTTACTTTCAAAAATTACCTTAAATCCTTTGTCACATAGTTGACTTATGCTAAGGAGATTATGCTTTAGCCCATCAACAAGAAGCACATCCTTAATTTCCAAGGTGTTTGCACCACCTATATTTCCAATTCCAAGAATTTTCCCATTGTTGTTGTCCCCATAAGTTACATATCCTTGTTCTTTAGCTTTGAAACTCACAAATTTAGTTTTATCGCCAGTCATATGCTTTGAGCATCTGCTATCAAGATACCACATAAACTTCTTCGATTTGGAAGTTTCCTACAAAACAAGAACATAGTAATCGTAGTCCCCATAACTTTTGGGTCCTTGGGGTTAGAGACACACAAATCATTTAACTATTGGAACCCAAATATATTTTCCTTTAGGAACACCAAAATGTTTAATTTTACATCTATTTGAAGTATGACCATGTTTCATACAATAAAAACATGCTTTAGATGTAGCTTTTGAAAATGATGCATTTCTAACAATAGATGCTTTAGTTCCTTTTTCAACCCATACTCTTCTATTTTTAATTTTAGGCTTTTTCAAAGGAACTTGATGGTTTACACTATTTTGAGTCATAACAACTTTATTCTTATTATTATTACTTAATTCCTTTTCGGCTTTATCAAGCAAATGATTAAGTATATCAATGTCATATTCATACTCTTTACAAGATGCACATGCTATATTCTTATCATCATTCTCATCTATACATACAATTTTCGTTTCTAAGGTTTCTTTTTCTTCTAAACATGCAATTTTCGTTTTTAAGGACTCTACCTCCTTTTCGGATCTACTTAAACTCTTTTTCACAGCTTTGTATTCATTTTTCAAGTCCTTAAAGGCACTAAACAATTCATTATATGCATTTTGCAGTTCATCAAAATTATTTTCATCATCACTTGAGGATGAGTCGGAATCACTAACCTCATAGTCAGAAGAAATGATGTCATTTGCCAATAAGCAAATATTTGCTTCAACTTCCGCATTGCTTGACCCCAAACTTGAGTCATTATCATCGGTTCCTTCATAGGTTACTCTTAGTTTTTCCCACATCTCTTGAGCACTCTTACAAATGGATATTCTGTAAAACTCATCAAGGGTTAAAACAGATGAAATTATATTCCTAGCCCTAACATCATATTGGACTTTCCTATTTTCTTCATCCGACCATCTAGAAAATTGTTTTGGTACTTCTACTCCATTTTCAAAAACTTTAGGAATAAAAGGATTGTTTAAAATAGCGTCCCAAACGCCTCTATCAACAGGCTCTAAAAATATTTGCATTCTTACTTTCCAGAAAGGATAATTTTGACCCGCAAAAAGTGGGGGCCTGTTGATGGACGCACCTTCGGCAAAAGTTTGATTTTGTCCAGCCATTTTCGAAAAAATTTGAATGACTATCAAAGCAAGCTCTGATACCACTTGTTAGAATCGCGCAGCGGAATGTTCGCGTGGTCGGACAAAAACCAAGAGGGGGGGTGAATTGGTTTCTTAACAAAAATTAAGTTTTCAAAATTTTCCCCAAATTTTACCGATTAAAAACTGTGTAAATGTAAATAGAGTAGAGATAGAATCTTACACAGGAGATTTATACTGGTTCGGATCAAAAGACCCTACGTCCAGTTGCTAATCACTCAAACAGAGGATTAACGCTGTCACTATAATCAAAGTTGTTACAAACAAATTACAATGGAAAAGATAAAGTAAAGAAAACACCTCTCTTGAAATCCACAAGAGATGAAGAACAACTTTCCCTAGAGACGGCACAACACACAATCCACTAAGAACTCCACTTAGTGATTCTTATCGCTTCTAGCCCACCCCAGGTTCCAAAAGCCCATTTTTCTTGCAACAAACAGTCCTCTGGCACTCACAACACTTAACTTTTGTCTGAAAAAGGTTGTTCTTCTTTTCTGAGTGCCATAGAGAAGCTTAAGTAGAGAAATTAGGGTTTGGGAATTGGGATTTTCGAAACTAGGGTTCTTGGAAATAGGGTTTTCGAAAATAGGGTTGATTTGAAGTTAAAAATCAAAATATGACTGAAATAATCGATTAAATGAAGTGTTAATCAATTATTACAGAGCCAAAATCAACAGAACCCCAAAACTCTCTGTTTTAATCGATTAAAAGACCTTTTAATCGATTAACAGGCCTGTTAATCGATTAACAGGGGTGTTAATCGATTAAACCAGTGAGCAGATACAGAAAATGATTTTTCTCACTGTTTTAATCAATTATTTCACCACTTAATCGATTAAAGCCGAGCCACTTTGATAAATTTGAGCTTTTTGAAGCTTCTAAGGTGCAGACTATGTACCAGCTATCTCAAACTCTAATATTACAAACTCAATCTAATCAAAACAGAGTTATTACACTATAAAACAAGTCTTCAACTCTTTAAGTCTTGTGTTCTTGAATCATCATCAAAATCAACAAGCTTCATGTCCATGTACGTTCAACATCAAGTCCTTGAATGTTCAATAGAACAGTACGTAACCGAAGATAATTAAAATATGACCAGTACAAGACTGAAGATAAATAAATAAACATAAAGTAGGACCAGTACGTAACTGGAGATAATTAAAATAGGACTAGTACAGGATTGAAGATAAATAAATAAACATAAAACAAATTAGTAAGTAGTTTGAGATAAATAAATAAGTAACAAAATAAATAGAATGAGGTTAGACACATCTCACTTCACAATTATAATTAAAATAAAATAAATAAAATGATAATAGTCTCCTCCCTTACCTTAATATTGTAAATGATACATGAAAATTTGTCTCCAAGTTATCTATTTTTTTCTCTCTCTCCCTTCTCCTTCTATCTTTTTCTTCTCTCCCTCTCTTTTCCTTCTCTCCCTTTCTTACCTTTTTTTTTATCACACCCTACCTTTTATACAGTAATATTTTTATTTTATTTTAATTTTTTTCTTGAATGATTCTTATCTCTTTCATTAAATTATTATTATTTATTCTTTGATCAATCAGGTTGATCCCTTCTTGGACGAAGAGATAAGCAATATTATCTTTTTTTTACCATATATATACATATTAATAATTATATATAATATAATAATTATTATTGTTATTAATTCATATTATATCTATATATTTTAATTGTAATAGTATATAATAATAATAATTATTATTATATTACTATTAATTTTATAATATATTATAATAATATAATAATAGCAATTATTGTTAATTTCATAATATATATATATATATATATTTTTTAATTGATAATAATTATTATTATTACTTTAATTAATAATAACCACAATAAATAATAATTTTCTATTTAATAGATATATTTTTATTTTAATAATAATAAATAGTTGTTATGAATATTTATTTATAATAAATTAAGAATATATATTTAATAAATGCTTGTTTTATTATAAATATATTTAAATTACCCAAGTAATGTAATTTAATGCAATGTATCTCGAAAACTTTTACATTATAAATTTTGAGTTGTTACAATTCTACTCTTTATTTCTTGATTTAAGAGCATTTTTTAAGTTAATTATGTTTTCTATAAACCATGCATTTAACATGTTTTAATAAAAACATAGTATAATTCAATTTTACTAAATTTGTTGTATTTTGCATAATTTTAGCATAAAAACACACATTCATACATTCATAAGGCATATTTCGTTTTTTGTTTGTTTTGTAGGAGGAAGGTAGTTTGAGATTATTTAAATTGGGCCAAATTAATGGAAATAAAGAACCAAATTCATGACAAGCATCATGTGCAATTGAACTTCACTCTTTTCATAAGCAAAGTTGTCTTGTATGGCCCACTAGAGATGTGGATGACCAACAATTCAAATGCCCAATGTGTTATTCCATTTCATCAGTCCATGTAAACATTATAAATGGAATTTTTGAATCAATCACATTAACTATTGCACGAAGCCAATTTAGCTAAACTAAATGCTAGCAAAATCCAAGAATTATATGCAATCAGTGTTGGACCAGTCAAATTAGGAAAGATGCTAGATTATTTTTTCTCTAATCAGTCCTAGAATTTTCTCGCCACCAAATTTGTCAAAACAATCAAAACCTTCTTTTGCAAAAGAAGCAAAAATCCAATTTTGCAATTTTTGATTGAGGAAATATTTAATTTTTATTACAATTAATTCTTGGATTATTTTCTCTTGGTCAATCATCGATGTATATCATTTTACTCTTTATTTCTTGATCTAAGAGTATTTTCTAAACTAATTATTTTCTTTATAAATCATGCAATTAATATGTTTTCATTAAAAACATAACATAGTTAAATTTTTCTTAATTTGTTGTATTTTGTATAATAGGTCAAACTTTACTTGTCCCATAGGTCAAATCGACCATTTTAACAACTTTATTCTATAAGTCTCTTTGGTATGAATTGTCTTTCACCAATGGCTTCATATTGATCCTCGTGGTGGGGAGAAAAAAAAGACCTCCTCCAGATATTTCACTTTTATCTCGTTTGTCGTTGCTTGTAAAGGAGTTTCCTCTTAAACAAAACCGACTCCATTTTCTTACACGATGTCCCTCGAGTATTTGGACAATGATTCTTGTTTTTTTCATCTATGTAATAAAATAAACAAAAATCATTAACAAGTGGGAATAATAAATACAAAATAAATAAGTTTGAAGCAAAGCAATTCGGTCAAAGCAAGAATCACTTACGTTGGTGAAAACACATGCTTAAACAAGAAAAAAAAAAGAACGTGAAAATGACCCACTTAAGCCAGTACCATTTGAATCGAGAATATAATTAATCTTAAGAGAAATAATAATTTGATTAAGCATGTAACATCCCAATTTCTGTAATTAATTATATGCTTAAGTTCCTACAAATTATTATATAAGTATTATGTAAACTTTTTATGAGAAGAAAGGATATATAAAAAAAATGATGTACAGTATCCTTGTTACGAAAAATGAAAAGAGAGAAAGAGAAGGTATTGTGGCCTTAATATATAATTGAAATTAAGGCAGTGAAGAAAATTCGAGAAGGAATTTAAGTCAGTAAGTTAAGTCGAGAAGGAATTTAAGTCAGTAAGTTAAGTCTATAAATAGGATGAAATTTGACAACTAATTCATGACCAAACAGAGAAACACTAGATTCTGAGAAGCGAAATTTGAAAGAAGAAGAAGAAAATGAAGGATTTGAGAAATAAATCGGTGAAATACTAGCAAATCTTGGAGAAATAGGTATGGATTAGATGTTTAATTTTATTCATACGCTTAAGATTGAAATGTTTGATTTTGATTAATGTTCATTGTTTTGAAAATTTGAAATGTTGATAAAATTCATGAAATTAAGAATCAATTATATAATAAAATTGTTGTTTTTGACTTAAATTGAACATATTTCATGTTTAATTTCAATTTGGAACTAGTTTGGTTGCCTGAAACTTCAAATTGAAAATCTAGATGTTTGCCATGGCTTCCTAGACGTGAGATAGAAGAAAGGGATAAGGTGAGAAATTTTGAAAAAGATCAAGGGCAAAATAGTTATTTTAGGGACATGGAAGGAATTATAGAAATATTCAAGGGTAAAATAATCATTTTAGGGACATGGAAGGAATTATATAAATGTTTAAGGGTAAAATAGTCATTTTAGGGACATAGAAGGAATTATAGAAAATGTTCAAGTGTAAAATAGTCATTTTAGGGACATGGAAGGAATTATAGAAAATGTTCAAAGGTAAAATAGTCATTTTAGTGACATGAAAGGAATTATAGAAATGTTCAAGGGTAAAATAGTCATTTTAGGGACATGGAAGGAATTATATAAATGTTTAAGGATAAAATAGTCATTTTAGGGACATCGAAGGAATTATAGAAAATGTTCAAGTGTAAAATAGTCATTTTAGGGACATCGAAGGAATTATAGAAATATTCAAGGGTAAAATAGTCATTTTAGGGACAAATAAGGAATTATAGAAATGTTCAAGGGTAAAATAGACATTTTAGGGACATCGAAGGAATTATAGAAAATGTTCAAGGGTAAAATAGTCATTTTTTGGACATGGATGAAATAATAGAAAATGTTAAGGGTAAAATAGTCATTTCAGGACATGGATGGAATAATAGGAAATGTTTAAGGGTAAAATGGTAATTTTACATCCTAGGGACATAAATGGAATTTTGGAAAAAGGTTAAGGGTATAACCCGAGATAGAGCCAAAATAGCCCAGTATTACCTCTTTGTCTACTAGGAAAACGACTTAGTAAACGTTCAAATTTGAGGTTAGTATCTTCATCAAAGTTATATGTTATTGTCTTGTCTTTCCAACGCAATTGGAGTCACCTTAAAAAGGAGGTCTAGAACTCGAGATATGGCCAAAACACTGAACCATACTTTTCCAGCGTCTAGTATTTAGTTTAGTATTCCCACTCAGTCCGGTATTTTCTTTTAGTCCAATATTTTTGTCTTTCACATGAGTCTTGGATTAATGCAATCAAGTGAATATAATTTCTGGAAAATTGTTACTTTTGGAAAGTAGTAGATTATTAATAGAAATTGTCTTGTCTGAAACATCTATGAATTGTAATTGAAATTTTGAATATATGAATGAGATGTTTCTAAGTACTTAATTGATGATAAATTTTTTTGTTCCATTTCATGCAAGACATAAACATAGTACATGAAATATTTTATGGAAGTCACAGAAAAGTTTTTACAGAAAAGTATTGGAAATTACTATTAAGTCGCTATCAAGGACGATTGGTAGTAGCAATGATGTGCAAAATAGAATTTTGAAAATATTTTTGTGAGTCATTTTCTTAAGAATTTACTATCAAGAGCATCTGATAGCGGAATATGACTACGAAAATGGCTGGCCAAATGAGACAGAGAATGTATCAGAATGAATGATTGAGAATCAAACTACCAGTATCTCTGATAGTAAATGGGGAGTAGAATGGGTAAGAGAGGACCTTTGGTCTATGGGGATGGACCTCTGGTCTAGGGAGTATTTGGGCATGGGCAATCCCATAAGTGGCTAGTCTTTATTTGATTATGTGTCGTGGTAGCCTGCCGGGTGCACTGACACTCCAACTACTATATACTTGTTCGTGTTTAGTGGGGCATTGCCGAATCACCAGACGGGGTGATGTTAAGCTCTAGTTCCACTAGACACTCATAAAAGTCTCCATGGAGCACTGAGTCAAAAATGATTTTTTAGATTTTGAGTTAAAAACATGATTTTCAAGTTTTACGTTGAGTCACATGTGCATATCATAAACATATTGCATGATGAAATTGTAGATTATTCATGATTTGTATGATATTCTTTATTATGTTCCCATGATTGATTTATTTGTTTCTCATAATTAATTTTTGAATTAAATTATATATGGTTATATATTTATATGTAGTTATGAACTTATTATGAAGGAATGTTTCATTGTTTGATTTTATCGTATGAATGTTTGCTTTGTTTGTTGTGGGTAAAATTAAATGTCTAACCCCATAAATATTTTCAATCCTAGATGTTGGTGACTGTAGACCCCAAATCTTGTCTGGTCTCATAATAAAGACCAGAAGACCTCCTTTTTGAAGATGGATGAAGCCTAAAAAGCCATTAGGAGAGACTATTAGGCCCCATATTAGAATAGGAGGGATTTTCTGCATGTAAATAAGGATTTTCGCCTTTTAAGGTCGAGACCATTGTCTCGTATTCGGGACCGCCATCTCGTATTCGGGACCGCCGTCTCGCCTTGTGAAAGTGGCGAGACGGCCGTCTCATTTGGCGAGACGGCCGTCTTGACCTTGTCAGACGAGACGGCCGTCTCGACCTGACAGGCGTGAATCCCTATAAATAGCTGCGTCATTCCCCTCATTTCACACAGTTATTCCATTCTCTCTCTTGTCACTTCATAAAATTCTCTTCCTAAAACCCCTCTGAAACATTTCCGGAGTTTCTGAGAGTTTCTAAGAGTTTTTATAGCGTTTTTGAGAGGTTTACGGCGCTATAAAGAGTGACGGGCTGCCAAAAAGCACCCTAATTTTCAAAGAATTAATAGAAAGCTTACCTCGGAGGTTTCTACACTCTCTCTCTCTCCTTTACCGCTTTATTTTTAATTATGCAATAGATATTAGGGTCATGTAGTCGTAATTTTAAATTCCGCAAATAAAGGGTAAAAACATATTTTCACCGGTTTACTTATTTAAATAGTTGGCTTATCATAGGGAACCCGAAAGGGGCGTCGTAAGGGAACTAACACTTCCCTTACACGTAACTAACTTCCTTACCCAACTCTGGTTCTAATGACCAAAGTTGGTTTTTCGAAAACCAACGCCTTTTCACTCCTTTTTCGATATTTCCGGTAAAAACGTCGGTGGCGACTCCAGAAGAACCCTTCAAAGTTAGTTCTTAGGTTAGCCCGGTTATCGGACAATCCAAGAGCACCTTTTCGAAAACATCGCCCCTAGGTTCAGCCCGGTTATCGGACAACCTAAAGGCGTTGTAACCACACCAATAAAAATGCGAAAATTGGAAAGTCGGAACCATCGCGTCGCTCCGACGGCGGCAACAGATGGCGACTCCACTGGGGAAGCCTAGAGAGTTGATCTCATTTAGTGATGGGCTAGCTTAAAGTAAATAAACCAAGAAATTACGCTTTTACCCTACCTTGTATTATAACATGTTTTAAATGCTTGGCTTTAATAACTGTTGTTTGTTTATACTTACGTAATTGTTTGAAATACAAACTGTACACAAACCCTTGCACACAACAGTTCCCTCTATACCTGGGGGCAAGTGAGAAATCCATAGGGAGTGGGTGGCAGGTACGGTTCGCTGTAGTGATGGCCTTGTGCCCACCAGTGTGATCGGAAACCACCACTCAAGGTGATAACCTTCCTCTTTTGACACAAAGACTGACTATGACCTTAGTGCTAAGCATGGTCGGAAGGCTGGAGAGTGGGGACCTTATAATGGGGGCACCTTGGGGACCTTAGCCTTGGTGAGAACAATTAGAACCTACCTTCGCCAATGCACTTTTCTGCAGGAAAACCCTACATCGTGATTAAAACGACTTCTCGCCTGTTCGCAGATGATCGAATTGTGTGCGCATTTGCTTGTTGCATTTGTTTGTTGCACAGCATAACCAAACAACAGAAAAATCACAAAAACATTTTTTTGCAATAAACACCCTTATCTCAGACAGTCTGCTTTTTAGCTAGCCTGACTTCAGGTTCTTTGTAAGCTAAGTAGCCACGCAGTCCGACAGAAGAGATAAGGGAAGCTAAATATTATTCTTTCGCATAAACACCCTTATCTCGGACAGTCTGCCTTTTAGCTAGCCTGGTTTCAGGTTCTTTGTAAGCTAAGTAGTCACGCAGTCCGACAAAAGAGATAAAAGGTTATGAATAAACCAAATAAAATAATAATAATAATAAATAAAATAATTTTGACAAATTCGTATCATTCATATCACATCATGTCATAAGTGGAAAAAACCAAGAAAGAAAATAAATGCATAAGAAAAGTATGCATGTGCATCATTTTAATAAATCCCCAAAAAGTGGGTCTTAGGAGCATTTTTTGGGAAAATTACACTACTAGAAAAATGGTTAATAGTGACCGAAATTAGTAACCGAAAAATTCAGTCACTGATAGTAACTGAATCAGTGACCGATTTTCGTTTTATATTTAGTGACTGATTTAGTGACTAAAATTTCAGATCACGAAATCGGTCACTGATTCGGTCACAAAATCAGATCACTGATTCGGTCACTACTAAAAAAATGGTTAATAGTGATTGAAATTAGTGACCGAAAAATTCAGTTACTAATAGTAACTCGAATCAGTGATCTGATTTCTCTTTTTATATATATTGATCGATTTAGTGACTAAAATTTCAGTCACTAAACAAATAATATATAAATTAGTGACTATTTTTTATTTATATAAATAATTTTTAAAAATATTTTAATAATATATTAAATATAAATCTACTTAATAATTTAAAATAATTGATAAAAATTTTAATAACATTATAAAAAATTTAAAAAATAGTTTATTAACTTATTAAATAATTTAGTAATATAGTATGTAAATAAAAAAATTAAAATTAATTATTAAATTAGTTACCGATTTAATCATTAAAATAATTATTAATTTAATCTCTTTTATATATATAATCAATGATTAAATTAATTATTAGTTTAGTCTCTTTTTGATATATATATATATATATATATATATATATATATATATATATATATATATATAAAATGTTAATAAAAATGTATTTCAATGTATTTATAAAAAAAATTAAAATTATTTTAATTATTGAATTGATATTTCAAATTTATATTAATATTTTAAATAATTTAGTAATTGGATAATTATTTTAAGTTTATATTAGTATTTTTATAAAAGTGTAAAGATTAAGTGAAGTTATTTTAAAATTTAATTAAACATAATAATATAATATACTATTAACCATAAATATGTGAAGATTTAGTTAGAAATTAATTTTAAGTTTTATCGTTTTTATTTAAAAAAAATTGTTAAAAAAATCAAAATAATTAATTTAAATAAAGAATTTTAATTTAATAAATGTGTTAATATTATTAGTTATTGGAGATTTAAATTTATAATAATAATTATATAAAATTATAGAATTAATAAAATTTAAATTATTGGTATTTTTTTAATCATGAAGCTAAAATTTGATAATATTAATAAATTAAAATTAAAAAAATAAAAAAAAATTATATATATATATATATATATCACGTTAATTATTTTAATTAAAAATAATTTCATAAAAAAACTAATATTTGAAAATAAAAATGCAAAAGTATATAGTTTTTCTTTTATTTAATTATATTTTTTATTTTTTACTTTTTGGGTTTTAGTCCATAACAACAATTTAATTGCTCTAATTTCCACAAAAATATATAATTTCTCTTATTAACAATTTTTTTTAATCAGATTAAGAAAATTATTACTAATAAGATTCAAAACTAGTACCTTAGATTTAGATATTAATACTCCAACCACTAAACTGTTAGAATTTTTTAATAAAAATTTACAAATAAATTATATTTATATACAAATAAATATATATCCGTGTAAATATATAAATATAAAATATATAAATACAAATATATTTATATATTTTGATATATTTATATATTTATATGTTCAATGTGAGGATCACGCTAGAGGGTGAAAGTGTGTGTCGAGTGAGTTTTCAAAATTTGATGTCAAATTTGTGAGCTGAGTCTCTTTATATGGATTTGTAATTTAATGATAGAATATAATCTTTATAATTTATTTATATAATGATATAAAATAATTGTTTTCTTTATTTATTTTTATTTTATTTTAATTTATTCTTTTTATCTTTTTTTTCTTCTATTATTTAATTAAAATTCTTATATTAAAATAATTTTTCATTATTAAAAATAATTAAATATTTATTTTTAAAATTATTTTTTAAAATTATTTAATTTAACAAATTATTATGAATTAATCTATGTCTGGAAAAAATAATTATTAAAAGATGATTTTGATTAATTTATAATAATATATGTTAGGAAAAAATTGTTCTATTAATAATCATAATTAGATTAATTTATAATAATTTGTTATATTAAATAGATGTTAGTTGATTTTTGTGATATTGAATAGATGTATGAGTGAAATGAAAAAACACATTTTGATATATTTTTTCCACTTGGCTCAAGTGTATTTCCATGGTGCAAAGAAGCAACAAGTTGAATCTCAATCCTTTCTTAAAGCCAAATATATTTCAGCAAGTTTAGCAACCAAACAAACAATTTGATTAAAGAGAATACTATAAGATTTTAGTGAAGAACAATATACTCTAATTGTCCGTTGTGATAATAAATCGGTCATTGTTATGAACAAAAATCTATTTTATCATAAAAGAACATATAGTCATCAAACATAATTTTATTAGAGAAATAATAGAAAAAGAATTAAAGTTGAAGTTTTGTTAGTCCACTAATTAACTTGCTTATATTTTCAATGAATACATTGCCTAAAGAAAAGTTTTAAAAAATAAAAGAAGTTTTAGGAGTTTAATAACAACTCATTAATTAAGGAAAATATTGAGTAATGAATTGTCATAAAATAGTTAATAAAAATTGAAACATTGAAGACCTTTTAAAACTATTGAATTATATAGATATAATTTTTATATTTGTAACTGATTAACATTAAAAGATTATTTACAAGTCTTTATAATATCTCTCAACCTAACTAACAATATTTTACCATGAAGGTGTTCCACTAGTATAAAAATAGTATTTTATGACGATTCTAATTCATCCATCATAATAAATTAGATGATGGTAATTTTGTAATTAAAATTTTTTTTTATCATTTTTTATGTTGGTTCAAAATTGAACAATCATAGTAAGTAGATTCTATGTCGGTTCAATTTTAAATTGCCATAGTAAGTGTTTTATAAATTATAATTTAGACACTTTTTATGTCGGTTCGATTTTGAATCATCATAGTAAGTACTTATTATGACGGTTTAACTTTGAACCAACATAAAAAGTGACTTTGTGTTGAATTATTGACAAACGTACCAAAATTATCAATCATAATATAGTATTTTGATTAAATAAAAGTCGATTCCACGAGGAACGGTTTCAATGGAAATTCTCAATTATATGCTTACTAAGTGGATTAAAACAAATTGGATTTTGCATAAAGAATTAAATTGAAATTAAATAACAAAGAACTGTAAATTATTGAGAAAATATCAATTAAAGGCACTTAAGATTGACTTCCTTTCTTATCCCTCTTTTGTAATGACTATGTCAATTAACCTAACAATGTTGATGTCACCTACTCAAATCATCCATGTTGATTCCTCACACATGAAATTCATAAGAAAACCTAATAAATGTTGATTCCTCACACAGTTAAGAGATTTTTCATCATTAGGTTTAGGGTGTTACGTAATTGATATATTCATTCCATTCCTGGCAATTAACGTAACAAATATTCTTACCGTGATCTAGGTAGGATTCAAGATATATTTTCCAATCATATCCCAAACATCAAGAATAAATCATTCCAAAGCACAAAGGATAAGAATAACAACATCAAAACATAGATTAATATCTCAAAATATCACCATGATACAAAAGAGTTCAAAGGAAGTGCACCAAATCTCAAGAGAATGAAGTTAGCCACTCATGTTGGCCATTACAATGCTCCAAATGAGGAAGAAGTAAAGAATTGATGAAGATTGGATGAAACCCTAGTAGTAGTCGCCCATCTTCTCCCCAAAACCGCTTACCCCCTCTCAAAACTTGTCTTATCTTTTTATAGGAGAAATTGGGCTTTTGGGTTTCGCGTCTTTCGCTCAAGCGACAACACTCGCTCAAGTGAAAGTTCCCTATTTTCGCTCAAGCGACAAATTGCTCGCTTAAGCGAGTGAGTTCCAGAGACGAATAACTAATATTCGCTCAAGCGAATTCATTGGGGCTTGAGTGACTGACTTTTAGAGAAGAATAACTTATATTCGCTCAAGCGAGAGTTTATCTCGCTCGAGTGACTTCCATACTGAAAATCTTCTTCCTCCTTACAGTTTTGCTCCAATGATGTTGATAATTATGCTCCTTACTCTTGTATCAAGGTATTCTCGAATTCATCCTATATTGGGAGAAAAAAAGATTAGAATTAACATAAGTTAAGTAATTTCATAATAATTCAAAGTATAATTATATCAACTTTTTACCATTTAACACTTTGTCAAATTTAAATATGAGACACTTTCTATGTCAGTTAAAATTGAATCGTCATAATAATTACTTACTATGACGGTTCAAAATTGAACCGACATAGAAAATTCTTACTATGACGGTTCAATTTGAACCATCATAAAAAGTGTATAGATTTAAAATATTTAACTTTGTTTTATCCTCTCTATCTTTCTCATTTTTTTCCCCTTGTACGAAGAATTCTACTCAACTTTTTTTTTTCATTGTCTCCTCATTACATTCATTTATTTTTGTTTTCCTCATTCTTGAACCACTATTTCCCACAATCTTTTCCTTATTTACAACAAAAATAAAATATGAAAGCATTATCTCATTTTTCTATATTAGTTTATATTTCCTTATTTAGTTTAATGGAGTTGTCTAATATGTTATATTGCAATTATTATTATTATTATTAATGAATAATTTTTCATCCAATTTAAGTTAATACATTTACATTTAAGGTTTAATTATATTTTCGTATGTGGATAATATTTGTGTTTAATTTTTAAAATTTGTTGCATCAAAACTATTTAATAAAATATTTCTGAAAAATATAATTATATAAAAAATATTTAATACAAGACTTTTTATAACGGTTAACTGATATAAAAAGTTATATCTTTTATACAGTATGCATCTATCGAATTTACAACCAATATAAAAAATCTAAAATAATCTTTATAGATTTTTTTTTTTCACATTGTTATTACATCTTTCCGGTCCAGTTTATATCCCTCTTCGGGTATATTAACTGTGATAACATCCCATTTCATGCAGGGAGTAAGAAGCTAACTGCGGTAGATATCACACGTCTTCTGTACAACTTGAGCAAAGATTCTTTTCTTTGATATTTTCTTTGGTATCTACTTTATCGGCTTTGGTGCGTCCACCACCATCATGGAAAAAGCTCTAAGGAAAAACCAAACAAAGATCTAGGACGATTCTTGGGGTAGTCATTTTTTTTTTCCTGTAATTAAAAATCTAGTTCAAGTTTTTTCACATTGTCAATGATACATATGTATTTTAATCTTAGAAAATGAATATTATTTTTTTCACTTAATTCTTTTATATAAATTAAATTGAAAGTTGTTTAACATTGAACATATTTGTTTTGTTTAAAGTTATTATTTTTAAAGAGTATTGTTTTATTATTTTTACTAGATTTTTCATTAATACATTATACAACAAACTAATCCTACTCATATTTTCATGATTGTTATTGATTCAGCGATTTTTTTATATATTTAATCTTCACTGCATAATATCTGATATGTTGATTATGTTAATATTATTATAACAATAATAACTAATGAATTAATTGAACTACTATTTATTAATTGAATATATAATTTATCAAGAATACAACTTATAGAATAACGTTTTAATATTTTTTATTTTTTTATTTTGCCCACGATTTCAATTACCATTTTAATTTTTTGTTTTTGTTTTGTCGAACCAACATGAACGAAAAAGCAAATAAAAACTTTCAGCTGAATTCACTCGTTCTGAATTTTAGCCAATTGAAGACTGACACGGCAAGGCCAATGGGTTTGGTTTGGCATGTGTGGAACATATGATAGATCTTCTTCGTTAACTTTAGATTAAATAATATATTATTAATAAATAATAAATAAATATAAAAAATAAAAAAATAGAAAATAAATTTGTGAATAAATAAATAAATAAAATAATTATTAAATTTTAAAAATAAATTTTTACTAAACTTTTTAACCATTCACCTCGTTTACAATTAACCATACATGTTTTGCTGAGGTATACATGCATTCCTCAATTGGCTAAAGAACCTGAATTATAACTTTTGATCACAATAATCTTTATATTCTCACACTACAATAATTTTACATATTAGTTATGACACATTCTGTAGTTATTTTATAGCTAATCTCTCGCTGATATATTTTGCTACAGATTAGCTACGGAATAGCTATGAAATAGTCCGTAGCTAAATCCAAGTAACTAATTAGATACAGATGTATTCTCTCTCAAATTTGTAGCAAATTTTATCGCTAAACTGTCGCTAAATCCCTCGCTAATTTAAATGATGAAATTTTGTTTATCTCTAGCTAATTTGATCTCCTAAAACTTGTAGCTAATTTGTAGTTAATCCTTCGCAATTTTTCTCTTGTCAATCCGTAGCTAATCTCTCGCTAATCCCTTGCAATTTCACTCTCGCTAATTTGTAGCTAATCCCTTGCAATTTTTCTCTCGCTAATCTGTAGCTAATCCCTCGCAATTTCACTATCGCTAATTCGTAGTTAATCCCTCACAATTTTTCTCTCGCTAATCTGTAGCTAATCCTTGACAATTTATCTCTAGCTAATATGTGGTTAATTCCTCGCAATTATTTTCTCTCTAATCCTTCGCAATGTTTCTCTCGCTATTTCATAGTTAATCCCTCACAATTTTTATCAAAATTCTTTTCTCGCTAGTCCGTAGCTAATATCTAGCTAATCGGTAGTTAATCTCTCACTAATTTATAGCTAATCTCTCACAATTTTATTGGCGTAATAAATATTTCTGCTAATGTATCATCATAACATTATAATATCAAATGTTTAGCATTTAAATTATTACTCATATTCTTAAAAAAAGAAGACAAACTTATTAACTTTCAATATAAAAGTATTGTTTAAACATAGTTAAAATGATGTTTCAAACAATTAAAACATAACAAAAATAATATTTCAACTAAAAAGTTTTGTATAACACAATTAAAAATAGAAAAAAAGTTTAAAGTACGTTTTTATCATTGTTTCTTTAAGGCAGATAATAAATCTTTTTTGAAAGACTGTATTTATTCTTGCATTTGTTGTTGCATGAGTGTTTGCATTTCTGCCTGTGTCTTCTTTTGTGATTACATCAATGCTTGCATATCAGCTTTGTGCTCGCAACTATGTTTTCATCTCGCTCTTGCAAACTAGATATCTCGTGTAGCTAAGGTAGTGATTTCTTCAGTGAGAGGTGTGGTAAGATTTTGGGAAGAGGGACCTTCAACCGATGCAGATGAAACATGTGAAATACCAAGATCCAAACTCGACCTATACCATAAATTCTACCTTTTTTTATTTTCACCAAGCAATCTTTATCCAAATAACAGAATCAACTATAGGATGATTTGATGTATCTTCCCCATATTTTTCAATCATAGCATTTTCATATGATTCTTACATCAAATCAATATTTTAGCAATATTATAAATAAACAAAATTTAATATTTATAAAATATACACATTTACAATGAAATTTTTTGCTTTGTTAGACACATATTCACCATCTTTCTTTTTATAAACTTTGCTATATAATTCACCATAAGAAATAGGACATTTGTGCTCTTCTTCCTGTGAAATAATTTACAATTCAAGATTCAGACATCAATATACCAACATCAAACCTAATATTCAATTTATAACTAATAATCAATATTGATTAACAATTATATGATCAATGTATTAAATGTATAATGTATGAATACTATTTTTTTCAAGTGTTGTCCAAAGCTTCTTGATCCTCTTGTGTGCATCATGGCATCAGGCTTGGTAGCCCTATTGGCCTTACCTGCAATGGACTTCTTTTTCCATTCTTCCGTTGCCCATATGTCTAAATCCACCCCACATCTCTGTCATTGTACTTCTTGGTCCAAAATCCTTTAAGTCTTCAATATTATCTGAATTTGACTTCTCTTTTGCCTTTTTCCTTACCTTAGC
Organism: Sphenostylis stenocarpa; assembly: GCA_963425845.1. Classification (NCBI taxonomy): domain Eukaryota; kingdom Viridiplantae; phylum Streptophyta; class Magnoliopsida; order Fabales; family Fabaceae; genus Sphenostylis; species Sphenostylis stenocarpa. The sequence goes on from OY731405.1 coordinate 30,604,263, forward strand.
TAAAGAGTCATAATATCGATCCATGCATGTCGATTCCAAATTTTTCTTGCCATACTCTAATCATAAGTTGATGCAAAACGATACTTGTTCTATACCAATAAAAATTAGATAAATTTATTATTTAATACAAAAGTTAAAGCAAAACTATTTAAGTATTTTAACACAATAATTACTAACCATGAAATCATTGAATAAATTTTCTTTCATATCAACAAAATAATTTTTCCAATTTGGTGCTGGATTTGGCATTCTCATAAGTAACTCGGATATAATATCTCGAAGTTACTCGAATCAGGAACAAACCTCCTCCTACAATTTAAAATTCTCAATGTATAAATTATTATGATTTAGTAATATAAAGATAAATAACTAATAATTAAGTTTAGCTCTACTTATGGGTTATTAACTCGTTGCACCCTATTTTCTCATGTATCCAAGTAGGAATATCCAAGTGCCCAATTCTCGGTTGTCCCTTCCCATTATCCTGGCTTGCACCCACATAATGCAGAGGTTCCAAACATATACTCATAATATAACATGCACTCATACATATAACAACTAACCCAGTTTGCATAGGGATATAATATACACAAATATCAGAAAATAAATGTCATATTTATGCATCATTAGCAGAGATAAATGACCTAATTAGAAAGAGAATCATAGACACAAACCTCATTTTGTATCATATTCTGAAGAAATTCAACCAATTGATTCCTGTACTGGCAGCGGCGCAGTAGGGCAACGACAACGGCGCAACAGCAGGTAGCAGGAGCGACGACAATGAGAGTGGTAATGAAAACAAATACAATTTAGATCTTAGTTGAAAATGAAAGTAGGAGATACAATTTAGGTCTTACTTGAAAATGAAAGAAGGAGACGTAGTTCGAGCGGGAAGGGAATTTTGGGAAAAAAAATAATTTAATATTTTTATTAAAAAAATTTAAATTTAAATTTTTTTTATTATTATATTAAAGATGTTTACATTTAAAATAATATTTAATTAAATAAATATTTTAATATAATAACACTTTTTATAAAGATTAATTTCTAAAAAAAGTTATTTATAAAATTTTCTATTAATTTAAATTATTAAATACTTCCTACCAATTTAAATTTATAAAAAATTTGCAAAAAATAATTTTAAATATTTATCAATTTTTTTAGATATTTTTTCAAAAAAATTTATAATTATTTTCAAATAATTTATTTCAGGCACAGAAAATAATTTATATATATATAATTAATATATTTATAGTAAATTTGGTAAAAATAATTTTTAAATAATTTTATAATTATTTTTTTCTATAAATTTTCTATAATTTAACTATAATTATATGTTATATAATTTAACTAAAAAATAGCTTCAAAAAATAACATAGTTAATATTTATAGTTAGGGATTAGTGATAAAAAAATTTAACTAAATTATTTTTCTACTTAGTGAAGGAATAATTACAAAAATATTATCTTTTAGTTATTTTACTATATATTAAGTGCAATTTTATTTCTTCATTATTTCATAACTAATTAAATTCAAATTAATGAAAAATAAATTTTCTAACATATTTTTCTGGTGTCAGTTCTTAGGGTTGATTTCACGGAGATACTGTGAAAGATAAGATAGAATAATTGTTGTCTATTATTACAATGATTATTTCTTGATTAATTTTTTCGATTTTCGCAGCAAAACAAACTTACACGTTATAATTTTGTATTAATGAATTTAATATTAAAATTTTAAAAGTATATATGAATTACGAGAAATTCTACTGTCTTATTTTATATTTTTTCGAAATAATTGATTCTTCAATCTATAAAATTGTTTTCATGGCGTTTATATATCTTTCGTGAATAAATATTTTTTTTACTTAATATTACTTTAAATGAGTCTATCAACCTCGTGATTCTTTCTTTGACTTAGCATGCAAAAAGATATACATGATTGATTGTACTCTCTCGTTCCGAAGTATTTTTTTCATCATTATGGCTTAACTAAAGAGCTTTATCAATTTTTTTATTGAAAATGATAATTAAGTGTAAAATCGTGGTTTCCTTATTGATTTTCCATTTTTATGAACATAAAACCCTAAAATTTAAGTATAAGAAATCCAGAAAATTTTATTGGAGGACCATAAAATTTCTGAAAAGACGTTTCATATGCCAAAAAAAAAACTTTAAATGATATTAATGTTTGTTCTCAGATATTTTAAAATAATATAGATAAACTTAATTACCTCATTGAATATATTATTGAGCCTTTTTTTTTCAAATATATTGTGAATTAAAAGAAATTTATATATATATATATATATATATATATATATATATATATATATATATATATATATATATATATATATATATATATATGAAGTTATTCTCAAACTTAACTATCAGATATTTTAAGCTATCAGAAAAATTATATATTAATATTTTATCTAGAGGATATTAAAAGAGGTTTATCCTATTATATTGATTTGAAAAGATTGAAAAATATATTAAATTAAACAATAAAAATTATAATTTAAATTAAATAAGATCTATTTTGATATATCTTTTTTGGATGATGATGATGATATATATGAGTTTAGACAAAATATAGTTCAAAAACTGGTTGGAAGACATGTTTTATAAAATAATAATAACTTTTTAAATAAAAAAATATTATTTTATTAAAATATATATGTATTATAAATTAATTTCACAAATAATTTATTTATTTTAAAAATAAATATCAAAATAAGTTTCTAATCATATTTTATTTCAATATCTAATTAAAATTAATTATTATTTTTAATTAAAATTAATTATTATTTTATATTAATAAATTAAAAAATGATGAAAATGAAAAATAAGTTTTTAATCATTTTCCTTTACCAACCTATATTTCTTTTATTTCTCTCTTCTATGCTAACAAAATCTAAAAAATCATAGCCTGTTTGGGAACCAACATCAAGGAACCTCTTTAAAGAGGTCCTCATAGTACAACTTTATTCTTGAACACTTGTGAAAGAGTTAGAAAGAGAGAGTGCAATTGATTAAAAAAAAAAATATTCTCACCCGATCGATAACACAGTGACCTCTATATAACACCCTCTTTGTGGCACTTGTGAGACCATACTCACTCATCCCCCTTCCACTCTTTTGAGAGAGATCAAAATACGCATAGTTATACCAAAATGGTAATCTATCACAATGGACAACTCCATCGTTCCAACCCATCGAAACCCGGGAAGGATTCACATAAGGACGTTCCTAATAATCTCATGATGCAGAAAATAATGGAAAAGTTAAAAGAAGCAGACAGAGATAAAGATGGTTGCTACAACAAGGATGAACTCAAGCATGCTCTCAGAGAATTGGGTGCCTTCTTCCCTGGTTGGAGAGCCAACCGTGCTCTCGAAAAATTTGATGCCAACAACGACGGTCAAATTAGTGGCCAGGAAATCGACGATCTCATTGAGTATCTTCGTTCTCGCGGGTTTGGAAAATAAGTCATCCATCATTTAGTTCATCAAATGATCAATCACTCTCTTATATATATCTGTGTTGTGAGATCCTATGTTATATAATATAGTTTGTGTTTGTGTTTTCATGTACCCTCCGTGCCCACACACCTAAGGTTGAAGATGGATTACAAATCATGACAGATAACTTTGTTTCTCAAGTATCTGATCAGAGTTTTCTTCCTTAACTTTGTGTGCGGAAAAAATAATGCTTTCAATAGGATTAGTTGTTTGAAGGATGTTATCATAGTTAGTTATCGGTACAAAGAGACTAACTTTGTGCCACGTGGACTGTGAAGTCCTGGGGAATATGTATCAACGCGCGGCCTTGTTTGCTGCTGATAAAATAACAACTTGTTGTAAGTGCTTTCATGTTTTGTTGTCTGATTCAACTTAATTTCTTATCGTTCTGACGTTCATGCATGCATGGGATCTGACAACTGATGGTAATTACAGCCTAAAGTTAATTTTATAAAACTTTAATGAAGATCGGTGAAAGACAAAGACAGACATAACGAAAATTGAATATAAATTGCTTAATTTAACTTATGTTCACTTCTCAAAAAAGACCTTTTTTTTATTTTAGATTTTTTGTTTTATATTAAATATTTTTTATATAATAATATTTCTTACAAATATTTTATCAAAAAATTTTAACGTAACAAACTTTAAAAATTAAACCTAAGTATTATCTAAATACAAAAATACAATATAAATATATTCACTTAAATTAGATGAAAAATTATTCATAAAAAAATTATAATAATAATTACAATATAATATATTAAATAATTCTATTAAACTAAATTAGGAAACATAAACTAATATAGAAAGATGAGATAATGTTTTCATATTTTATCTTTGTTGTAAATAAGGGAGAAGCAAAATTGTGGGAAGTGGTGATTCAAACATGAGGAAAACAAAAGTAAATGAATGTGATGACTGAGACAATGAAAAAAGTTGAGAAGAGTTCTTCCTACAATGAAAAAAATAAAAAAATGATAAAGATAAAAAGAATAAAACGAAACTAAATATTTTAAACTTAAGTACTTTTATGAAGGTTCAAATTGAATCGTCATAATAAGAACTTTCTATGTCAATTTAATTTTAAATCGTCATAAGAAATACTTATTATGATGATTTAATTTTAATTGATATAAAAAATATCTCATATTTAAAATTAACAAAGTCACTTTCTACGTCGGTTTAAAGTTGAATCGTTATAATAAATACTTGAACCAACATAAGAAATATCTAAATTTTAATTTATAGAGCACTTATTATAATGGTTCAAAATTGAACTGATATAGAATTTACTTATTATAACGATTCAATTTTAAACTGACATAAAAATAAATTTTAATTACAAAATTACCACCGTCCAATTTATTATGACAAGTAAATTAGAATCGTTTATAAAATACTATTTTTATACCAACATTTGTCCTGCATTAACAAGAGTTTTAAGTGTCATTAAGAAAAAAAAAAGAGTTCTAATTATTAACATACAGGAGGATAAAATAGTTTGATAAGTAGTCGGTCCATTAATAATAATAATAATAATAATAATAATAATAATAATAATAATAATAATAATAATAATAATAATAATAATAATAATAAGAAAAATCTTTATCGTGGTCAGTGTAACTATTCTCTTTCAGACAAGTATATATGAATAATAAAATTCATGTATACCATATGATAGAGATTCTTCCTTATCCTCTTACTTTTCGGAAAAGTTACTTTCAATTTATACGAACAAACCAAATATTAACGCAATTGGTGACTCGTAAGAACCATATTTCACGCAAACGTATCCTATATTTGGACAACGTGACGAGAATAATTAAGGCAACCTTAGAAGAATAAAAATATAAGATAATCAGATAACTTGAAGATTTTTAATGTATAATATATATAATTCATCAACTCCCTTTATTTATATATATATATATATATATATATATATATATATATATATATATATATATATATATATATATATATATATTCCTTTCAGTTAAGATGACTCTGATGACAAGAATTCTTCACAAAATTATAGAAATATCGTCACAAACTGTGTAACGACATGATGAACAACATCACAAATTTATTAAAATCTGTCACAAACCTTTTTTCGTCATAGAATTCAATTTGATTGTTGTTGATTAACTGAGTATCCAACCGCTTAAAATAAAAGTGGATATTCAAATAAAATCCGCTTAACCATAAATTCAAGTAGATGTTGTATTCACGGTTGTTATTTGTTTCAAGTGTGTTGTACATCATTTAAGCGTGTACCGCTTAAATATGGATGTGGAGTGACTTTCACTTAAATCATTGTGATGCCGTTTAATTGAAAGTCACTAAAACAAATAATAGTGACTTAAACGAATTTTGCTCGAGTGAATGTATTTTTCGCATAAGTGATGAATTTGTAGTATTTTTATATTTAAATGAGAGTTGCTTAAGCGAACGATGAGACACTTAATTGTTTAAAAGTGTGTTAATTAAATAATATAGTGTCAATACATAACTAAAATTGAAAATGAATCTATGATCTCTATTATTTGATTCTTCTTCATCTTCTTGAACTCGTGCATGAGGTCAGACTTGTGGAGTTTGGATTGGAGGGATAAATTAGATTGCTGGTGGAAATTGGATTGTTGTATAAGTTGTGGTTGAAATTACATCATAAACTAAGTTATTTGTTCTTGGAACAAACATGACTTTTATTGAGAAGTCATTATCATTTTTTTCAGATTTTTATTTTCTTCAGATAGGTTGGTAACCTACGTTTTCATCTTGTCATGTTCTAATGATGTTATACGATTTGATAATGAAGAAGACAAAATTTTATGTCTGTCTGACACAAATCCTAACCCGTAAACTCGTCTTCTTTTATCAATACATCAAACAACACTATAAAAGATATCATCAGGTGACTAGATTTTACATCATCAGATTCCTCTAAAACTCTCTTGGGAAGACATTTTTCATATTCATCGTTAAAAAAAAAAGAAAACAGTGTGATGTTTAACACATGTGAAATAATAAATGAACAAAAATATATTAAAAAACTTACAATAATTCTTTTGCCCTAGAAGACACCACATGCATGTCCCTTAACAGTTTTATGGGTCTTCTTGAATAAGTCCCAACAAGTTGGAGTTGTATTTGTAGTTGTTGCTAACAAGATATATAACATTAGAATGTAGGAATTAAATAAATGAAAATAATGTAATTAACAAATATGAAAATAATTAACATTACATACCAAACATTTAAAACATCAGAAGCATTCCTATTTTGACCATTAGTTTTTGTTATATCTTGCCAATTTTTATTATGTCATTGTTGATGTAATTGTTCTCACATTGTTGTTGGAATCCAATCTTCGGCATCAACCTCATGTTCCACCCTGTACATAGCATTTGAATACCCTTCAGGTGCTTTATGTTCATATGTATATCGAATTTGGGTGTCATGTTCTGGCAATCACTTGTACTTCCTCTACATAACAAAGTTATTTCTCAATAATATTTGACAAGTATAAAATTATAATAAAACTAAAAATAAAACAAATATATACCGTAAATTCTTCCCACCACATCCTGACCACATCTAGAGATTCACTATCAACTTCCTCATATGTTTCCCATTTTCCTTTAAAATTCCCCTTTAATATCTATATTATGTCACGTGTGGGTTGAATCTGGGGATCAAACCTGTAAAATAAAACTTTTGATGAAATTAAATTTAAATACCTAAACAACAAATGAAATTGAACATTTTAAAGGTTTAAGTTTGCTTAAGTGCTCGATGGTCCTGGACAAATCCATCTTTGACCATCAAGGTATAAAGTTCCAATCTCAAGAAATCGATGCATACGAGATGATGCTATAGGAGGGCTATTGGTAAATCCGAGACTAGGTGAAAATTGAGTTATTGGTTGTGATGATAAAGGGCTAAAGTCTTAATAAAAAAAATATATGTAGGTGGTCTGGGAATGGAAATTGGTGGTCCAGAAAAATGTGTCGTAGGAATGGGGGAGGGGTTTTTACTCTTTATTTATTCATCTAAAAGTATTTTATAAGCTAATTATTTTTTTTATAAATCATGCATCTAGTATGTTTTCATAAAAAACATAACATAATTCAAATTTTCTTAATTTGTTACATTTTGCTTAGTTTTAGTATAAAAACATACATGCATACATCCATAATGCATATTTCTTTTTTTTTGTTGGAGAAAAGTAATTTGAGATGAGCCAATTTGATAGAAATAAAGACCCAAATTAATGCAGTCGAGCTTCACTCTTCTCGGAAGCCCAAGTTTGTTTTTATAGCCCACTTGTGGAACATTACAAATGAAAATTTTGAATCACGTAAATTAACACTTGCGGGAATCCAATTTAGCTTAATTGAAGGACATCGAGAATCAATAATTAAATGTAAATCGGTGTTGGATCACTCAAAATAGGAAAGAAACATATTATTTCCTCCAAACCAGTCCTAGAAATTTCTTGTCACCAGGGACGGATCCAAAAATAATTTAAACAGGGGGAAAAATGTAAACTTTGATAATAAATATTAAATAAAAGTTAAACATATCATACCTTTTATTTAAGTTGTGCACGTCTTTCTTTCATAGCATAAAATTCATCAATAATAGAATTTGTATCAAACTTCTCAGCAATCCTTCTCTTAATATAGGTAATCAAACAATCAGCTAGAAATTCATCTTCCATCTTATTTTTGAGACTATTTTTCACAATCTTCATAGTTGAAAATGACATTTCAGTTGTAGCAGTTGAAACAGGAAGAGTTAATATCAAACGTATTAAATGATTAATCAAAGGATAATTCAAATATTTTCTTGTTTTCACCAATCCTTGACATAGCTCAGAAATTGTTGATAGATTTCTCAATTCGGGATGAAAAGGAACATCAAGCTCATAATGTTGAGCTTGTATTTTAAGATGCATCTTTTCTTGTTTAGTAAAATCATTAGGATAAAACTTTGTTACCAATTCACAAATTTTATCCACATTGAATGATTTGTAAAGATTTCGTGGATCTAAAGTTGAACTTAAAGTAAGCAATCCAACCATATTATCAAAAAATCTACTATTAAGCTCTTGCAATTGAGTATCAACGGTAGCAATTAACAAATTAATACGATAATAGTGCTCAAATGTAATGTGATCAATATTTCGACGAGCTCAACCTCTTCTAGGAATATACAAGGTACTCATATCAGGGGTGCTAATTTCATGCTTCTCACAAAATGACATTACTTCCTTGAGAAAGCTTTCCCAACCTGATTCCCTCATTTTTTGGATCAAGCTTTTAGTAGTAGAAACAAAAGACATTGCATTTAATATGTCTTGATTCTTATATTGCAAAGCATGATAAAGCTCATGGGTAATTTCCAAGATATCTCTCATAAGATGTAATAGAAAAATAAATTCAAAAGATGTGAGAATATCATAAGAACTATTAGCATCACCGCGGAGGAAATAATTCCCTTCTTCTATAGCTTTTTCAAGAACTTCACAAGTAGCATCATACATGCATAATAAGCTTCGAATTAAATTTAAATGAGATCCCCATCGAGTATTTGCAGCTTTTTGTAAAGTGCCTATTTGATTGAGTCCACTACCTGTTTCAATATCATCACTAGCAATCAAATTTGTAATGACTATTGCTTGAGCAACTTGTAATTGGTCATGTCTCTTAGGAGAAGCAATCACAACATTCACAATCACTGTTAAATTTGAGAAAAATTGATGAACATGATAAACTTCTCTGGCAGCTACAACTAGTGCTAGTTGTAAGGATGAGCAAGACAATGAATGTAATATGCTTAAGGACAATCTTTCAAAAACAAAGCTTGCAACCCATTCCATTTACCACGCATGTTGCTAGCTCCATCATATCCTTGACCATGGAGATTCTGAATATCAAGACAATGACGAGAAAGAACACTTAAAATTTCTTTTTTCAATGTTAAAGAAGAAGTGTCAGAAACATGAACAAGTTAAAAAAATCTTTCTTGAACACAACCATCTTTATCCACAAATCTCAAAATTATAGCCATTTGTTCTCTTTTTGATTCATCTCTAGCTTCATCAATAATAAGATAAAATTTTGAATCACCAATCTCTTCACGTATGATAACACGTAGCCTTCTAGCAAAGATATACAATAATTCTTTCTGAATATTAGGTGAGGTATATTGAGCATTTCTAGGAGCATTTTCAAGAACAACTTTAGCTACATCAGGATTGTAAGAAGCCAAAAGTTTTATCAACTCAATAAAGTTCCCTCTATTCAATGAATCAAGACTCTCATCATTACCTCTAAAAGCACATGCTTGAAATGTGAGCCACTGAATTGCATCAATGGAAGTCTTTAGCCGTAAACGGTTATTTGCAATAATTTTAGTACTTTGCCTATTGAAGACTTTTTCAATATGTTTAGATTGAGCCATTAAGTCATCACAAAAATTTAAACATCTTTTATGTAATGAATTAGGACTAACTCCTTCATGACATAAAAATGCAGAATTTTTTCCATCATTCACCTTTTTCCAATTTTTAAATCCTACTTCAGCAAAAGCATTTCTTCCATCATTTCGATCACCATGATTATTATTGAACAAGTAGCAAGGCAAACAAAATGAAACATCTTTTTGAGGTGAATATTCTAACCAATTAGGGAATTTTTTAAACCAAGATGGCTGAAAGTGTCGACGATGATTTCCAATACTAGAAGTTGGAAATCTTATATTTGTAGGTTGATATGGCCCTACTTTTATATAAGCTCTACGAATTTTGTCACGTTGGTCAATAGGATATTGCCAAATATAAAGTCGTTTTCCAAGATCTTTCTCAAGTAAAAAGATATCAACTTCTTCTACTCTAGGAGCTTTAGATTGATGTTGTTCAATGACAACTATTTGTATGCTTGAAGGATGAATTGATTAGTTATTAACTTGTGTGCTTGATGGAGGAGTTAATGAGCTACTAACTTGAACAGTTTCATTAGCTTTTCTTTTAAAATATGTATCAATTGTAGATGATTTTCCCATGATACTATCAAATCTATATATTCTCACCCTAAAATGTCATTGATAACAAAAATTAAAATTAACATAATCACATAATTATAGTCAGAATAAATTTCTAAAACCTTGTGATAACAATAAAATTAAAAAAAATATACATACCAATCATATAGTAATATTAATTTCAAATTTATTTATCAAACTATAACTAAATGAAAAAAAATTATTTTATCTTACCACTAATTTATGACCTTGTCTTCAAGAATCTCCAACCTTTGCTTCCAAGTTCCAATTTTGTACTATTATTTTTATTCTTCTTTGAACTGATGTTGATCCTAAAATAGTCCATATTAAAGAAAAAAACACTATAAGTTTATTAATGTTTTTAGTAGTAAAGTTTTAAATTTACTTTTTTTAAATTGATGAAGAAAAATAAGAAAAATACTTGCAAAATACTTAATAGAACTTAACGTAACAATGTACTTTTGTTACACCATTTTTGTAGTTTTGAAACTTTTGAGAATTCAAACGGGAGAATGACACACTAGTTTAGTGTGTGTTTGGAAACACATTGAAATCCTTATGTAGGTAGGTCCAACGCAGAAGTTACAACTTCATCATTCAAGTAAACGTGAATCTTTAGCCTTCAAACATGAAACCAAACACACCTGCAGAGAAGAATGGTTGGAACTTGGAAATGAAAAGTAAAAAAATATAGAACTATTGTTAGCTTACGAGTTACGATAAAAGCCAAATGGTTAACTTCTTAGATAAGTTTCTTTAACTTTTTCATTTATAATATTATATAATATAATAATTTTATTATAATGTATATATATATATATATATATATATATATATATATATATATAAATTTTGAAAAAGGGAGGGGTTGGGGCCCATGCTTGCCCCCCTTTGTATAAATATTTCCCTACATGCCCAAGATATGATTTTGATAAAGACAATGATTCAAACAAGCTCAAGATGATTCCTGAAGACTAGATAGAGTCTTATAATATTGGATATGAAGGTACCAATTGATGAAGTAATATTATGTATAAGCCTCCAAAGCACAAGTGTGATAAAATTTCGTAACATGATATTTTTCACTGTCATAATGAATTATGATGCATCAGAAATGAAAAAAATGATTTTCTCTGTCATAATTGATTATATTGGTAATATAATTGATTATGACAGTTCATATTTGAAAAATATCCATTTTGAAGAATAAATATTTTTGAATACATCCTGATTTTTTATCCACGAAAATATTAATGTCCAACGACCATTTTTTGATGTTATTTTTCTATTTAGTTAAGTTTTGATGGAAAATAAAAAAACACACAATTATAGAATTCAAAAATACAATTTACATTCAATCAGTTTTGAGAAAAGAATTTTGAGCAAGACAACAGAGATATTTTACATGTTCTGAGAAAACCCTTTTCTCTACTGCCTTTTGTGCTTTCATTGTTAATCACACTTGTCCTTGGAAGTTGACATTCTACAGGCTTGTAAAATTTGTTGTCTCCATTACCAGGTGTGACTGTTCTAATTTTATTGTCTTTATCCTTTTGTAGGTTTAGGAGGTTTGAGTTAATCAATGTTATTTTAGGGTTTTCTGTGTGGGAACTGTTCATCCCTTTGATTTGTTCAGGGAGATGTTCATCCCTAGTGTGATTCTAGGGAGGTGTTCATCCTTAGTGGGATTCTAAGGAGGTGTTTTCATCCTTTGATTTGTTCAAAGGAGGTGTTCATCCCTAGTTAGATTCTAGGGAGGTGTTCATCCTTAGTAAGTTTTTAAGGAGGTGATTGTCTTTTGAATTAGTTTGCTTTTTACTAAGTTGATTGTAATTTGTGAACTGAATTAAAAAGATAGTGAATTAGGGTCACTCTTGTGTTAAAAGTTGACTGGGAACTGGATGTAGGGTTGGCTATACCCGAACCAGTATAAATTACTATGTGCTTTTCTCTTCCTTATACCTTTGTGATAACATCAACTTATTTCATTCCCCTTATCTCTCTGATTATATCGCTTCTGCTATATCTGTTCAATTTGATAATTAAAATTGAATAAATAAATATTGGACATCTTAAAATAAATTTTTAATTTGGCATTTATTTAATTTGTGCATCTATCCACCCCCCCCTCTAGATGCCATTTGTCTAATAAGTGGTATCAGAGCTTGGTTAGATAAGATGTTTCTAAACGATCTATCAAGATGTCTATGCAGAATCAGGTTTACAGGAAATGAGCCTCAATAAACAGACCACCATTATTTGAAGGAGAAGACTATCAGGTTTGGAAGGCGAGAATGGAAATATTTTTACAAACACTAGATTACGGTGTTTGGGATGTTATACTCAATGGTCCCTACATTCCGATGAGAACAACGGAATCTGGAGTTGTTCCAAAAAAATTTGACCAATAGACGACGGATGAAAATAAGCGTGTCCATTATGATGTAAGAGTCTGAAACGCTATTGCTTCTGCCTTAACTTGTAATGAATTTTTTAGGGTCTCACAATGCAAGACGACAAAAGAAATATGGGACACTCATGAAATGACACATGAAGGAACAAATGAAGTAAAGCGAGCACGTAAGAACACACTCATCTAAGAGTATGAATTGTTTCAAATGTAATAGAATGAAAGCATCACGGATTCCAGACACGCTTCACACATATAGTAAAACACTTGAAAGCATTAGGAAAGAGTTTTGACAATGAGGAGTTGAACATAAAGATCTTGAATCCTTAGACAAGAATTGGCAACCAAAGGTCACTACTATTACAAAATCAAAAGATCTCATAGAAATGAATATTGCTACTCTATTTGGAAAGTTGCGAGAACATGAGATAGAGCTACAAAGGTTAAAGAACGGTGAACAGAATCAAACCAAGAAGATAGCTCTAAAAGCAGTAAAAAATTCACAGGAAGAAAGCGAAAATGAAGGTAAGTTTTCGAATTCTGATATATCTCTTTTAACTAAATAGTTTTCTCGTTTTATGAAGAACAAGAAAAAGAGACAACAAAGAAAAGAGAAAATCAATAGATACGAGTGTTATGGATGTGGAAAGTTTGGTCATATCAAACCAGACTGTTCGGAACTTAAGAAAGAGAAGAAAGATGTGAAAGAGAAGAAGAAAGAGAAGAACGATATCTACAAGATAAAACACAAATCTTATATTGCTTGGAAGGATAATGATTCTTCCACAACACAAGAGAGTTCTTCCGAAAACAGTGATGGAGAAGAAGAAACAAATCTTTGCTTGATGACAAAAAGTGATGATGAAGCCTCATCACAAGAAACCTCATCACAGGTAAGCAATACAAAATCCTTAAATGAATATGATGAGTTGTTTAAAGAATATCAAGATATGTATGAAGGTTTGACCAAGTTATCTAAGAAATACAATGCACTTAGACAAAAGTTTAATGCATTAGAAAATACTATTGGTATTCTTAAAAAAGAAAATGAGTGCTTCAAGAAAGATGTTGAGAAATTTAAAACTTTGTCTAAAAATAAAGAAGTTGCTAAACCTTGTGAAAATTGTAATCATTTGGAAAATGAGATTTTCAAGTTAGATAAAATAATGAGTGATTTTTCTAAATCTTCTGCAAATCTTGATTCTATGTTAGGTTATCAAAGAGGAAATTCTAGCAAAGCTGAACTTGGTTACAAACCCAAAGAAAGTCTAGAACCTCATAAAACTATTTTTGTGAAAGAGTCAAGGAAAATAGATGTGAAACCAGTTTTAAGAACTTTAAGAAATTCATTTAGACATCTTTAAAGAAAACCAACATGTTTTTATTGCATAAAATTAGGTCATACATCAAATAGATGTTACATAAAATATTTTGGCATATCTAATGGCAAATATGAATGGGTGCCTAAAGGAACAAAACATTTATACATGTCTAGATGATAGTTTGAACATCTAATAGATTATGAATTTTTGGAAAAAAAAATTCTTGCTATCATAATCAATTATGTTGATTCTGAAAGTGTTGTGATAATCGATTATTATCTCATGGTTCTATTCTTTTATCCTTAGTCTTTCGACAGAGACTTGTGATTCTACTAACCTTTTTAAGGACCCAAAGATGATGAAAGGGTACCTAAATTTGTATGTTGATATTGCAGGTGATTATCAAGGTTAAGAAATCAATGTAGGTTGTTGGAGCTAAATGGGTGTACAAGAATAAGCTAGATGAATAGGGAAGTATTACAAAGATAAGTTTATTCTTGTCTCACATGCCTCCGCATTGAATATCTGCACTTATCTGTCACATAAATTCGATTGTTGACCAACTTTGAAATTTGAAAGTTTGAATTTTGAAAATATGAATTTATGAAAATTTGAAATGATTAAAGTTTGAAATTTGAAAGTTTGATTTTTCAAAATTTGAAATTTGAAAGTTTGAATTTTGAAAATCCGAATTTATGAAAATTTGAAATTATTAAAGTTTGAAATTTTGCAGTTTGAGATTTTTGAAATTTGAAATTTTGTAGTTTGAGGTTTTTAAAATTTAAAATTTAAAATTTAAAATTTAAAATTTTGAGATTTTGAAATTTGAAATTTTTGCAGTTTGAGATTTTTGAATTTGAATTGGAATTGAAATTTGAAATTGAAATTTGGAATTTGTTGGAATTTGAAATTTGTTGCAATTTGAATTTGAAATTTGGAATATATGTGAATTTGAATTTGAATTTGAATTTGAAAGTTTCCTCAATAAGAAGATTACAATTGGGGGAAACTATTGTTTTCCATTCCATTATCTCTGAAGTTATTCTATTCCCCTATCTTTCTCTCTCTTCATTTGCCTTGGGTATCCTAGATATTGCCTCCTTAATATGATGTTCTTCTCTATGACACTTTGTAATGCATTATCTTCTCTATCTTGATTTATGTACTAATTTGTGCAAAGTTGCGCTCGATTTCTATTGCAATATTTTTCATAATTATCAATGAAATAGGGAGAGATTTTGATGATATTAATATGTGTGAAACATGGGGAGATTTTTTTTTCTCTTACAATATTTTTTTGATTATCAATAAAACAAGGGGAGTTTTTTTTTCTTGAAATACTTTTTTATGATTATCAATGAAACAAGGGGAGATTTTTTTATGAATTAAAATATGTATGAAATTCATTCCTAATTCTGAATTAAACAGGGGAGTTAGGAGAAGTTCTGCTCAGATGAGTTAGGGGGAGCTTTGTTATTAACATATCTAGGAGGAGTTTAAATATACTGTGTTAATCTGTGCTACACTATACTATGCAAATTTGTGTTAATCTTGAGCTGGTTATATAGAGTCAAACATTTTAATTCATTTCAGATGTTTCCTTGATCATCATAAAAAAAGGGGAGATTGAAAGCAATGAGAGGGAGATTGATAGAAATATCCCTACATTCCCAAGAGATGATTTTGATGATGATTCAAGTCAACTACATTCAAGTCAGCACCATTCAAGATGAGCTGAATTAAGGACATCAAGATGAATTAAGGACAAGCTGAATTAAAGATGTTGGTGATAATGTGAAACATTTCCCTACATGCCCAAGATATGATTTTGATAAAGAGGATGATTCAAGCAAGCCCAAGATTATTCCTGAAGACTAGATAGAGTCTTAGAATACTGGATATGAAGGTACAAGTTGATGAAGTAATATTATGTATAAGCCTCCAAAGCACAAGTGTGATAAAATTTCGTAACATGATATTTTTCACTGTCATAATCAATTATGATGCATCAGAAATGGAAAAGAATTATGAGCAATGCAACAAAGATATTTTACATGTTCTGAGAAAACCCTTTTCTCTACTGCCTTCTGTGCTTTCATTGTTAATCACACTTGTCCTTGAAAGTTGACATTTTACAGGCTTGTACAATTTGTTGTCTCCATTACCAGGTGTGACTATTCTAATTTTATTGTCTTTATCCTTTTGTGGGTTTAGGAGGTTTAAATTAATCAATGTTATTTTAGGGTTTCCTGTGTGGGAAATGTTCATCCTTTTTGTCGCTATCGTCAAAAGAGGCAGTCAGAGCGACGGATGGTTTTTTTATTTGACTCGCATTTTAAAAAGTGTGGTCATCACCCTTAGGATGTCCGATAACTGAACTATTCTAAGGGTGAGGTTTTCATAAATGGGTCCTGGAGTTGCCACCAATATTTTAACCAAAAACATTGGAAAAGGAAAAAAGAAGGCGGTGGTTTTAAGAAAAACCAACTTTGGTCATTACAACCAGAGTTACGTAAGGGAGTTAGTTACGTGCGAGGAAGGTATTAGCTTCCCCACGACGCCCCTTTCGGGTTCCCTATGATGGACTGTTTTTATTAAAGAAATAAAAACATTAAAATTATGCTTTTACCCTTATTTATTCATTACAAAAATTTAAATTATTGACTACATGGCCCTTAATAACTAATGCACATAGATGGTAACTAATAAAAGCAATAAAATAGAATAAAGAATATGAGGGAACCTTCAAAGCAAGCTTTTTATAAAATATTCTTGAAAAGGGCGCTTTTTGACAAATCCCACGGTCTACAATGCAGCTCACTCTTCTCTCGAAGCACTTTAGAACGCTTCCTAAGAACTCTAGAACTCTAAAAATGCTTCAGAGGGATTCTAAGAGAGTATTTTGAGAAGTATGCAGTTGGAGAAGTTGTAAAAGGTTGTGAAAACGAAGTGAAGGTCCCCCCTTTTATAGGAATTTGTAAGAGAGTATTTTGAGAAGTATGCAGTTAGAGAAGTTGTAAAAGGTTGTGAAATTGCCGTCTTACCTGACAAGGTCGGGACCACCGTCTCGCCTTTGGCAAATGGCGAGATGGCAGTCTCGTCAAACGGGAAGGTGGTCTCGCCTTTGGCGAGTGACGAGACGGCGGTCTCGACCCTTTGGGTGGAATTTCTTATTTTTCATGTACAAAAATCCTTCCTATTCTAATGTGAGGCCTATTGATTAATCTTAGGGACCTTTTAGGTCTTGCCCATCTTCGAACGGAAGTCTTCTGCTCTTTATTTTGAGGTCGGGCGAGATTTGGGGTCTACATTGACTACATGACCCTAATATCTAATGCATAAAGAAGGTAATAAAAGCGATAAAAGAAAGAGAATAAGGGATGTAAAAACCTCCGAAGCAAGCTTTTATGTATATTCTTGTAAAGGGCGCTTTTTGGCAAACCCCACACTCTACACAGGTATTCCTCTCTTGAATCGAAAACTACCTGAAACTGCTTAAACGAGCTAGAACGGACTTCTGGAGCAAGAATAACAAGTATACAGAGTATCGGAATAAGAACTATATAATTTCTGGTTGTTTGTGTGTCATTTTCCCTGAAATGTAGGTCCTATTTATAGAAATTTGTGTCTTTCAGACTGGGATGGTCGTCTCGCCTGACAAAGGTTGAAACCGCCGTCTCACCATTTGAGATAGCCGTCTCTCCAAACGAGACGGCGGTCTTGCCATTGGTGAATGGTGAGACGATCTTCTCACCAAATGGGATGACCTTCTCATTCTTCTGGGCAAAATTCTCTTATTTGTGTGTACAAAAAGCTTTCCTATTCTAACATGGAGCTTAGTAAGCACACCTAGGGACCTTTGAGGCCTTGTCCATCCTTGAACGGAAGTCTTCTGCTCTTTATTTTGAGGTCGGACAAGATTTGGGGTCGACACCTTTGATTTGTTTAGGGAGGTGTTCATCCCTAGTGTGATTCTAGGGAGTATTCATCCTTAGTTGGATTCTAAGGAGGTGTTTTCATCCTTTGATTTGTTCAAAGGAGGTGTTCATCCCTAGTGAGATTCTAGGGAGGTGTTCATCCTTAGTGAGTTTCTAAGGAGGTGATTGTCTTTTGAATTAGTTTACTTTTTGCTGAGTTTATTGTAATTTGTGAACTGAATTTAAAAGATAGTGAATTGGGGTCACTCTTGTGTTATGAGTTGACTGAGAACTGAATGTAGGGTTGGCTATACCTGAACCAGTATAAATTACTATGTGTTTTTCTCTTCCTTATACCTCTGTGATAACATCAACTTATTTCCTTCCCCTTATCTCTCTCATTATATCGCTTCCGCTATATCTGTTCAATTTGATAATTCAAATTAAATAAATAAATATTGGACATCTTAAAATAAATTTTTAATTTGGCATTTATTTAATTTGTGCATTTATTCACCCCCCTCTAGATGTCATTTGTCTAACATTAATTTGTTAATTGCTACCATTGATACTCAGTTGCAAGAGCTTAATAGTAGATTTTCTAATAATATGGTTGGATTGCTTACTTTAAGTTCAACTTTAGATCCACGAAATCTTTACAAATCATTCAATGTGGAGAAACTTTGTGAATTGGTAACAAAGTTTTATCCTAATGATTTTACTCGAACAATAAAAGATGCATCTTAAAATACAAGCTCAACATTATGAGCTTGATGTTCCTTTTCATCCTGAATTGAGAAATCTATCAACAATTTCTGAGCTATGTCAAAGATTGGTGAAAACAAGAAAATATTTGAATTATCCTTTGATTAATCGTTTAATACGTTTGATATTAACTCTTCCTGTTTGAACTGCTACAACTGAAAGGTCATTTTCAGCTATGAAGATTGTGAAAAATAGACTCAGAAACAAGATGGAAGATGGATTTCTAGCTGATTGTTTAATTACCTATATTGAGAGAAGGATTGTTGAGAAGTTTGATACAAATTATATTATTGATGAACTTTATGATATGAAAGAAAGATGTGCACAACTTAAATAAAAGGTATGAAATGTTTAACTTTTATTTAATATTTATTATCAAAGTTTACATTTTTTTTTCCCCCCATTTAAACTATTTCTGGATCCGTCCTCGTAGGTAACCTGTGTTGAATCTCACAAGGACACAATTATAAAAATGTACCCATTACCAAACATCATTCTCTCTCAAAATAGTAAATAATGGATTGATAATAATAAAACAAAAGAGTGATAAATAAATTGAAACAAAATAATGAAAATTTAAATGAGTATACTTTGTTAAAAGAAGAAGAAGAAGAATACTTTTAATTAAATTAAAAAATTGTCGAAATAGAGGACACTATCAAAATTTACGTTCAATTGAAGAACAAGAGTGCAATATCAATTAAATTCAAAATTGTTGAAATAGATAAACCTAAAATTAAGTTGGAAATTGATCGGAACCTAATGATGAGGAGAACTTAATGCATGCAGAACTAACCAAAAATAAGAAAACCAAGGAGATGCATGTAATTGGAATTTAATTGAAACAAATTGGATTGGAAGAATTTGTTATGCTAATAGGAAAGTGAAAAACAAATGGATTCGAACACTGAATGTAATATTAGAATAAACAAAACAAATAGATTAAATGCCAATTTTGTAGGGATTGCAAAATCTGGTGGTGAGTGACGTGGGTATAGCATGGACGTGTGCATGAGTGAAATTGGTACAATTATTGAGTGATTAAAATAAATTTGTAAATGGAATTGAAAATTTGATAAATTGAAAGCGAGAATTAAGCTAGTCGCGTACTATAACTAAATAAAATGGTTAAACAAGTAGAGAATAGAAATTAAACCGAGCACAAAATGAATAAAGCAAAACAAATAATATAAAACTAGAAGATTCAATAGAAATTGGGAATTAAATTAAAAAGAGAACAAACTGAGAGTTGTAGTAGTGTTATGCTAAGCTCAGCAAACTAATAACCAAACTTAAAAAAATGAGAACCGAAGATAGTGCTAAACTCGCCAGACTAACAAAACTTAATATTATAATGGAGAAAAGAAGTGGAAAAAGGAGATAGAAAACAAAGGCGACTTTTTTCTCTCGTCAAATATCTTATTATAGGGGACTAACCAAGAAAAAATAATTTGGGAATTAATTACAATAAAAATCAAATATTTTCTCGATTAAATGTTGCAAAACTAGATTATTGCTTCTGCTTAGAAAAAGGGATTTGATTGTGTTAACATAGTTGGCAGTGAGTAAATTCTGAGACTGATTTGACCAATTCAACTTATTTCCTAATTTTAATGGTCCAAAGCTGATTGCATTGTATTTAATTATTGAATTTTATTGGTCTTTAATTCAACTAAATTAACTTTTTGCAACAGTAATGTTCCGCAAATGGGTTAATGAAATGGAGCAAGACATTGGACATTTGAATTGCTAGTCATCCATATCTCTAGTGGCCCATACAAAAAAACTTGGGCTTCCGAGAAGAGTGAAGTTCGGTTGCACATGATGTTTGTTATGAATTTAGGTTTTTATTTTTATCAACGTGGCCTAATTTAAATAATCCCAAATTACCTTTCTCCTAAAACAAAAAAGAAAAATATACATTGTGGATGTATGAATATATGTTTTGATGATAAAATTAATTTAGTAAAATTGAATTATGTTATGTTTTTATGAAAATATGTTATATGCATGGTTTATAAAGAGAATAATTAGCTTAGAAAATGCTCTTTGATCAAAAAAATAAAGAGTAGAATGACATACATAAAATACTTTCCAAATTTTTTCTTTGCCACTTCCAAGCAAAAGATAAAAGAAAAAAAAAAGCATGCATGTATGTATGTAATACAAAGATGGTTATTGCTGCAAACATTAGTGATGTCCTAAAAATTACAATGGTAAGGAAAAACTTCATTAATGCACAATGAAAAGTGCAAGTAAGTCTCTTCAAATATTTCTCAAAAGGTTACACAAATCGTATATTTGAAAATAGAGAGCAAAATTGTTTATATGAGAAGAAATATTAGTTTTAATCGATTAAATCATGGATTTAATAAATTATTTTCACTAAAAAGACCAAATAATTGATTATTTGTGTTTTTAATTGATTAAAACAGGAAAGTATAACCTTATGAAAAGTTGTTTTAACGGATAAAAAACACATTTAATCAATTAAAACAGAACACACAAAGATTACTCTAAGTATAGAAAGACATTTTAATTAATGAAAAACACAACTAATGTATTAAAATAGTGAGACAGAAATCCTCCATGCTCCAATGGTCAGTTTTAACTAATAACACCTCTAAATAATCGATTGAAACAACAAAGTAAAAAATGTCACCAAATTACAAGAACATTTTAACTAATAACAAGGTGACTTTAATTGATTAAAACGAGTGAACCACACTTTCCAAAAATATGAAAAAAAACATTTTAACTGATAAAAAAGTGATTTAATCAATTAAAACAACGAAATACAATGATGTTCAATTGATTAAGTGAAATTAATTGATTATTTCAAACTTTTATCAAATAAAAAATAACCTAAAAACATTTTAACATATTAAAATAGTTTTATACCAAGATTCATTTTAAAAATTAAGGCATTCTTACTAACTTAGAGTATGGTTAATTAGAAAATGAATTAAAACATACAAACCAACATACTCTAGACTCACACACACACAAACAAAGGCATAACTGTAGCACCCAACACATATCCAATCAAAAATTGACTTTCATCATGTGGTCCTTTATGACAAAGATCTAATTCACCTTAATTTTGTACTAAATGCAGTACATCAGTGCTAAGTCATCTTTATTCAGCAAAGCATGATTGATCCCCTTGGAGGTAAGTATTCAAGCAATGATAAATGCTAGCAATCTCTGTTCCAAACGAAGTTTCCCAATATTGGCAACCCTCATTGACTCTTCTCTGTTTTTCATGCAAGACTTGAAGTATTGCATCTTGTTAAAGTCCTCAATCTCAGAAGTGTAGCCCTTGGTAACTTTCATCCCTTCATTCTTTAACCTAGAAACCTACTTCAAAACTAAGGGGGTGACCTCAATGTCTTTGACATGTGATCTCAAGGTAAAACCTTCAAATAAATTGTTAGTATAGAAAATCTTTGTGAGATTTGGATATAACATAGCATTGAGTTCAAGAAAAGTTTCCAAGTGACGTTGGAGGACCTTTCGTAATCCTCTAAATTTTTTTTCTTCTAGCCAAGAAAATTTTGGAAATTTTAGTATGTTCACCTATTTTATGCTCATGTCTTGGATGAAGGTGTTCATCCTCTCAACAGGTGCCTTATGTTGGGGGTTAGAGGATTCACCTATACTCTTCTTTCTCCCAAAATTGGATCTTTTGAACATGATGAATTAGAATGAATTGTCTCAGAAGCTATAAAATGAGCAATAATTTGGTGCATATATGTTAAGTGAGGAAGATAACAATTAACCAACGTATAATACCATTTTTATCTCTATTTTTCTTCCTCAAGAATCGATTGAATTTTTTACCAGTAAACTCAAATTCTCATTTTCACTATCTTCTTCAGAATTTTCTTGCTCTTCCATAATATAACATCTTGCTCATTCAGTAAGTTGATCTTTAGTTCATGCTCTTTGAGTTTCCCAAATATTGATGCAATAGTCAAGGTTGAAAGATCTTCATATTATGAAATTGTTATGACTTTGGGTTGTCAGGACCTGACAAAATGATGTATGTCATTTTACTTTTTATTTCTTGATCTAAGAGCATTTTCTTCATAAACCATGTATTTAACATGTTTTCATTAAAAGCATAGCATAATTAAATTTTTCTTAATTTTTTTCATTTTACATAGTTTTATCATAATAAATAATATACATGCATATATTCATATTGTATATTTCTTTTTCTTCTTTTGTAGGAGAGGTAATTTGAGATGGACCAAATTGATAGAAAGACATGTCCAAATTGATCCAATCAAGCTTTACTCTTCTTGGAAGTTCAAGTTTGCTTATGCAGTCCACTTGTAGAACATTACAAATGGAAATTTTGAATCAAGCAAATTAACTTGTGCGGAAATCCAATTTAGTTGAATTAAAGGCTAGTAAAAATCAAGAATTAAATGAAAATCAATGCAGGATTACTCAAAATAGGAAAGAAACAAATTATTTTCTCAAAATCAGTCCAAAAAATTTCTCTTCACAACAATCCAAGGTTGTAATTATTTATTTGAGAAATATTTGATTTTATTGTAATATATTTTAGGCTTAACTTCTCTTGTTCAATCTCCTATAAATAGAGGTCTTATAATAACACACAATGATAATCTCCTACCCTCGAGTGAGAACTGCTATTTTGTTTCGTCCCTAATTTTATTTCATATTCTCAGTTCTTAGTTTAGTTTTTAGGAAGGCGAGTCATCTACTGGTATTGCCTTTCTGGTTTGTTATCATTTATTTGATTTGCAATTTCTATTGAATTTTCCAGTTTATATTGTTCTATTTACTTTATTTATTCAGTACTCATTTTAATTTCTGCTATTTAATTATTTAGAATTTTTATTCCAGTACTGCTTAATTTTCATTTTAAATTCATCTCTTTTCCAATTCTAATTCTCAATTTAGTTTTAGATTTATCGTTTCTAGAAATTTTACTGTACTATTTTATTTTAGAGCAATTCTTGATTCTTGCACTTTTAATTAAAACCACTTTATTTTAATTTTATAAATTTCAGTTATTTAAATTATGCATTAATTTAATTTTAATTACTACACTTGTTTTGTTTCAAAGCAATTTGTATTCTTGCACTTTATTTTGATTTTTTAAATTTCAGTTATTTAAATTTTGTTTTTATTTAATTGTAATTGTTGTTAATATTCTGCATCAATTTATTTCTTTTTCACTCTTTCATTCATACCTTATTTACTATTTTCAAGAGAATGATATATGGTAATGAATATGTTCCTATAATTATCTCCTTGTGAGATTCGACACGGGTTAGTTATACTACATTGGTTTATCAACTTGTTTATTATTTTTTATCTGTATTTTATGCGACCAAAATGTTATTATGAAATGACGTTGTTGTCGGAGACACAATTATGTTGCGTAAAATTGTCTAATGACATTCTTTTTTTTTTTAATTTACTTTTTCTAGCTTTACTAAAAGAATTCAAAAGAAAAATTATTTATTTGTGCTCCCTAATCCTTCTCGCAGGAAATTATGGATAAGTCATCCTTGCAAGAAAATTCTTGAAAACCATTCACATAGGAAACTATGGACATAGCTTGGTAGTATGAGAGTGCATGTCTAGGAGGGTTCTGGCTAGAAAAGACTTGATACTTAAGCGTGTCCCTTAGTAACACACCTCTCTTTTCTGGGAACCTGCCTGATGTACTTGTTCATGGTCTACCATTGTTGTTCCAATAAACAAGTGATTTTGAGGATATGAACTTTGAAAGAACATTGGACAAACTAACATCTTTGGTACGATAATTGACCATAAACCAACACACATTACAATAACAACAATACGTATGTAGGATATGCACCTCCATAGATCATCCCACTTATGTATGCCCTCAACTTCAGGAGACACAGAGCTTAATTAGGGAAACAATGGGCAATATATCCCCTAAACAATAACATTACGGACAATTAAATTTATACAGTCCACAACAGGAGTACAACCCGTACTTAGTCACATATAATTTTGGCTGGAGAGACCATCCAAACTTGAAATATGATCCTGTCTTCAACCAGCCACCAAAGATTCATTTCCAATCAAGCAACCAAGACATTTACCAACAGGAGAGTTATTCTTAATGAACGCCTGCTCATTTGAAGGTCGAGAGGATGAAGAGTTGGATCTAGGAGTTGATTTTGACCTTGATCAGCCCTTAGAATCTATGAATTTAAGCCAAGAAGAGTTGTCTAAATATGATTGTACGAATCGAAGTTGTGTCAACTATAAGAAGATTAGTGATAATATTGAATCTTTTGTAGGAGTGCATACAACTGCTAAAACAAGTGAAGTACGTACATCATAGCAGCAATTGGAGGATTTAGATCTGAAACTACTCCCGTCCCATTCAAAGTATGCTTATTTGGAGAAGCTACCTGTGATCATATTTAGTGATCTCCTCCCCGAACAAAAAGGAAGATTGTTGAAGGCGTTGAAAGACACAAGAAAGCATTTGGTTGGTCTTTAAAAGTCCTCACTAGGATCAACCCTACTATTTGCATGCACAAAATGTTGTTGGAAGATGAGTGTAGACCTGTGAGGCAGCCCTAACGAAGGATGAATCATGCCATCCTTGATGAGGTGAAAAAGGTGGTGACCAAGTTATTGAAGGCTCACATCATATGTCCCATCTCAGATAATACTTGGGTATCTACTATCCAAGTTGTTCCAAAAAAGAGTGGAATAATTGACATGTAGAAGGATCACTTTCCCCTTCCATTCATAATCAAAGGGTTGAGAGTTTGACAGGTTTTTATCGGAGAATCATTCAAGACTTTAACAAGGTGACATTGCCTCTTTCCAGCTTACTACAAAAGAACACTTTTTTTGTTTTAGCTTAACTGAGTTGCTATTTGATGGTCTCGACACCTGTACCATATGAAGAATAGATGTGGGACCCAAGCTGTTTTAGTTTATTTTCATTTGCATAACATAAATTCTCCACATTGAGGATAATGTTGATTTTAAAAGTGATGAGTATTTGCATGAGGTTTCATTCATATTTTTTGTTTTAATTGTCGTGTAATGTTGTAGATTGATGGGAAACTACTTCGGAAAAGATGATCGACTTGATCAAGAGGAAGAGTTCAAAGTTTAAAAGGTTTGATTCAAATAGAAAGTCATAACCGGGTTACATTAACATTGGTTTGGATTAATTTCAAGATGAACAAAGCACCCTGGTGAGTTTTGAGCCTTATTCCTTTTTGTGTACGCCACTCATGACATGAGAACCTTCCAGAACTTGATTGATTACTGTGACACCAGACGAGCATATACACTAGTAAATATGATTTAGGCCTTCTTTGTTTTAGCTACTTTTCCAAATAGCCTACTCTTACCTCAAATTAGCCTTTGAACCCACCTTTAAGCCTTAGCCTTTTCTTGGATTTAAACTCGAGATTAAAAGTCTTTCCAATCCAAAATTACCCACACTGACTTAAAGGGAAGTAAGGAGCGTGGAATCACTACTACAAAACTAGTTTTTTTCTGCCAATTTTCTGGCAAAAAATTGTTTAAATTTACAGAAAACTTATTTCTTGCAATTTTTACAAAAAATTAGCAAAAATATTCCCATGAAAAATGAGAATTTTTAGTAGTGAATCATCACAAAAATTCAGTTCTAATCACCGTCAACAATTCCAGGAAAAGGAGAAATGCCCAAGTATCAAGAAAATAAAAGAAAAAGAAAAAGAAAATCATTTTGTAAACACTTTACCATGAGAGGATGTTCCCTTGAAATGAGTCCTAAAACCCTTAAAGAGTACTTGACCTTAATAATATTTTGTGAGTTATGACCTTGATCTTTTTTATTTTCTTACTTTTGGTTGATGAAGTTTTCCTTGACTATTGTAGTTTGCATTGCATTCATTCTTTTCTTCTCTTTCCTCTTTTCTTTCTTTTATCTTTTGCTTGAAAGTGCAAAAGAGCAAAAGTGGGGAGTACTTGATGTATGTCATTTTACTCTTTATTTCTTGATCTAAGAGCATTTTCTAAGATAATTATTTTATTCATCAACTATGTATTTACACATGTTTTCATTAAAAGCATAATATAATTCAATTTTCTTAATTTGTTAAATTTTACATAGTTTTAGCATAATAAATAATATACATGCATACATCCATATTGTATATTTCTTTTTCTTCTTTTTATTTCAGTACTGCTTAATTTTCATTTTCAATTGATCTCTTTTCCAATTCCAATTCTCAAATTAGTTTTAGAGTTATCGTTTCTAGAAATTTCAAATTTAATTACTGTACTATTTTATTTTAAAACAATTCTTGATTTTTGCAATTTTGATTAAAAGTACTTTATTTTAATTTTATGCAATTTTGATTAAAAGTACTTTATTTTAATTTTACATTTCAGTTATTTAAATTCTGCATCAATTTAATGTTAATTACTGCACTATTTTGTTTCAAAGCAATTTTTATTCTTGCACTTTATTTTGATTTTTTAAATTTCAGTTATTTTAATTTTGTTTCCATTTAATTTTAATTATCGTTAATATTCTATAGAAATTTGATTTTAAATTTTTATTATTCTGCATTAATTTATTTCTTTTTCACTCTTTCATTCATACCCTATTTACTGTTTTAGAGAGAATGATATGTAGTAATAAATATATTTCTATAATTGTGTCCTTGTGAGATTCGACACAGGTTAGTCATATTGTATTATTTTAGCAACTTGATTATTATTTTTTATCAATATTTTGTGCGATCAAAATGTTGTTATCACCAAACATTTCAATATCTTGATATTTAACTCTTCTTTATCAAAATTATCACGTAGACCAATGAGATGGTTGACACTGTGGGTGAATCTCTTTTGTATATTTGCTATACTTTCACCCTATTGCATTTTGAACAACTCATACTTACGAATAAGAGAATGTTTTCTTGCTCTTTTTGCATCTATGGTTCCTTCATGTGTTATTTCAAGAACATCCCATATTTTCTTGGCAGTTTTGCATTGTGAAAGTAATAATATTAGATTCTACATCCTAATTTAATGCAAAAGTAATAATATTTTTTAATGTACAATCATGTTACACTTTCTTAGATTCTACATAAGGTAATTCAGACCAAAAATTTTCAATAATCACATCATTCACTTTATGAGTAGCAACATATGCACCATTTACTATAGCATCCCAAATACCTTTATCAATTTATTATATGAAAAATTTCATTCTAATATTCCAGAATTGGTAATTAATTTCTCAAAACATAGGAGGTCTATTAATTGAAGCCCCTTCAGCAAAAAGTAATTTATTCTCAACCATTTTTAACCAATCTATACTAAAACTTGAGTAAAATTCAAGTACCAACTCTTATGCCAATTGTTAAGAACAATGACAAAGATCAAAACGGGGGAGGTGAATTTATCTTAAAACAATTTTTTCAAAAACTTTTCGAATTAAGCCAATTCTCAAAGAACATAATCAATTTGTTCAATAATTAATTGATGAGTAATGCAAGAAACAAAATGTAATGCAAAAATTGATAGAGAGAGAAGGCATGAAAGTTTAGACTGGTTCACTGAACCACTTAGGCTACATCCAATTCACAACACAAATTATTTGGTTTCCATTAAACATTTATTCAATTACAAAACACAAACCAATACACACAACCTATCTACCCCAGTAGCTTCTTAAACACCCAATAACCACTCTTGAATCAACTAGGAACCCACACCACGTTATTAACAACCAATACCCAACTCTACGTACCACTAATACACCATAACAATATAATACAAGGATAAAAATCACTTGGAAAGAATATACAGAGCAACACCCTAAGAGCAGGATCTCAAACACTAAGTACTCTCTCTAAGAATGTAAAGGAAATGCCTCAAGAATATTTTGATTCCATCCATAGTGAAAAGCGCACATAAGTCTCTCAAAAATCTCTCAAAATATTGCTCAAAAGGTTACACAAATAGTATATTTGAAAAGAGATAGCAAAATTGTTTATATAGGAAAATTTATCAATTTTAATCTATCAAATCATGCATTTATCGATTATTTTGTGATTTTAATCGATTAAAACAGAAATATAACCTTATGAAAATTTTAATAAGTTGTTTTAACTAATAAAAAACACAATTAATCAATTAAAACAAAGCAAGTAATGATTGCTTTGAGTATAGAAAGATATTTTAATTGATGAAAAACACAACTAATTAATTAAAACAGTGAGACAACAATCCTCTATGCTACTGGTCAATTTTAAATGATAAAACCTCCAAATAAGCGATTAAAACAATAAAGTAATATATTTTACTATGTTACAAGACAAATTTTTATTTGTAACAAAGTGTTTTTAATCAATTAAAACAGTGAATCACATTTTTCAAAACATAACTAAGAACATTTTAAATAATAAAAAAGTGGTTTAATTGATTGAAACTCTAAAACACAATGATGTGTGATTAAGTGAAATTAATAACTTATTTCAAAATTGTATCAATTAAAAACAACCTAAGAACATTTTAACATATTAAAACCATTTTTAACAAAATTCATTTTAAAAATTGTAACATTCTTACTAACTTAGAGTATGATTAATTAGAGAATGAATTAAAGCATACATACGAACATACTCTAGACTCACACACACAAAAAAGGCACAACTATAGCACACAACACAAATTCAATCAAAACTTAACTTCATCAAATCCAACGTGTTCTTTACAAATAGATATGATGTACATATCTTTTAAAAGAATTGGGAAACGTATCTAATATTTGTGCATCCATAATTGCTTGGTCTAGAAGAGGGTTAATTTCTAATAACAAAGTTAAGTATGTACTGCACATCCACATCAACATATACTTATGACTTGAAAAATAATAAATGTAAGTAAGAGACATTTGTTTAAATGTGGAACAACTTCAGAACAAGTTAAAAGATATACAAATGTGAAACTTGTTTATCCCTTTTAATAAATGTAGAAGTTATGCATTTGCCAACTAGGAAACCAAGATAATTGAAAATTAACATTGGAGATCCACAAAACTTTGTCATACATCATCATTCCTAGGTACTTTGGTTCTTGTTGAACAAATCTTAGATGGACAATAATATGAAGAGAAAGTTGGCATTTCTTCAAGTAAATAAGCTTGATAAATTGAACCTTCAACATGAGATTTGTTTGTAACTTTGTACTTCAATGTTTGAATAAACCTATGAACAAATAGATGGTTATTGTTGGGTCTTTCCGAGGAGGTTAACAATAGGGAGATTCTCACAAATGAAACCCGAGTCAACCATATAAGAGAATATAACACTACTCTCAACCCAAAACCTTAAGACATTAGGTCATGGGTCTTTTTCACTTATAAGTTACTCAACTTTCCCATTTCTACCCAATGTGAGACTTCAGACTCACACTTGAATTCTCAAAATCTCCCCCTCAAGTGTGATTCCCTTTCACATTGGTATATCTCCCCCTTGAGCGAAAGCATTTCTTAGCCATGAGTACCTAGTGATGACCTTACTTGTATCGTCGTTCAATTTAAACATTCTCATTTCTATCCAATGTGGGACTTCAAACTCACACTTGAATTCTCAACATCTCTCCCTCAAGTGTAATTCCCTTTCACATTGGTATACCTCCCCCTTGAGTGGAAATATTTCTTAGCCATGAGTACCTAGTGATGATCTTACTTGTACCGTCGTTCAACTTAATGAGACTCGCTTGCCTGAAACCCTTGTTAGGAAGACTTTCGACACAAGGACCTTTTATCTACTATAATCATACTCAACTGAGTCGGATAAACCATCGGCTTTGATACTTAACATAGTAGGGAGATTCTTACCAAGAGGTCATGAGCCAACCATATAAGAGAATATGACACCACCTTCAACCCAAAACCTTAAGGCATTAGATTATGGGTCTTTCTCACTTATAAGTTACTCAACTTTCTCAATTCTATCCAATGTGGGACTTCAAACTCACATTTGAATTTTCAACAGTTATATACATGAAATTATATGTATACATGAAAATAGACTGATCACTCACTTTTCAAATGGGTACACCCATCTATATTGTATTGTTCCTCCAACTCGTGCTTGATATGGCAAATGGATGGGAAGATGTTCCTTGGAGTAAAACAAAAATAGAGGAAATATTTGTTCTAGTTTGCACAATATGATTGAAATGTTTTATTTCCATGCCCAGAGAGTTTCTTCTCTCAACGTTGACAAACAAATTTCTCTCAAAAATTGACTAAACTCAATAAGTGCATTCCATAAAGGTTTAGACAACAGCTTGAAGGCAATTGGAAGTAAACATTGTATGGACACATGATAATCACGATTCTTCATTTCAAATAACTTTCCTTCTCTCATGTTTGTAAGGGTGATTGGACTATTAAATTTGTGATTTGAATAATCAACTTATTGATAATTTTATTAAGCCTCCTGGAACATTTTTAATCAACTTCAAAATGAACTAGGCATGATTAGCTTTTCAAACATTGATTGATCAAGTATTCTATTTATGTTTTGTTATGATATTTTCGTACATGTTTTCACTAGCATCTATTGATTTTGTGTTACTACATCTCATATGGAACATAGTTTTCTTTAAATTGGTTTCCTTTGTCACCATCTTATTATAATTGGTATAAATCTGTCGAGCTTACTATATGTCATATATTTTATCAATTATCATTGTATTATATAAAAGAATATTTTTCTCAATTGATCTCATTCACTGACTTTGAATAAATATAATGTACAAACTGTAATCTTAGGAAACTAATTAGATAACTAATAATATCAGACAAAAATTTAGGAAACTAATTATAAACTAAATATATGTTTATCTAAAATACAATAACAAATCATATTTACATATATCTTAACACACCCCCACAGTCAAAGCAGGAGGACGACAGACACTGAGATTGTCCCTAAAATCATCAAACAACACACGCGAAAGTCCCTTAGTAAAGATGTTTGCGATCTGATATCGTGAAGGTACATGAAGAACTCGAACTTGACCACGTGCAACCTTTTCCCATACAAAATGTACGTTCATCTAAATATATTTGATACGCAGAAGAAGAAGCGTAATTGCCCTAGAAATCTGATACCATAAAAATATTTTCCTCAATTAATCTCATTCACTAACTTTGAATAAATACAAACTACAAGTCGAAATCTTAGAAAACTAATTAAATAACTAATAATATCATACATATATTTAGGAAACTAATTATAAATTAAATATATACTTACCTAAAATACAATAACAAAATATATTTACATATATTTTAACATTATACATACCTACTAGCATGTATATTTGTTTTCTTGTTCATGGTTACATTTTATCGTGACAACAGAGAAAAAGGCCATCTATGTTTTGCAGAAATAAGAATGTGTTGTCATCACCGAACAGGGGAGACTGAAACTGAATTAAGGTTACAAAGCATTAGCCTACCACAAGTCAACAAGCATTAGACGACTATATGAAAGCTTAGACTAGAGGTGATATTATAACAAATAAACTAGACGTGTTGGCGAGTCTTTAAACGTCCTACTAAGATAAGTTTTCAGACAAGTTCTTTAAATGATCTCAACAAACGAGCTCATCAGATGTGTTGTTCAGCAAAAACAAGCTTATCAGATGTGGTTTAGTAGACGAGCTGAGTTAGACAAGTTACTAGAATCAACAAGTCATGAAGGACCCGAAAAAGTACTCGAAGTTTGTTTCAATTGTTGCCATATTTCATAAAGTATTTTGGTCCGTTGTTGCCACATTTCATGCAATCACATTTTGCATGTGAATTATATAATGGAAAAATAATAATAATATAAATTAAAGGGAAGTATATTGACGAAAGATATTAGAAATTAAAATATTTAGCATTTATATGTCTAATATTTATGAATTTAATATCATGCAATGATATTTATTTGTCAATAATATAAAAAGTAAAAATAATAAAAGAGAGTCAAAACATGTACCTCGAATAAAAATATTAAAAGTTAAAAATATTTTCTATTTATGTATCTCATATTCATATGTATGAATTTAATATCACGTAATCACATTTTTTTTTATGGAAGAAAGATGTTTTGGAAGCTAGAATATCTTGAATTTACGTGTTTGATGTATAGTATGATGCATTGTAATTAGAGACGAAGTTAAAAATTAGTTTTAAAAAATAAATATATATTTTTTAAAAGGGAATCATAATATATTTTTTTAATAAAATTTAAAAGACAATATTTTTTTCTTCTTTTTACCATAGCCCTTATACTAGGCCTCTTTAATTTCACCTCTAATTGTAATAAAATTATTTTGTAGAATTAAGGAGAGATATTATTATCTCAACGAATACATTTACATTCTAATTTATTTTCATGATCAAGGAAATATATGATATAAGGTAATATAATACCTTATATAACAAAGTATAATGAGAAAACATAATAGTGTGTTGTGAGATAAAATAACAAATTTTTAATAATTTTACAAATGTTATTAGTAAACCACCAAATTTGTATGCTTGATAGTGAATATTAGTTTGAGAGTCAAAATATTAAGATTTTTTATTCTTATTCAATTTTGGATTACCCACTCCTGTGTGGCCAATCAACCTTGATTCTAATATCACTTCTTGTTGGGATTTTCCTGGAGGAATTTACAAAGGAGATACACACTAATAAAACATGAACTCAATCCATATAAGAATTGATATCACTCTCAACTTAAAACCTTAAGACATTGGGTAACAACTCATACTTTTTTATATGTTATTCAACTTTTTCATTCTTACTCAAAATGAGATTTAACTCATATTTGGATTACCCAACACAAATTACAAAATTATATTGGGAAGGTGATAGGATGATTTTAAGAATGTAGGTTCTTAATTTCTAACTAGGAAAAGTTTTACAAATTTCACAGTTAATATTAAATGTTTTTAGCAAAAATTGACAATCTCTAACTTAATATTAGATTTATGAGATGGAAACTCCAAGGTATACCAATAGAACTATAGATAATAAATAGAAAAGACAATATTTATTTGACAAAACTCTCTCACAAATAACTCAATAATAATATGCATAATACATTAAAACAATATAAGTGTATGAGAATGAGAGGATGTTGAATGTGATGTATTATATATAGATCTCTTATTAGTGATTCGTTTACGTAATATTAATTATCTCATTAAATAGAGTTTTGGTATATTATCATAGAATCCCTAATTTTCTAACTAATTATAATATTATTATATTTGATATTTATCACGTCGTTAAGTTTATCGAAATATAAATTCATAATATATTTGATTCTCATTGATATATATGATAATTCATACTAAAGATTTAGGTTAAATGGCCTTTTTAGTATTATATAAAATTTTTAATTAATCTTTATATATTAATAAATAAATTTTAAAAATAAATTTTTAATTTTTCCTAATATTTTTTAAACACAATTTTATATATTATCATTAAAATATAACTTTATATATATATATATATATATAATTATATTTTTAAGAATTTTAATAATAAAATGAGAGGAATTATTTCATATTAAAAATAAAAGTCGCTTTCAAAAATTTCATTTAAATGTTAGATTAAATTAAAACATTAAAATAATTTAAAAAGATTAAATTTACCTTATTCTACCAAAATTTTATCACCCAAAATGGATAAAATTATATCACCACTTCTTTCTATTAAAAGATGAAGATACAAGTTCATATATATATATATATATAAACAATTTAGAAATTCTTTTATCGAACATAATAACTCTAATAATACACATTTATGATGGGTCAAATTTTTATGAAATTAAACTTTCCTACACTTAGATTTACATATAATTTAATGATCATGAAACAGAAAACTAAAAATTTAATAATAAAAAAACTTAATAATATATAAAAAATATTTGTTATAATTATTATATAAAAAATATATTTTACACTAATAATTTTTCTATTCAGATAAACTCTGGATTATAATTTGTAAAGCACTGTTACAGTCGTATATTTAATTTTAAATTTAGGAGTAACGCAAAACTGATGTCCGTGCAGCTACTGTATCATCTAACTAGAACTTTAATAGACATTTTTATTTAATATTCATTTTAAATAAATATGTAACATTCTAGTTTAAATATCTATATTAAATATTCATTTAATATATATATATATATATATATATATATATATATTAAATTATATTTTTAAGAATTTTAATATAAAGGTACATTCATGTTAGAAGTACAAAATGATTATTTTAAAATTCATTAACTTCATAAGCAATAAGATTTGTTTCCAAGTTAATTTTATATAATTGATTTTCTTTCCTGCTATGGTCATAATCAGAATATGATTCCCTTTCCATCATTTGCAATAATTAAAGTATTCTTTTAATTTGACGAATGGTAAGATAGTTGAAGTAAACTTAGTGGTTTGTCATTAAAATGTGGATGACCTCATGGCTTTACATACAACCACTGACGTGTTAGTACATTGTAGTTTAGTTTTGCATATGTGCTAAATAACAATGGCGATGGGGAGTAACAACATGCAAATTTTTTCCAAATTCAAATATTTTTAGAATAGAAAACCCAAAAAAAATTATTATTACAAATAAACAAAATTATTATTATTATTAGTAAAAAAATATAATAATAAAAAATTAATTAGTTATTAATAAAAATAATTAAAATTTAATTAAATAAATATAACAATTACTGGTCATATTATATTTATTTTATTTATCTCGATTTACGTACTTGGTTTTGTTTTATATTTATATATTTATTTATTTATCTTTATTTACACACTGATCTTATTTTATTTATCTCCAATTACTTATTAATCCTTATTTATATTTATTTATCTTCGATTAGGTACTCGATTTTATTTTATATTTATTCATTTATCTCTAGTTACGCACTAGTTTTATTTTATTTATTTTCAATCATGCATTGATCCCCGTTTATATTTATATTTATTTATTTATTTCCAGTTACGCATTTATTCTTTTTATTATTTCTAGTTACGCATTAGTCCTCATTTTTTTATCTTCAATTACACATTGATACTTTTTTATATTTATATTTATCCTCAGTTTCACATTGGTCTTTGTTTATTATTTTATATTTAATTATTGAATTGTTGTTTAATTTTTTTAAAGAATAAAATATCTTAATTATAAAGATTTGATGACATTGTATACGGAGGTTGGACTTTAGGAATTGAAATGAGTAAATATCACTTAAAGGGTGATTAATTTTAGACTAATTTATCCATACTAGCTAGTTATTACAAAAATCAATTCAATATTCATTATATAAAATATAATGATGAAGTTGAAAAGATGATCTTATATATCATTTTGAGATTACATTATTTTAAATAATTGTTAACATAAAGATGGAAGATAAGTATGATTAATAAATAAACTACTTTTGAAAAAAAATATTTGTAAATTTTAATAATTATTCCTGATATAGAACAAATGTAAACTTATAAAGTTCATATATTTATACATATAATGTATAAAATTTTATCTCATATCTTACTTTTATCAAAATTTAATAAAAAATAATAATATCTTAAATTATGGTTAAATTAACGTGATAAAAAGGAATGTCACAATCACTAAAACTTTATAATTTATACTATATTTATAATTTTGGTCTTTCAAATTTAATAATTATTAAATAGTGTTGAAAATGCAAATATTTATACATATAACGTATAAAATTTTATCTCATATCTTACTTTTATCAAGATTTAATAAAAAATAATAATATCTTAAAATATGGTTAAAGGAATGTCACAATCACTAAAACTTTATAATTTATACTATATTTATAATTTTGGTCTTTCAAATTTAATAATTATTAAATAGTGTTGAAAATGCAATGATATGATGTCTAAAGATTTTGATGATGATACAAAAATAAAGAACTTCAAGATTAGAAGACTTCATACACATTTGTAGCATGATTTAAACCTAATACTTTAAAGTTGGAGGCTGATACTCCAACCACTAAACTATTAGGATTTCGATAATAACTTATAAATAAATTATATTTATATACAAATAAATATATAAATATAAAATATATAAATACAAATATATTTATATATTTTGATATATTTATATAGTTATATATTTATATGTTGGATGTGAGGGCGTGCTTGAGGGTGAAAGTGTGTGTCGAGTGGATTTTCAAAATTTGATACCAAATTTAATCTAATTATAATAGAACAATTTTTTCCTTACATAAATTATTATAAATTAATCAAAATCATCTTTTAATAATTATTTTTTTCCTGACATAGATTAATTTATAATAATTTATTAAATAAAATAATTTTAAAAAATAATTTTAAAAATAAATATTTAATTATTTTTAATATTTGAAAAAATTATTTTAATATAAGAATTTCAATTAAATAATAGAAGAAAAAAGATAAAAAGAATAAATTAAAATAAAATAAAAATAAATAAAGAAAAAAAATTATTTTATATCATTATATAAATAAATTATAAAGATTATATTTTATCATTAAATTACAAACCCATATAAAGAGACTCGCTCACAAATTAGATATCAAATTTTGAAAACCCACTTGACACACACTTTCACCCTCGAACGCACTCTCACATCCAACATATAAATATATAAATATAAGATATCATCTTTAAACCAAGTCATTAATGTCTTATTATATATTGCTTCACCACCCACACTTCTTTGATTGTCATGAATTATTCTCTTTGGGAGGTTAGTTATTATGATGTGATTAAGGAGATTTGGGAGGTTAGTTACACTAAGTTTTCAATGTTGGTATTCAAATGTATGTGGGTTAACAAAAAGAGAGGTGTGAAGATAAAAAATAAAAAATGAAGTTAACTTTCAAAATATAGGATATTAGGATGAACCATTTATCATAAAACATCAAGCTTCATAAGTGTTTTATATAAAATATCTTACTTTTTCACATTGATCAATTGTTCTTCGTGGAAAAAAAAAAAAGTGGAAGCTCATCAAAATCAATAGTTTAATCTTAGTATTTATCACACTCATTCATTCACATCACGCATAATTATTCTAACCGATTAAGATGATATCGTTGATGATGTACATGTCACTCAAAAAGACCATGATGAAAAAATATACATATATATAAAAATAATTATTATTTTGTTAAGCTTTTTATTTAATACTTACAATTGTTATAAAAATTGCATCTAGCAACTTAGCTTTGGTTTGTTAATAAAAAAATGATTGACGATGACCAACCATTTTTTGATTTGATTGTGATATCTAAAAAATTTAGCAGAAGAGTTATTTGAGATCTCTCATGTTGGGAGAACACATGTTACTATTAACGTCAACATAAGTATAACCTCAGGTCAAATGCTAATTAAGTCGTTCACTAGCTACCTTGGTGTGTTAGCTCATGAGAAGTTTTTTATCTTAGTCTCTTCTTGAGATCATGTTACTGAGACTAAGATTGAGAAAAACATTATTTGGTAAGATATCTTGATAGGGTTAGACAAATGGCATCTAGAGGGGGAGTGAATAAATGCACAAATTAAAATAGATGTCAAATTAAAAATTTATTTGTGAGTCAATAATTTGTTAAAGCGGAAGCAATAATATAATCAGGAAAGGAGAAAGAGATGAGGAAAAGAGAAGAGCACACAGAGATTTATACTGGTTTGGGTATAGCCAACCCTACATCCAGTTCCCAGTCAACTCTTAACACAAGAGTGACTCCCCATTCACTATCTTTCAAATTCAGTTTACAAATTACAATCAACTCAGCAGAAGAACCAGTAAAAAGTAAACTAATTAAAAAAATAATCACCTTCTTAGAAACCCACTAAAGATGAACACCTCCCTAGAATCCCACTAGGGATGAACACCTCCTCTGAACAAATCAAAGGATGAAAAACACCTCCTTAGAATCCCACTAAGGATGAACTCCTCCCTAGAACCACACTAGGGATGAAAAACACCTCCTTTTACACCAATGCAAAAAGGATGAAGGTAATAAAAATAAGAACAGACACACCTGGGTAATGGAGACAACAAATTGTAGAAGCCTGTAGAATGCCAATCTCCAAGAACAAGTTTGATTAACAATGAAAGCACAGAAGGCAGTAGAGAAGAGGGTTTTCTCAAAATGTGTAAAATATCTTTGTTGCCTTGTTCAGAATTCTTTTCTCAAAACTGATTGAATGTAAATTGTATTTTCGAATTCTGTAATTGTGTGTTTTTGATTTTTCATCAAAACTTAATTAAATAGAAAAATAGCATCAGAAAATGACCGTTGGACATTAATAATATCATAGAGAAAATCAGGATGTATTCAAAAACATTTATTCTTTAAAACAGATATATTTTTCAAATTTGAATTGCCATAATTGATTATATTACCAGTATAATTAATTATGATAGAGAAAATGATTTTTCCATTTCTGGTGCATCATAATTAATTATGACAGTGAAAAATATCATGTTATGAATTTTATCACACTTGTGCTTTGGAGGCTTACGCATAATATTACTTCATCAACTTGTACCTTCATATCCAGTATTCTAAGACTCTATCTAGTCTTCAGGAATCATCTTGGGCTTGCTTGAATCATCATCTTTATCAAAAACATATATTGGGCATGTAGGGAAATGTTTCACATTGTCACCTACATCATAAATTCAGCTTGTCCTTAAATTCATCTTGAATGGTGTTGACTTGAATGTAGTTGACTTGAATCATCATCAAAATCATCTCTTGGGAATGCAGGAACATTTCCATCAATCTCCCCCTCATTGCTTTCAATCTCCCCCTTTTTGATGATGATCAAGGAAACACCTAAAATGAATTAAAATGCTTGACTTTATATAGTCAGCTCAAGATTAGCACAAATTTGTATCAAGTGTCAGAGTTTCTCAATCTCCGCCTGGATATATTAATAACAAGATTCCCCCTAACTCATATGAGCAAATACTTCTCTTAACTTCCCTTGTTTAATTTAGATAGGAAAGAATTTCACATAGATTTTAATTCATCAAAAAATCTCCCCCTGTTTCACACAGATTAATATCATCAAAATATCTCCCTGTTTCATTGATAATTAAAAAAATATTATAAGAAAAAAAATCTCCCCCTATTTCAAACAGATTAATATCATCAAAATATTTCCATGTTTCATTGATAATTATGAAAAATATTGTAATAGAAACTGAGAACAAATTTGTACCTATTAGTATATAAATCAAGGTAGAGAATATAATGCATTAAAAAGTGTCATAGAGAAGAATATCATATTAAGGAAACAATATATAGGATACCCAAGACAAATGAAGAGAGAGAAAGATAGGAGAATAAAATGATTATAGAGATAATGAAATTAAATACAATAATTTCCCTCCATTGTAGTCTTCTTATTTAGGCTGCTTTCAAATTCAAATGCACTCATATTCTAGATTTCAAATTCAAATTGCAACAAATTTCAAATTTCAAATTCAAATTCCAACCAATTCCAAATTTCAAATTCAAATTTCTAATCCCAAATTTCAAATTCAAATTTCAAATTCCAATTCAAATTCAATTTCAAAAAATCTCAAACTGCAAAAATTTCAAATTTCAAAATCTCAAACTACAAAATTTCAAATTTCAAAAATCTCAAATTGCAAAATTTCAAATTTCAAAAATCTCATATTGCAAAAAAAATCTCAAACTGTAAAATTTCAAATTTCAAAAATCTCAAATTTCAAAAATCTTATACTGCAAATTTTTTTAAAAAAATCTCAAACTGCAAAATTTCAAATTTCAAGAATCTCAAATTACAAGATTTCAAACTTTATAATTTCAAATTTTCATAAATTCAAATTTTCAAAATTCAAACTTTCAAATTTCAAAGTTGGTCAACATAATTGATTATGACAACAAGAAAAAAAATTCCGATTCTAATAATCAATTAGATGCTCAAATTATCATCTAGACATGTATAAATGCTTTGTTCCTTTAGGCACCCATTCATATTTGCCATTAGATATGCCAAAATGTTTTATGTAACATCTATTTGATATATGACCTAATTTCATGCAATAAAAACATGTTGGTTTTCTTTGAAAATGTCTAGATGTGTTTCTTAAAGTTTTTGAAACTGGTTTCACATCTGTTTTCCTTGACTCTTTCACAAAAATAATTTTATGAGGTTCTAGACTTTCTTTGGGTTTGTAACCAAGTCTAGATGTGCTAGAATTTCCTCTTTGATAACCTAATATCGAATCAAGATTTTCAGAAGATTTTGAAAAATTGCTTATTATTTTCTCTAACTTGAAAATCTCATTTTCCAAAAGATTACAATTTTCACAAGGTTTAACAACTTCTTTATTTTTAGACAAAATTTAGATTTCTTAACATCTTTCTTTAAGCACTCATTTTCATTTTCAAGAATACCAATAGTATTTTCTAATGCAATAAACTTTTGCCTAAGTGCATTGTATTTCTTAGATAACTTGGTAAAACCTTCATACATATCTTGATATTCTTTAAATAACTCATCATATTCATTTAAGGAATTTGTACTACTTACCTGTGATGAGGCTTCATCATCACTTTTTGTCATCAAGCAAAGATTTGCTTCTTCTTCTCCATCACTGCTTTCGGAA
The DNA here is from genome assembly GCA_963425845.1 of Sphenostylis stenocarpa. Classification (NCBI taxonomy): domain Eukaryota; kingdom Viridiplantae; phylum Streptophyta; class Magnoliopsida; order Fabales; family Fabaceae; genus Sphenostylis; species Sphenostylis stenocarpa. Next base: position 30,646,047 of record OY731405.1, read on the forward strand.
GAACTCTCTTGTGTTGTGGAAGAATCATTATCCTCCCAAGCAATATAAACTTTGCGTTTGCTCTGATAGGTATCGTTCTTCTCTTTCTTCTTCTCTTTCACATCTTTCTTCTCTTTCTTAAGTTCCGGACAGTCTGATTTGATATGACCAGGTTTTCCACATTCATAGCAATGAAATTTATTTGTTTTCTCCTTTCTTTGCTGTCTCTTTTTTCTGTTCTTCATAAAGCGAGAAAATTGTTTAACAAAAAGAGACATATCGGAATCCGAAAACTTACCTTCATTTTTGCTTTCGTCTTGTGAAGACTTTTCTACTTTCAGAGCTATCGTCTTGGTTTGATTCTGTTCACCGTTCTTTAACCTTTGTAGTTCAATCTCATGTTCTTGCAGCTTTCCAAATAGAGTAGCAATATTCATTTTTGTGAGATCCTTTGATTCTGTAATAGCAGTGATCTTTGGTTGCCAATTCCTGTCTAAGGATTTCAAGATCTTTGTGTTCAACTCCTCATTGTCAAAACTCTTTCCTAATGCTTTCAAGTGATTTACTATATGTGTGAAGCGTGTTTGGAAATCCGTGATGCTTTCATTTTGCTGCATTTGAAATAATTCATACTCCTGGATGAGTGTGTTCTTACGTGCTCACTTTACTTCATTTGTTCCTTCATGTGTTACTTCAAGAGTGTCCCATATTTCTTTTGCCGTCTTGCATTGTGAGACCCTAAAAAATTCATTACGAGTTAAGGCAGAAACAATAACATTTCGGGCTCTTACATCATAATGGGCACGCTTATTTTCATCTAGCGTCTATTGATCAAAAGTCTTTGGAATAACTCCAGACTCCATTGTTCTCATCGGAATGTAGGGACCATTGAGTACAGCATCCCAAACACCATAATCTAGTGTTTGTAAAAATATTTCTATTCTCACGTTCCAAAATTGATAGTCTTCTCCTTCAAATAATGGTGGTCTTTTTATTGAGGCTCCTTCCCTGTAAACCTGATTCTGCATAGACATCTTGACAGATCGTTTAGAAATATCTTATCTAACTAAGTTTTGATACCACTTGTTAGACAAATGGCATCTAGAGGGGGGGGGGGTGAATAGATGCACAAATTAAAATAGATGTCAAATTAAAAATTTATTTGTGAGTCAATAATTTGTTAAAGCGGAAGCAATAATATAATCAGGAAAGGAGAAAGAGATAAGGGAAACAGAAGAGTACACAGAGATTTATACTGGTTTGGGTATAGCCAACCCTACATCCAGTTCCCAGTCAACTCTTAACACAAGAGTGACTCCCCATTCACTATCTTTCAAATTCAGTTTACAAATTACAATCAACTCAGCAGAAGAACCAGTAAAAAGTAAACTAATTAAAAAAACAATCACTTTCTTAGAAACCCACTAAAGATGAACACCTCCCTAGAATCCCACTAGGGATGAACACCTCATCTGAACAAATCAAAGGATGAAAAACACCTCCTTAGAATCCCACTAAGGATGAACTCCTCCCTAGAACCACACTAGGGATGAAAAACACCTCCTTTTCCACCAATGCAAAAAGGATAAAGGTAATAAAAATAAGAACAGACACACCTGGGTAATGGAGACAACAAATTGTAGAAGCCTGTAGAATGCCAATCTCCAAGAACAAGTGTGATTAACAATGAAAGCACAGAAGGCAGTAGAGAAGAGGGTTTTCTCAAAATGTGTAAAATATCTCTGTTGCCTTGTTCAGAATTCTTTTCTCAAAACTGATTGAATGTAAATTGTATTTTCGAATTCTGTAATTGTGTGTTTTTGATTTTTCATCAAAACTTAATTAAATAGAAAAATAGCATCAGAAAATGACCGTTGGACATTAATAATATCATAGAGAAAATCAGGATGTATTCAAAAACATTTATTCTTTAAAACGGATATATTTTTCAAATTTGAATTGCCATAATTGATTATATTACCAGTATGATTAATTATGATAGAGAAAATGATTTTTCCATTTCTGGTGCATCATAATTAATTATGACAGTGAAAAATATCATGTTATGAATTTTATCACACTTGTGCTTTGGATGCTTATGCATAATATTACTTCATCAACTTGTACCTTCATATCCAGTATTCTAAGACTCTATTTAGTCTTCAGGAATCATCTTGGGCTTGCTCGAATCATCATCTTTATCAAAAATATATATTGGGCATGTAGGGAAATATTTCACATTGTCACCTACGTCATAAATTCAGCTTGTCCTTAAATTCATCTTGAATGATGTTGACTTGAATCATCATCAAAATCATCTCTTGGGAATGCATGAACATTTCCATCAATCTCCCCTCATTTCTTTTAGATAGATATTTTAATATATGTTCTATATTTTATAATTTGTCTAATTCTATTTTCTAAACATTTTTGTTATTATTTTACGTACACATTGAGATTGAATGTTCTTTATTCAGTTCAAACAAAATAGTATCATTTTAAGTCTAAACTAACAAAAAACTATGTATTTGATTCAATGAATAATGAAAATCTTTATGCCAAACACACAACCGTTTATGAAGAAATTTGGACAAAGTTTTATATATTATATACCACCATGGTTAAGTCTAAAGAATCATCATCGTATAATCTTCCATAACTATTTGGAACCTTACCTACAACAATGATTTTCTATAAACATGTTATCTTAGATTTATCAAGAGAAGGAGGATTGTTGTAGAAAATTGCCTCATATGTTTATCTTATAATGATGGTTTACATCCATCATCAAAAGTATCAACATATAATGACATTTCTATTGATGATGGATTGATATTGATCATAGTACGTAGGTTGTTTTTAATCATAATAATAATAATAATAATAATAATAATAATAATAATAATAATAATAATAATAATAAATATTTTTCTCTTCTCATTAAAAACTCTAGATTATAATTTTCAAAACATTATTATGGACATAATTTAATTTAAATTTAGGACTAGTGCAAGATTGATGTACATATCAATGTTTTTAAAAATTAGATCAGTAGTTGAATCAATAAAGACATAGGTTCAAAATTTAAGGCTTTATCAGAAGTTAAAATAGATCTAATTAGATTTAATAAAATAATATTTTTTTTATTATATAATAAGTATGTAATATGTTTATTATGAATAATAATTTTTTAATCATGGTCATCCTATGTTACAACGAAAATTATAAGTATAAAAATATGAATAATAGTTAAAATAAGATAAAAATATAATAAAATAACTATTATTTAAAATTGTTTAAAAAAATAAAAATTAAATATTATTATATTTAAAGAAATATTTATATTTGAAAAAAAAATCTTAAAATTTGTTTCACGAAAACGATGGTTCGATAAAAATAAATTCAGTAAGTTTTTCTCAATTTCCTGATTTTATACCTAATTTTCTGATTTTGTAGATTATTTAAAAATATCATACCGATTTTGAATTAGACCGATTGATCGACTAGTCTCATGAATTTCAAAAAATAATGCGTACATTCAACTCCTTTTAAGTCTTATCTAGCAATAACTTTAGTAGACATTTTTATTTATTCAAAATATCAAATCACTATTTTTACTTACTATTCATTTTAAAATAAAGATGTAACATTCTATTTTAAAAATCTAAAAAAAAATAGTGTCCCCAATTAATATATTTATGTTTTAATTAAAAATATTATTTTGAAAGTTAAATATCATATTGTGAAGTTTATTGTCTATGTAGCTATAATTCAAGAACTTCGTATTGGAACTTCAGAAGCCAGAAGACTTGTTTCCAAATTAATTTATATATTTGGTTTTCTTTCCTTATATAATCATAATCAGAATATGATTCCCTATTGCGGTAATCAAAATGTTCTTTGGCGTGAAATTTTGACCGATGGGAATGAATATAGGGAAACTTAGTGCTTTGTGATGAATAGGCATGACTTCATGGCTTTACATACCAGCACTGACGTGTTAAATTTAACCATATATATGTTAAATTTTATTTTTAATATTATTACCAATATGAAAAGCATATATAAAGACACTAATATGCCATTTCCCTTATCTTTTGACAAAGATATACTTTCCAAATTTATGAACACAACCAAATATTATCACAATAAGATCACTCGAGGTCCCATCCCATAAAAGAATCATACGCGAAACTTCACAAAAACATAGAACAAAATGGATTAGGTTGGTAGGCTTAAAAAAAATAGTAGGACTGGTTGTTGGTTTTAGCCTACCAGTTTTGACCTATTTTATCTAATTTACTAACTCAACGGATCAAAGACCGAACAGGTGAACTGACTTACTTTAAAAAAATACTTATATATTAAAATAAAAATAAAAATATTATATTTTTTATATTACATTATTAAAAATATAAATATTATAATTTAACTTAAAAAATTTATCTATTAAATTTAAATTATTGAATATAATTAGTTATTTTAATACATAAATATAATAATTTTTTCAATTTATCTACTAAAAATATTAATTAATAAATAAAAAACTTAAAAATTATATATATTTTTCAAAAAATATATATAAAAAATTATTAGCGAATTAACTCGTGAACCCACCTTTTCACCTTTTTATGGGATGGATTAGGATATATAGTCTATTTTAACTATAATTAACTAGTTCATCTGTCTCACTTTTGGTAAAAAGAGATAAGAAGAGCCAAAACAAGGGAGAACCGTTTTACCATATCTACTAACAATGTATTTGTGAATCAATATCTTTAAACCACTTAAATAGGTTTTTCTAAGTAGTTTTATTCTTTATGAGAGTTAGAAAGAGAATATAATAAATAGAAAAAAAAATATTCTCTTGACGCAAATCCTCTATATAACTCCCTCTTTTGGTGTGACCATAACCATTCATTCCCTCGCACTCTTTTGAGATAGATCAAAAGAATGTCATATCCTTTTATCTATGAAGCCAAAATGCCAATGAGTATATCAGAGAAAGCAATCATCTCGTCATGTTTCCAAGGAAAGACAAATGGCTCAAAGAATAAAATAATGAAAGCAATGGAAAATGCAGACAGAAACAAAGATGGTTGTTTCAGCAAGGATGAACTCCAGCGAGCTCTCAAAGAGTTAGGTGCTATCTGTCCTCGTTGGAGAGCCTTCCGGGCATTCAGAGAAGCTGATACCAACCATGACGGTCAAATTAGCGGCGAGGAAATCAAGTCTCTCCTTCAGTATCTTCGTTCCTGTGGGTTTGGGAAATAGTGATCCATCATTATTTCATCAAATAATCAATCTCCTCTACGTACTTATATATCCATGATGTGTGCTGTGAAGTAATCACATAGTTTGTGTTTCTGCTATTATATAACTTGCATCTCTACCGAGGAGAATTATAAATTATAATATAAGACGATTGTATAACTCCTATTGTCGTATAAGTATCTAATTAACCAGGTTTTCTTCCTCGACTCTGTGTGTATGAAAATAAATATATTATATAAAATTATTAAAATTTATAAACCATTCTTATATATTTAATATATATATATATATATATATATATATATATAATCAAATAGTTTCAATGTCATTCATTATTATAGGTTAATCAATAACATTTCGAATATTACTTGTTAAATTTAAATTTTTTAAGTTAAATTTTATCAATTATCTCATTTTTTATTAAAAATAAGTCAATTTTTTTATAAATTTAGAACATTATAAAATATTAAAATAATTAATTAATTGATAAAAAAATAATATCAAATATTGATATGTTATAATAGTGAAAAAAAAAACATAAAGTAATTTTTTTAGCACTTCAAAATAAATATTACAAAATACTTTGTTTGACTTCTATTTTATTTTTTTAATTTCTAATACTCTACGTCTCTATCTTGAATTGAAGAGAGAAAAACTAAAAGAAAGAAAAAATTACATTTTTTAGACCAGGTGAAACCGCAGATGAGAAATTAAAGATAAAAACTTATATTTGTTTTAGTATAAGATAAAATTGTTGGGTTTAATATATAATAGAAAGTAGACGTATAAGAGAATATAATATTCAACTTAAAACTTTAAAACATTAGATAAAAAAATCTTAAGATAATGTAAGTGTTTTATTTGAAAAATTAATTGATTGAGTGTCGATCAATTAATATATAAAAGGATTACATTATACTAATAAACAATATGCTTGTAAATTATATGATCATGTTAAAGGTATTATTGTTGTACAAATGAGTTCCAATAATTTGTTTTCTTTGAAGATTGAAATGGTTAAGTCTTATTTGGTATTTGAAATAATAATAAAAAAAAAAAACTCATCATAATCATGGCATTTTGGTTATATATGATCATTTGAATTTTAGAGAATTAAAACTTCTCAATCACAATAACATGGTCATAGGACTTCTCAAATTCAAGATTCTTCCCAAGTTTGTGAGAATTATATTGTTAACAAACAATATTGTTCTCAATTTCCTATTAACAAGTCATGAAAATAAATGATGTGTTAAAACTATAGTATCATATTTTTTGTCCAATAAATCCATCTTCAAATTGAGGTAAAAATTATTTTATTATCTTTACTGATAACTTTTCAAGGAAAAAAATTGGAGCAATTTTTACGTGTCAACTTTCAACCACTATCTATATTCAAGAATTTTTAAATTCGAATTAAAAATGAGGCTAAAAAACATTAAAACCTTCCACACTGGTCATGGTAGTAATATTGCTCAAAATATGATGACAATTTTTGTGCAAAGTATGATATACAAAGAACTCATAATAGCCTGTACACAATAACAAAATAATGTATTCAAAAGGAAGAACATAACAATTTTGAATATGGTAAGGAGCTCATTAAGTCAAGAGAAAGTTTGAAAAAAATAAATTTGGTTTAAAGTAGTGAATTGGAGTATTTATATTTTAAATAGAAATCTAACTTTTATTGTTTAGAATATGACACTCGAATAAGTATGGAATGCGAGAAAATAAGATGTGGAACACTTCAAAAAATTTGAATGCATTGCTTTTGTTTATATTTCATATTAGAAAAGAAAGAAACTTGATAACAAATACCAAAAGTGTGTTTCTTAGTGTAAGTGAAACATTTAAAGCATATAAATTATTTATTTCTTACATAAAAAATATCGTCACTTTGTCTTTTTATGAAAAAAAAAAAACACTTGGGATTGAAATACACAACTATCCATGTATTGCTTGATGGAAATGATGAGAAAAAACACATTTTAATTCCTTCTAGATTTGAAAGAACTACTCCAACAATTACTAGAACTTCTTCCACAAATCATGTCAACGAAGAAGAATTACTTCCTCCTATAAGACAAAAGTTTGCTTGGATAAATGATTTTCATGTAAGTGGAAATCTCGATTCAATTACTCATTCTACTTTATGTGCACATTGTGATCCTATAACATACGAGAATCCTTTCAAGGAAGATAAGTTGTGAAAGATGACGAATGATAAAATTAATGTCATTAAAATAAATGATACTTGAGAATTATGTGATCTTTCAAAAGAGTGCATTATAATTTGTATAAAATGGGTGTTTAAAATAAAGTTGGTAGAAATAATAATTTTTGAAATATTAGCTTAATTTTACGTATTAATAATGATGTAAAACTCTTTACATTATGCATACTTTTGTTATTCCTTGTTAGATACCTTAAGGTAATGAAAGTATAGTAATATATAAAAAATTATTCATGTGAAATTATTTTAGATATAGTCTTTTTGGTTTCCCTATGTTTATCAACTAATCAAAACCCTACACAATATACTTATTTTATTTTATATCCATTGAAAATATTAATGTTAATTCTAAATATAATTTTAATAAATTTAAAGAGTAACGACATCACTTTTAGTAATTAAAATTATATATTTTGAATATCACATTAAAAATATTATTTGTAATTAGTTACATGTAAGAAAGTATTTCCATATAATTTTTGTTACATTTTACATTTGTGTGATTAACTAAGGTATGATATTGAATTATATTTCTTAAACTATTCATAGAAATTAAGAAAAAAAAATTAAGTTCATAGTTTTGTCATAAAATTATACTAGCTAGGATTCTAATTAATTATGACTTTTCGCCCATATAAAAGTTTTATGTTATTGTATTTATGAATTAAGACATGTTTGCATTGATAAAACATTACATTTATTTTAAGTTTCAAAATATAATGATAAGTATGTATTTAAACTTTATGGTTTCTATAAGATATGGAAGAAGATAATTCATTTTAATTAGGTCTAATGGATATTGATTATGCTACTAAAAAAAGAAGATCCACAAGATATTACTAAGCCCAACACTCTTGATGTAATTGTTTTTTTATGAAAAATGGAAGAGGTCAAATTTTTCTTTATAGCATTTATGAAGATCAATATTTCTATTTGAATTTGAGGTTCTTCTCACTAGTATAACAATGTCAATGATTTATTAAATGTTATAGATGAACAATTGATTAATGATAAATTTATTGTTACCACCCTTGTAATGTAATTCTCATTAATGAAGCTCCTTGAAATTAGAGAAGTGCATTATCATATCATTCATCTAAGGAATGTTGTGGCTTAACTAAAAGCTTTTGAGGTTATCCTTGTCTGATTCTTTCTTGATATACTATATTTTATGCACCTTCCCACATTAATATAACCCTATTAAAATCTCTTTCAACACATATAAGAATAAGTGGTCTATTAATAAATTATGTAATGACCATGTGTGCTAATAAAAGAAAAGAAAGGGTGAACTTGACTACCTTTGTTAATAAGAGTAAGAAAAATTAAGTTAATTACAAGGAAAAAATTTCTACTTAGTCAATCATAAAGAAAGAGTTAAACTATTTGTTTTGTAAAAAAAAAAAAAAGACATGAAAAAAGGTTGTCAAAATTTTAAGAATTGGCTAGAAAATAAAGGTAATCTATTTGCTTTTATTTATTATGAATCTAATATATATTTAATTTTAATCATAATACAAGATGGATTGATTCAGGTTCTACAATCTATGTTTCCAATATGGAAAACCTAAAGAAGCTAGTGGGAAGAGAGAAATACATCTATTTTGGACATGTAGAGGTTATTAAGATTCCAATTAAATTTTAATTAGTGATTTTATTTTATATTTAGAAAAGACCTTTAATATTATCAATTTTTCTAAGAATTTGATTTCCATTTCTAGACTATCACCTTTGGGTTTTACCTTTACTTTTCCCCATATTTTTGTTTTACATTAACAAATAAATATAAAATCATTGGTTTTGGTGAAATCTTGCCCATAAATGTGAGATAGACTAGATTGTGTGTATTCTTAAATTCAAGAGGTAGTAAACTAGTTTATTGACAAAAAACTGAATGCATTGAATGAGGAGATTATTGTTAGTTTATTTGTTGGAGATTTTTTTTCTTCCATCATTTTTTTATATCATGGTGCATTTGTTCGTATACCTTATTAGAGAAATACGATTGTATGTTCCAGTTTATCTAAGATGGATGTATCCAATTGAACATTATATGAATTTTCTAAAAGGATATCTGAAAATTATTATTGTCTGGAACCTTCTATATTGAGAGATACATTCCAAAATAAATCATTAAGTTTTATTTAGAGTACATGTTAAAGGCAAATCTTATAGGACTTCCAACCAAGTCTTGGCACGATAGAGGATCAATAAATAAGTGTTATCGGGCTTTTATATAGTAACTAAATCACGTGAAAAAGTCCTTCAGACACATTTGTTTATATTAAACAACACGAATGGGGTAATTCATTCCTTATCTACTCATAAAATCATTATAAAAAAGAATAATGTTAGACAATTAAATAAGTGGGTGTTGATACAACATAACAAAACATTCATGACTTGATTTAAAGGTGAAATCATAAAAGACCCTACAACATTTGAAACATTAGCATGGTTGGAAAATAGAGTTAAATGTTTTATATTGTCTTGGATACAATATTAATATTTGTTCCTTTTATACAAAATCTCTTGACAATAGAAGTAAAGTTTAAAACACTTGTGTAACTTTTGAGGCGTAGTCAATGTAATTTCTCTACTACCAAAGATCAAAACCCTATGGATCAATGTCGTATGATGGTGTGATTAATAATATTTGGGAGGTTAATTATACTAAGTTTTCAAGGCCAGTGTTCAAATGTAAGTGGGTTGACAAGAAGAGTGATATGAATATCGATAAATCTGGAATGACATTAATTAATTTCCAAAAGATAGAATATTAGGAGGATCTATTTATCATGACACATCAAGCTTCAAAAGTGTTATATGATCCTACTTTTAAATATTGATAAGTTTTTCTTCATGGCAAAAAACATGTGGAAGCTCATGAAAATGAATAGTTTAATATTGATATATGTGATATTCCTTCATTCACATCATTGAAAATTACTCTAATCGACCAAGATGACATGTCGATGATGTACAAGTCACTCAAAGAGACCATGATGAAGGAATATACATAATGTATAAATAATTATTATTTTGTTAAGTTTTTATTTAATACTTAGAATTGCAATAAAATTGCATCTAACAACTTAGCTTTTGTTGGTTAATAGGAAAATTAATGATGATGACCAACCATCCTATAATGTAGAGGTGACGTCTAAAAATCTAGTAGAGAAGTTGCTAGGTTAAGGCCTCTCTCACTTTGACATTGTAGCGATGATATGACACTTCTCACTATTGACATCAACACAAATGTGACCTCTAGGCGAAATGCCGAGACATTTAGTAGTTATCTTGATGTGTTAGCTTATGAGAAGATTTCTATTTTAGTCCCATCTTAGGATCATGTCACTAAAGTTGAGAGAAACATTATTCAACAAGTTATCTTGGTAAATCTTTTAACATATATTTTGTCTTCGATAATTTGTCCAATTCTATTTCTAAACTCACTAGTGCATATAAGCCATTTTACATCTATTATTTTCGGTTTTTTATGTCAATTTAAGGTCCAACGTAAATGTTGTTAGACAAATGACATCTAGAGGGGGTGAATAGATACACAAATTAAAATAGATGTCAAATTAAAAATTTATTTTAAGATGTCCAATATTTATTAATTCAATTTTAATTATTAAATTGAACAAAGATAAAGTGGAAGCGATATAATCAGAGAGATAAAATATCAACAAGATAGAGATAAAAATAAGGAGTGTAAGGAGAGTAATGCAGTGAAAAAGGGATAAGGGAATGAGAAGAGCACACAGTGATTTATACTGGTTCGAGCATAGCCAACCCTACATCCAGTTCCCAGTCAACTCTTAACACAAGAGTGACCTCAATTTACTATCTTTTAAATTCAGTTCACAAATAAAAATCAACTCAGCAAAAAGTAAACGAATTCAAAAAACAATCACCTCCTTAGAAACCCACTAAGGATGAACACCTCCCTAGAATCCTACTAGGAATGAACACCTCCTCTGAACAAATCAAAGGATGAACAAACCTCTTTAGAATCTCACTATGGATGAACACCTCCCTAGAATCTCACTAGGGATGAACATCTCCTCTGAACAAATCAAAGGATGAAAACATCTCCCTGAACAAATCAAAGGGATGAACAATTTCCACATAGGAAACAAAAAAAAAATACAATAGAATGACAGTGACTACTTAAACCCTAAAAATGGAATTTAAAAATCAATCACTTAAACCCACAAAGGATGAATGTAATAAAATCAGAACAATCACACCTGGGTAATGGAGACAACAAATTGTAGAAGCCTGTAGAATATCAACCTCCAAGAACAAGTGTGATTAACAATAAAAGCACAGTAGGCAATGGAGAAGAGGGTTTTGGTAAAATATCTCTATGGCAATAGAGAAGAGGGTTTTCTCAAAACATGTAAAATATCTATGTTGCCTTGCTCAGAATTCTTTTCTCAAAACTGATTGAATGTAAATTGTATTTTCAAATTCTGTAATTGTGTATTTTTTATTTTCCATCAAAACTTAATTAAATAGAAAAATAACATCAGAAAATGGTCGTTGGACATTAATATTTCGTGAATAAAAATTAGGATATATTCAAAAACATTTATTCTTCAAAACATATGTATTTTTGAATTTTGAACTACCATAATCGATTATCTCCTCATCATAATCGATTATGTCGGGGTAAAAATCAATTTCTCAATTTTGATGCATCATAATCAATTATGACAGTGAAAAATGTCATGTTACAAAATTTTATCAGACTTGTGCTTTGGAGGCTTATGCATAATATTACTTCATCAACTTGTACCTCCATATCTAGTATTCTAAGACTCTATCTAGTCTTCAGAAATCATCTTGGGCTTGCTTGAATCTTGAATGTTATTGACTTAAATCATCATCAAAATCAACTCTTGGGAATGTAGAGACATGTTTCACATTGCCATCAATGTCCCCCTTATTGCTTTCAATCTCCCCCTTTTTGATGATGATCAAGGAAACACCTAAAATGAATTAAAATATTTGACTCTATATAGTCAGCTCAAGATTAGAA